>VXBW01006929.1:246600-433127 GCA_013400375.1 Thinocorus orbignyianus
TTTTTTTTAGGTTCACTCTCTTCTTGGTTCATATGCCTTTATCTGCTAGGTTAAGTAATTCTCTGATACTGCATTTTTTCTCTATTTATAGATACTTACAGATCTTGATCAATTCATCTCTCTTACTCCTTTTTGATAATATAAATGGATTGTGCTCCTTTGGGTCATTGTAAGATATGCTTTTAATCAGTCTTATAGCTCTTCTCCTAACCCTTCTCAGTCTTTCAACATGATTTTTAAGTGTTGACAGCTACACTGGACTATTTTTGTCTCATTAATGTCAGATATAAAGATAATACATTTCCCCTACCACTCAATATTCCCATTTATACATCCTAGGGTCATATTAGCCCCTTTAGCAAGAGCATCACATGGGGAACTCATATTCAGTTGTTTATCCATTGTGACCTCTAAACAGCCAAGAACAGCTTCCTGAGTATTCCCTCTATAAAAACTCCCATGGGATCACTCTATATTTGCAACTCCTCTTCGGAAACCTGCCATTTAACTGCCTCATAATCAATTTAAAATGTGCCATATTGATTTTTTACAGTACTACCATTCAAAACTAAATGAATGGCAGAAGATAACCCCCAGAATTGCTCAGATGCTTCCCAGGTACCTATTTCCATGGAGACGTGTACCCACATTTGCTCTTTTACCAAGTTGTGACCCAGGCAGCTCTACACCTTGGCTGGGAGCAAATGAACGTGCAGCCACCCCACCACCCAATTCTGATGAAGGTCTGCTGTTTTTCCAAGTCTATAATGGGAAGCAAAAGGAAATTGGAGCAAAAATGTCACCCCCGAGCTCTGAAAGGTAAAACTGTTTTACAGCTAATGCTTTCAGAGATGGTAGAGCTGTTGGTTTTGTGCTTGGATACCAATGCCCCTTGATGGCTTTCAGGGAATATTTTGAGACAATATCGTCCACTCAGGGAGTCCCAGACTGGCCCGTGGAGAAATATCAGTCTGAAAATCCCATATAAACGCCCCGCTGCTAGTACTTGAAACCACACTGCTTTTAGAGTGGTTTTAATTTAAGTTTAATGGGGAGGGGTGTGTGACTGGTGGCCCAAGAGACATACTCAAAGCTGAGGGTGGTCCTTGGTCCAATGAGTTTGGATAATATTACAGACAATCTTGGTTTTCCTGTTAGTTGCCACATCCCTCGTGGGATTAGCAGAAGCCTGTCCAAAAGGCCCATGTTTTGGGATTACGAGGCAGCCTGTTATGGGACTAATAACACAGAGAAAGAGGAGAAGCACAAAGGAAACCCGATTTCCCCTACCTAATATTGGACAACTCAGGGAAGTGCAGGGAGGGGAGAAGAACTACTTCCCCAGGGTGAATCGAGCAGCTGTCGTCTCCAGGTGGAATTAGGCACTTGGAGCCCAGGCTCTCACAATTCCTCACGTTTCTGACAAAGTTTTACCTCCCAAGAACTGCCAAAGTCAGGCTGAGTCTGCGACATGAGGGACACGTACAAAACCAGTTAGCGTAACAGCATCCTTCATGCTCTGAGTTAAAGCTTGAACAACATCAGAAATAACCGTGCATTTTCCCCAAAGTACTAAAATTTGCTATAACGACAGCAGGCAGGGGCTTATCTGGCCGCCCTGCATGTGGGAGCGTTTTCATTGTGCAAACACTTGCAGCTGCCTCTTTCATGTGGGGCAACTTCTGCAGCTAAACAAAATTTGTTAAAATGAGTTAATCAGCTTAGTAGAATGGTTCCCAATATTTTCCATAAAGCAATTTTCCTCCCATGTAGTCCGTGTCTCCATCGCACTGCGTGGCATGGAGGAGTGCCGCCGGGCCCCTGGGGCTGGGCACCCGTCACTTGGCACAGGCCCTGCTCTCCCGTCTCCCCCTGGAAAGTGCTGGAACTGGGTGCTGGAGCTGCAACTTATGATGTGCCCAGGAGGGCTTCATTTCTCTGCAGTAAAACTCACCGGTGAAGGGAAAGCATTTTTCCTAATCAGCCTGCAGCTTCTGCAGGAGGCTGGAGATGACCACGCAGACCCTGCCCTTCACAACGGATGGATGAAGCTCTCAAGGCTTTGGCCAGCTGGCTGTAAAATGCTGCTTCTCTTCAGCTTCTAAGTGGGCTCAAAATATTTTTTTCCTTTTTATTTATTTTTTTATTTTTTTATTTCAAGGCTCTTCTCTGCTTAGCCCGAACACCCTGGTGGTGCCCGGTAAAGATCAGATGAAAGCCTGGGTATTGGTGGTGGGTTGAAGCATGATCCTCACCCTGGCACTAAAAAGTATCACCCTTTTTGTGTTCCTAGTCTCACTAATTGCTGCTATTTGTCACTGTATAGCACAGGAATTGTGTTCTTGATAAGCATGGTGGTGATTTTGGGTGAGAAGGTGGGCCCTGTCCCTGCTGTCACCTCCGGCTCTGTCTCCGCGCCTGGACCAGCCGCGTCAGTGCATGTGTCCCAGTTTCTCAGCTGACAGCCTGATATATTGACTTAAATGAGTCTGGAATTACTCACGGCTACATAGTAGTGGGTTTTTACCTTGAAAAGGTAGAAAAAGAAGAGCTAAATTTGGTTACAGTTGAAATTTATAATAATGATAATTAACAAAGTTAACTCTTTGCTTCCTATTCAAGTTTTACCTGCAATAAAAATTGGCTTGAAAAAGATCTTAGTAGACAACCTGGTCCATCCTTCTGCCCCACCACAGAGTCAGGATTGCTGATGCATACTTGTTGAAGGTGTCCTCCATCTCTTTAAGCAGTTGCTACTGTTTCAGCATCCCTGTTCCTAGGAAGCTGTTCCTAGTGTCCAGTGTTCATCCTTCTTGCTGCCATGTAAGCCCATCGCTTCAACGCAGCCATGAGGAAGAGGTTAATTCCCATGTTGCCCTCAAAAAAACCTGTAGCAATTTGTCCTCTGCTTTATCTCCTCCTAAAGCCTGTGACTCTGTGCCATTTAGTTAAACTGCTTCACTTGAAAGTGTGTTTCTCATGTGCAGTAATTCAGTGTATTTCCCACGTGATGTTAACAAGAGTAGAAGGCAAGAAATCGCATCAGGTGCAGAAAAGCAAGAAGGCAATGACAAGGCAGTGACATGGATGAGACAAAATAGTGCACAAGAGAGAAATGAACTTCAGACAAACGAAGTCCGGGCCGATATGACACCTCACCCATGAAAGTGTCACACCACGCATTGAGATTCTGACAGATTGGCGCCTGGGTGCTGCGAGAGCTGAACATCAGATAAGCCCGAGCTGTAGATGGCAACTTCTTGTCTCCCAAACAAAGTGTGGGGTTTTTTTTTTGTACCAAGATGCCTGGTCTGTTCAAATCAATCCCACTTGCAACACAATCTTCTTGGAAGACTTACAGTTTCTGCATTGAGTTTCAAGGTTTAACAGTGACAGGTCAATGTTATTCTCGTTTTACAGATATGGAGGTGGGACATGAAGAGATTATGTGAAAGAACTTGTTCTTTTGGATATAGCACGTCCATGGTGGGATTGGGACCAGTACATGTATTTTCTAGGGTTTTACTTCATTCATTGGACTTCATTATGGATTAAGGACATTTGCTGCTATCACAAGGCTTTGCTCACATGAGCACAGGTCTGGAATCCAATTTGGACTTGCCATTGGAGCCCAAGGGTTCAAGCAGCATGACCTGGGCCTGTAACACACCACAGCTGCTCAGGGTAAGGCAAGCTCTGACAGACCTGTGAGACGTACATGGATATAACGTAAGATCGTGCAAGATGCATGAAGGACTAACTGTCACTAGAAGGAAAAGAACAAAAAACTGGTTGCTCCAGTGATGACTTCTGAGTAATAAACTGCAACCCCATCCGTGAGATTTATAACACAAAACCCATATGCACACACGTGGAAACTCCTTCTTCCACCATATCAGTAGCTACTTTCTCCAGGGAGGAGTTTTTCATTATCACAGTTGCTGCTGTTTCATTACAAAGCAGATCTGAGTTAGGTGGCATATTGTTTGTAATGTAAATAATCTTAGTGTGCAGCACCCTGAGTAGCAGTAACACAGTGCTGCTGTAACCCCTGTGGAGACCCCGGTGGTGGAAAGGACACATGACATAGAAACTGGTCTCTTGTATGGTTGGCCTCATTTCCTTCAGCCCAAGATGTAATGTGCACAGATATGAACTGCACTGGAGCTTTCCCTGCTAGCATATTCTTCTCACTGACAAAGTTTATGGAGTAGAAAGCTTTTTAAAGATATAAACAGAATTTAGCAAATTGCAGCCCAATCACAAGATGCTACAATAAAAAACATGATTTATGATTTTTTTAGATGACAATCTATCTTGACTTTGTCAGTTATACTGCACACTATATAATTTCATTCTATTATTTTGTATTAAGCCCAGTATTTTGTGTTTGACCAAAACATGTCATCAGCCTCTACCTTACAACGTGAGAACATTCAGAATTACGGCTGAAAAGAAAAAAACCCCACATATACAGGAGAGCATAATATCATGCTGGAATTTCAGCATCAGTTTTTCTGAAAACTACCTTATCTACTGACTTTTAAATTACTCTCATGCCATAAATGCTGAGAATAAATGGGGAGTGGAATGGGAATGAAATGCCACACACCATAAACAATCTTGTACCTGCTCCTTTCATGGTTTGGTCCCCTAAGAAGACGCTTCACTGCTTACAAGGGCACCCCCAAGTCTTGAGAAATAAAGGCAATGAGAGGAGAATACTTCCTCGTAGTGTGCAGTGTCTGCCTGCTGTCGCACCACACTAAATCCTGGGTAAACGGAGCCAAGTTGGAGCCGTCGGTCTGGATTCACACCCAAACCCTGCCCAGCGTGACAGGGCCCTTTGCTGGGTGAACACAGCAAGTGGGTGGACAGCAAGTTCCCTGATGATACCAAACTGGGAAGGCTGGCTGACACTCCAGAGGGCTGTGCCACCATCCAGTGTGACCTGGACAGGCTGGAGAACTTGGCAGAGAAGAACCCAATGAGGTTCAACAAGAGCAAGCGTAGCGTCCTGCACCTGCGGAGGAAGAGTGTCAGACAGCAGTGTAGGTTAGGGGTGAACCTGCTGGAAAGCACTTCTGAGAAGGATCTGGGGGTCCTGGTAGATAGTAAACTATCCATGAGCCAGCAATGTGCCCTTGTCACCAAAAGGGCCGAAGGAATCCTGTGCTGCATAGGGAAGAGTGTGGCCAGTAGGTCGAGGGAGGTTATTCTCCCCCTCTACTCTGCACTGGTGAGGCCACCACTGGAATACTGCATCCAGTTCTGGGCTCCCCAGTTCAAGAGAGACAGGGAACTACTGGAACTACTGGAGAGAGTCCAGCGTAGGGCAGCAAAGATGATTATGGGATTGGAGCATCTCTCTGATGAGGAAAGGCTGAGAGATGTGGGACTCCTGAGCCTGAAGAAGGCTGAGGGGAGACCTTATTAATGTTTATAAATATCTGAAGGGTGGGTTGAAGGACAATGGAGATGGACTCTTTTCAGTGGTTTCCAGTGACAGGACGAGGGGCAATGGGCACAAGCTGGACCATAGGTAATTCACTTTGAATATGAGGAAAAACTTCTTTATGGCGAGGGCGACAGAGCCCTGGAAGAGGCTGCCCATGGAGGTTGTGGAGTCCCCTTCTCTGGAGACCTTCAAGACCCCCCTGGATACAGTCTTGAGTGATGTGCTCTGGGCAACCCTGCTTTAGCAGGGAGTTGAACGGGATGATCTCTAGAGGTCCCTTCCAACTCTGACAATTCCATGATTCCATAAAACCTTCCGTGCAGCTGTGCATACGCTGTGTTTATGTAGCACCTGTAGGGCCCCACAGCAAACCCCTTTACAGATCCCTTTACAGCTGGGGAAGGAGACACAAGGGTGGATCAAGGGCTTTACCCACCTTCACCCCCAGAATGAGACCAGTCAGAGTGCCAAGTGAGAGGAGCTGCTGGCAAAAATCTCTGGCTTTTGGTCTGATTTTTTTTTTTTCCTCCTGTCCATGCAGTGGATCAAGTCCTGACCTGGTTTAAATCAAACAAAAATACTTTTACTGTATAATAAAAATTCCATGTTTTAATACATTGCCATGCACAAATGAAGTCAAACAATGCAAAGTACAAAATTGTCAAATATACAAAATGATAAAGCAGATATCCAAAGCTTCCAGAGATCATGCCCAAAGATACCAAAAATTTGATATTGATTTTAATCTCATTGTTTAAAAGAATTCCTCCCTCCCGCCCGGGTTTTAATTTTTGTTGATTTTTGAAAACAGAAGGAATTAAAGAGCAAATATAAAAACTGTAGGGTGTTATTAACAGTGATGGCCGCTTCATATACTAAAAATCAGATTGCACGACAATTTCTGTTTTGGGAAAAAAGCATTGCTGAGCAGATGAACACCTTGGATGCCTGGGGGAATGCAGTGTACATCAAACAAAAAGGCACACTTTTGTCTCGTGCCACCTCATTTGGCTCCGTCTTTAAAAAGTTCAGCCATAGACGGACTGGGAATAACAGTGCGTTGCTTTTTAACTGTTACAGTGCTGGCATTTTCCTAGATTTTCAACCAAGTGAACATTAAAAGGAGATCATTGGCTTGGCGAGTGTTTCCTTAGTGAATGCAAACCAAAACTGACTCCAAAAGAAGCTGGACCAGACACAACTTGCCGGCTTTGAGAGACTGTTTTGACCACATGGCGTGGCCACAGGTCTGCACTCAGCCTTGCTGCATCCAGTCGTCCTTCATCAGGCCACCAGTTATGGGGACCTTGATCTCAGCTTCCCTCTTGCTCCCTGTTGCTCGTGTCCATCATCAGCTGCCAGTGCCGATGGGCAAGCACAGCCTGGCACCTGATTCTGGCCATGGGCTACTGATTTGGGGACAACCTTTGGAGACAACTCAGGTGTGGCTGTAGTTCCTGCAGTCAGTTATCTGCTCTCCTCAAGGATGGGTTCAATCAACCTTAAATTCAACATCCCAAAGTAGAAGAGCTCAAATTTAGAGCCCTGTTTGCTGGTTTACTCCATGTGGAGTCAGGCAAGTGCTACCCCATCTTCCCTCCACTTGTGAGAAAGAAAGAATAATTAGGAGGCATGTGCAGATAGCTACAGGCCCAAAAAGAAACTGAAGACAAAGCCCAGCACATCCCAAAGCACAGCCCTGCCACTTTCAGATTCTGCAATAATTGTGAGAAAATTAAAAATACACCTCTCATGCTTGCCAAGAGCATCCCAGCAGCTTAGTGCAAAGCAAAGGAATCTTCTCCTGGGAACACGCAGCTTCTTTGGGGAAATGCTGGCAATTCCCACTGCCAGAGCATCGCCCTGTGCAGTACACTTATATTTTAGGGGAAGCCCAGTAGACAACAGCAACCCCAGCTGATGCCCTGAAACACGGGGCCCAATTCTGCAAGATAACATCCTTCCTGCAACAGCTTTGAGAGAGCCCCCAGCAGGGCAGCAGACACTGGGCTTTGCCGGCAGGTTCGCCCAGCACGGCCCATTCCTCCCTTCGGTCTGTGGCGCTGGGATCAGGAGGAGAAGGCTGAGTTCTGGGTCTCACGCTGAGATGCTGTGCACAGCCTACAAGCTCAGGTCCCTCTGTGCTTTCACTGTTGCTCCATAAACTCCTTTCTGCCTTTCTCAGGAGAAAAGCAGAGGAGGAGGATTGTGCACACAAGGGCTGCAGATGAAGGGGTAAGAGGACTCCAAACATATCTTCACCTGGACTGGTCTTGAGACCAGAGCTTGGCTCAGTAGGGAAAAACTTCATCTAGATGTAAAACTCTGCTCTCAGTAAACAAAAACAACCAACGAAACATGTCCCCTAAGCATCTGATAGGGTGGATTGTGGTTTTTTTTTTTTTTTTTTCTCTGCACAGCTTCTTATTGCTTACATGCAGTTTTGCATGTATGTGTAAATCTCCCCGCTTTAAAAAAACCCTATGTATTTAATTAATTATTAAATAGATGAACTCAAGGCAAGTGCTTAATAGAAGTAACATGATTAGAGATGTAACAACAGCTATGGTGGATTTTGTTTTTCTGAAAAAATATTTAGATATATTTGGAATTAAAATCAGAAAGGAGCTTTTTGTCTCATTCTCAGACTAAGCCTGGAAGTGTTATAATAATGCTGGCAATCCTACTTTTGAGGCGGAAGCAGAGATTACACAGACATCTGCAGGTTCAGCTCCTGCTCTGTCCAGCCTGACCCCAGATGTTAAGGACTGCTCTCCTCCAGAGCAGCAAGGTGTCTCGGCAGGGGGAGGACACTCGAAAGCCGTCACACACCAAAGCCAGTGACTCTGCAGAATTTATTTCAGAGGCAACTGGCTTCTACCAATGCTCTTTAAACAATAAATCTACACCAAACTCATCTTCTTAGGATTTCACACTGGATTAGAGCAAGAATCCCCAAAGATCTTTATCTTCTTAGCTACGGCCACAGCCAGCTCCCTTCTTGTTTCAGCTCCTTGATGTCGATTCAATACCAATTTGCACTAAGTATTGCTTTTATGGTTTCTCCTGTCTGTGTGAACTGTTTACTTTTTAAAACGTCCATCTCAGCTTCTGCTGTTCCCCACTGCCCAATGAAGCCTGGCAGAAGATGGCTCTGATGGTTCGCCCTTCCCTGGCACCCATCAACAGCAGTTTTGTGAAACCCAAATCAGATGCTGAGCACTCCTTTGCTTATTTCTAAGGTAAAACATTCAAAGCAGTGAATGGTAACAAGGCCCAATCTCACAAAAACCCACCACCGGGATCAGCTCTCATTACTCTGGGTAGTCCCGCTGAAGTCATTTCAGTTCTAGGGCTTTATTAACTGGCTCCGATGGGGCTTGTCATGATAGCAGGAACAGTTTGCTGTCTTTGAAGCACGGAGCTCGTGTACTGTGTTCAGCGGCACAGCGATACAATATAATTCTCAATCAGCACGGCAGCTTCTCTGCCTTCTTGTTGAAGGCAGGAAAATCTGTTTCTTGCCAGCAAGACGCTACCTCCTTAATTAAGAGGCAAACCCACAGTTGCCATTCCTTGCTCAGACCACACTTCTGCCTGGCCCCATCATTTGAGTGCATCGTTTTGTCTCAGGCTGTTATTAATGAAAGACAATGGGCTTTCTCTCTATGTCCAAGGGTTTTTGTTGTCCTTTCTAGTCTGGTTTTCTTCCTTTAATTACAAGCAGAAGGACCTTGCAACTGCAAGCAGACCTACAATGCTCAGACCAGACGCTGGCAAGCACAGCTCAGTTCTTATCAGCTGTTTAAATTAGGACCACTATCTGTGGAAAAATGGATATAGGTTGCCCTGCTTTCCTATATTATGGGAAACCTTCAGATATTTTCAATTTAGAAGTTTACATGTGATGATCTAGCCTAATCCTTGCACAACACATACCTAATAACCTCATCCAGTAATTGCCGCACCAAGCCTGGATTTCAGTTTGAGGTAGAGTTTATTGACTTAGAAAAATACTCTGCATATATTTAAAGACTTTATGTGATGGAGAACATGCCAGGTAACTAAGTAAGTTGTCTCTATGGGTAATTATCCTCCCTGTTGAGCATTTGCGCTTAATTTCTAGCCTGAATCAGTTTCCAAACAGTAGAGCACATCATTCCCTTTTTCTTCTAAAGAAAAGAGCTACCTGCCTTCAGCATGCACTTCCCTGCCCAGGTAGAAGATTGCAATTGCAGACGGAGATCAAGTCACCTCTTCAAATTGCCTCTGATAAATTAATAGCTTGAGCTTCATTAGTCTGACACTATAATAAGACCTGTTTTCCTGCCCCAGGCTGACACTGGCAGCTATCGAAAATAATCTTTCCAAGTTGTCGATACCCTTTTTGAAAGACAGGCAGGAACCAAACAAACTGGCAGAGCATGTGGGTCCTGCATCCCAGCCAGCGAGAGCATCTCGGGGGTCGATGCTGAATGGATTATTTATCAGACCTTCACAGCCATTGTGTAATTCCAGTCATACTCCTCAGGCTTCCAAGCAGGACTTGCTGCCATCCCTCCTGGATTTCTGGCTTTGCCATCCTCCCTGTTTCTCTCTACTACGGACCTGCTCCATGTCGTTATTTACCGCACCCCCGTTTTTGTCATCTCTGGCTGTTCCCAACAATGATTTTATCTTTCCAGGGAGGAATACTGGAATTAGATCATAGCTTGGGAGTAGCTGATTAGGAATAGTCTTGTTGATGATAATTTCATATTTACAGTTACTTTTTGTGATCAGTTTTAATCCACTTAATACGGGCTATATTGATTTTGCATTGTGCTATTTTGTTCCTTGTCTGAATCCTGAATCAAATGATCTATAGGAGGCTGAGTACAGTATGTCAGCAGACTTTCTTTTATCAACGAGCCTTTGATATCACAGCAAATGACAGTGAGTTTATTTGGCACGATACATTTCTATAAAAATAATTTGGAGAGCTTTATACATTTCTAACTGCTTTAAAGATTGTGTCATATCAACCTTTCCATGATTTTGCCTAAGACTGATAGGAAGGTAACGAACCTATACTCTTCTGGGTTAAATCACTAGTTCTTTTCAATTCCTGGGTTTCTGAGTGTCATATGAAGCTTCTTTTGTGCATTCCAGTTCTGAGGAGTCCTAGGCAAGTTTTCCTGCACTTTTGGATTCAGTTATCTGCTTCTGCAAATTTGAAAGATATGTTTGGAGAGTTGCTGCTTAATATTACCCATAATTACTGATGGAGTAGGAGGAATTACATTTTAATGTGCAATATGACTTTCTCCTTCTACGGCTTTCAAATACCAAACAAGAGTACTTGCTGGTTTTTGCACGTACTGTGAGTAATCACTGTGCTGTGTCTGTCTAGCATCGGATTTAGCTTTGCTATAACTGTATTTATTAGGATATATGTAAAGCCTTTGGTCTAACTAGCCCTAATCTATTTGCCACTGACTTTCTACGCAGTTTTCTGGCTTCCCTCATCAAATATCTACTTTTCTTACTTGCTGATTTATCCTCATGAGCCTGCCTAATCACCCATATGTTATGCTGGTGGGTTTTTTTGCACGCCTGATTTTTACTATAGGAGGTTGCAGGTAAAGATGGATGCACTTTCCCCCCTCACCCATCAATTTTAATTATACCAGAGGACCTTTTCTTTTTAAATTAAAATCTTATTGACCACAGTCTATATATACCAGGGTCAATTGCAGCAGAGTCCTGCAGTGGGGCCTTTCAAGGAGACTCTGAAGGCAGGGACATTAATTGTTGAAGGGGACTGATGTGAAAGGTGCAGGATTTTACTTTGCTTGCCTGAGACAATTTTGAATAATTGAGATTTTGTGGCTTTGTGGCGGGTGGAGGGAGGTTAGTTTTAGTGAGGACAAAAATCCACCCCAGGCCTGGCTCCACGGCTGGCATTAATCATCACATCTCTGGAGACTTCGATGGAGTGCTGCCAATGCAGCGCTGCCAGGGGTCTGGCCTGGGGTCTTCCAAAAATTCAGGGCAAAATAAAACCAGAATTTTGTCATTTTTAATGGTTTGATTTCCTCAATGACACTACATCTGCTGTCAAGTGACAACACTTCCCCTAAG
This sequence comes from Thinocorus orbignyianus, assembly GCA_013400375.1. Lineage (NCBI taxonomy): Eukaryota > Metazoa > Chordata > Aves > Ciconiiformes > Thinocoridae > Thinocorus > Thinocorus orbignyianus. The sequence goes on from VXBW01006929.1 coordinate 258,182, forward strand.
GAACAGAAGGGGAGAATGAACCCATCGGCAGAGCGTGGCCATGCAGCTCGGAGGGCAAAACCAAAGAGCTGGCAGAGCTTTTCCAGACGCCCCTCCTGGGAGTCTGCACTTCCCTCAGCAGAATAAATGGCGAGTGTTCAGGCACAGAAAGCCACGCAGAGGAAAAAAAAAAAAAAAAAAAAANATGCAAAGGATGCTTTCAGCTGCAGTGTGTTTTCCGGGGCGAGCAATTCCTCCAGGTTTCTAGTGTGGGACTTCTCACGGTCTGAAGAGCTCGGGATGGCTGAGTACCTGTCAGTGTTTCTCAGCGGGGCCTGATGCTGAAGCCCTTCTCCACACAAAGGACCCAGGCGAGGGGGTGGCAGGAGGGGACTCGGCACGGGAGGAAGGCTGCAGGGCTGCACACAGGGAACAGTCCTGCGACCGCAATATGTTTTGTTTCAGAGATAGTAACTAGTGATCGATGGAACAGTAGCACTGGCCTTTTTGAATTCATCTCTCTCCACAGGGCTGGTAATTGCTGTTTTATGAAAATAGCATTAGTCTCCTACTCTTTTGCACCGAACTAATGGCTCTGAGCATATTTAAATTCACTTCCTTTGCCGGAATAACTTATTCGCTTCCTTTCATGTTGACTTGGTCTTTGGCACTCTCGACATAAATGATTTATTGACTAGAGATAAAGCATTCTTTCCCCTGAACTGTTCCTGCGACCCAGGCAAAAGCGGATGTGTCTGCTATTAATAAGGTGTTCAGCATAAAAAATGCAATAGACTTGATTGTCTGCACTCAATAGCCTTTCCGAGAACACAGTACCTGCCCCCATTCATAATAACAAAAATCTCTCCCACATGTTTATTTATATTAAAAAGTTTTCAGAAGAATACGCTGGGATCCAGATAGTTGTTCAGGAGATGTAGAACAATTTCATAAATATCCCTGAGGAAGCATGGCCTACTTTGGGAGAATAACAGTGATTAAAAAATCCAAACATGATGAATAGTGAAATACAAGCCAAAAAGTACAGTTATTTCCTTACGGCTCCAGAAGACAGTTACACACGTGAGAAGTGCCACGGGGCTCGGGGGAGCTATGCTTGCAGTTATCCACATGCACAGGCTGGCTGTAGGATGGAGACCTACACCAGCTTCAAAGGAGATTTGTCCGATAGGCACCTACAGCAGACTTCTCACCGAGTCTGGCTACACAAGGGTCTGGACTTGATTTTCACATTTCTCAGGGCCTATAACACTGCTTTTCTAGGTCACCATAGTTAAAATCCTGGGAAGCTTTTAAAACAAACTGTTTTAACAGGAGAAGTGCACACATCTAAATTCATGCCCATATACTGGAAGATGTTCAAAACTAACATTGATACAAAAAATGCTTCTAGTGGCTCTCTGCCTAACTCAACTTTTTCTCATACACCCTTTTAAGATAACACTCTCTGATAAATTCTTCTTTTATCATTCAAATTATTCTGGATTTTTTTCAGTGGGTAGTAAAAGAAGAGAATCCCTTGTCTTCTATAGCATTCTCCTTCCTTTTGAAATAACTTATATCAAAGTATTTTTTTTTAAATTGCTGCACCAATGTGAAATTGATGTCAGTTGCCAGAATGCATTTTTAAAACCTGTAGCAGAAAGAGCTGTAAAATTTGCTGAAGCTTACAGTGGACCTGTGCCATGTGCACGGCTGAGTCTCTTGGTATCAGATTCCAACATGCAACCCTATGAAAAGCTCTAGAAAGTGCAAATGTTGCCATTGGCAAAGATTCTTATGTCTGAAGGAGAATTTTTACACCAATTAATTTAAAATTAGGGACCAGGATTTTCAGAAAGAGAATGTAGAAGCTTACTGCTTTGTAATTCTTGGGAACTCCATTTGATAACCCATGGAAAGACCCAAACCATTAGAAATCACTGGCGACTTCTGAAAATCTTGGTCATCAATATAAAGAATTTGCTTTTGGACTGACTACTACAGAAGTATCCAGTATGTTGAACCTGAGATGGGAGGAGAGCTGAAACCTAAGCCCACACCCATCTGAAAAAAGTTAAGCCCTAAAGTTACTTATCTGTTTGTTGTACGGGCACGCTCAGTGGTTGACCTTCCATTCCCTAGCAATGAACTGTACAATCATTTTTAAGAATTATAATACAGGAACTTCCTCTATAAAGGTCCCTTTGACTTGATATAGCTGCACCTTCTCTCCATTGCTGCATCTTTACACCAGTTTGGTGTCCCACCCACAGTTTGGCATACATGCTAACAGCGACCCTATAGTACCTGCCCATCAGACTGGAGAGAGTGATGGTCTTTAAATAGACAAAAAGCTACCTTAGATATTAAAGAAAGAAGGAACAAATACTTAAGTCCCCTCAGTGTGTTGATGGCCTCAGTTCATCATAAAGAGTGTGTCAAGAAGGTCCTGATGTGAGGGACAGGTGCTAATTCCACTGAGTCCCTGTGGAAGAAACAGTACCACAGCCAGCTGTGATACATCCAGTGATGAGGCCAGCCATTCAGAGACTGAACAAAAAACAATGCTCAGATTGAATGCAACAGTCTTGAGCCTGCTACAGTATATTGAAAGGCTTATTCGAACTACTTGCTTATTCCCATTTCCTACCAAAACATTGCTTTGGATAGAAAGTGGAAAAAGTTAATGAAGAAGTCTGCCCTCTCCGAAGGGAATGTCTTGCTCCTTAGAAGTGTAGTCTTACACTTTACCTTATTCAGAGAGTTTGGTTTGGACTACGAATCCCCAGTCCCATCCAAAACATAACTGGTGGCCAGCATAAAGACCCTGAATACTTCCCGTTCATTCTGGTTTTATCATAGACCAAACCCAGGGTCACAGATGTCTCTGAGAAAGGCTCTCTCCCTTGCCTCTCCCTCTCCGAATAAGAAAATGGATTGGCACACCAGAAACGAGACCCGTTGATATTTGGCGGATGAGAGGGAGAGCAGACACAGTGTCCTACAGCTCATTCAACTTACCCTGCTCTTGGCTACCTCTGTGACAGCTGTTCTTTAAGTCTTGACAAAAGAAGTCATACCTCTGCCACGTGCAAATCTATCATCTACACAATCTACTGTGAATTGGTGAAGGTATGCTAGGAGTGGACTTCAGTTTGGATGCAGTCTCAGCTGAAACGTATCCTCGATACTTAAAAAAAGACCATTGTATATATATGGACTGTGCTAGTTCTGTGCAGAAAGCACATATGAAGTGCTGATATTGTTTAACAGAATACCATTAGACTGCAAAACTAACATATACAAGACATTTACATTCCTACAGGGGTGTAATATTGTGAACATATCCACTGAGATTGGAGAATTGCTGTAAGATTTTCCTAAAACATCATGCCATCTGCATACATCATAAAAGAATCCAGTAGTTGCCATGCTAAAACAGGACTTCTAGTGAAGGGCATAGACAGTCCCCTAAAGGGAACTCAAAAGTTATGCACAGTGATGAAAACTGGAAGAAATTTTCCAGCTAAAGGTCTGTCAATGACCATTTCCAACAAATTATCACTGGATGTTATGCACCACGTTTTTACTCCACAGCAAACCAGGTCTTCCCAGAGTGCATCATCTTGAGTGGGCTGATTTTACTTCAACTTTGTCTTCAGTCCTCCATGGTCACCCTCTGGCAGTGCCATTTATTATGGTGTTTTTTCATGAAGGAAAGTTCACTCTCATATCAAGTGGCAGGACAGCAGCTTTAGAGGCTGGAAATGTTTATGGAGAGCTCTCTGCTGGGGCTGGAAGAAACAAAACAGAAAACCAAAACCAGACAGTAAGTACAGAACAGAGAAAAGGAATTTCCACCATTTTATTTTCAACTAAAATAAAAAAGTCAGGTTTGGGCTAAGCATATGTACTTCCGCTGTAAAGACAAACTACTCCTACAATATATACTGTTACCCTGCTACTTTCTTTAATCAGCCTTACTCATCAACAAAAAAATCTGCAGCATTTAATCAACTCTTTAGGTAATATAAAGCGCAGACCAGCAATGATTTGTATGATTTAACAAATCCTACATTCATTTTATTGCCTAATGTGAAAGCATTTCTTACTCCTTCTCTAGTCTGAGTCTCAGAGAGCAGGCTCTTTGGTTTGGCTGGGCTTGAATTAGTCACTGAAGACTTGATAGCCAAATGCTGAAAAGGCTCTGCCAAATGCTGAAGTAGGGGCTGATGTTTCCTCACCATTTCTGCTGGTCAAGATGGCAAGAGCTGGCCATTGCGGCATAGGAGATGTGAAATAGGCTCACCTGTTTCAGATCACCATGAGAAATAAGCTCACCCATTTCATTATCTAATAAGATAAATAGGGGGTTGCAGAGAATTTCTTTTTCCCTGCTAAAAGCAGTAAAGCACACTCAATTTTGATGGCTGCTATTTCTTGGCTGGAAGCCCTTGCAGAGCTGTAAGGTGATCACACCACAAAGGAGGAATAGGTGGAGGTTTCTTGTAATTTTGCCTCCCCTCCACACTAGCTCTTCTTTGAGATGCACAGCAAAAGGACAAGAGGTAACGGACACGAGACGCAACAAAAGAGATTCCAGTTAGGTAAAAGGGAAAAAAAAGTCTTCCTAGCAAGGGTGGTCAAACTTTGGAACAAGTTACCTGACCAGGTTGTGTGATCTCCACTTACAAAGATATCTGTACTTTAACCCAACAAGGCCCAAACAACCTAATTTGGCCCTGGTTTGAGCACAGTTCAGTGGAATGATCTCCAGAGGTCCCCCCCCCCCAAGCTAAACTGTGCATTTTCTGATGGTGGATTGTGTTCCCTATTCTGCCCTTCTGACCAGGAAACGAGTGCCCGTGCTGGGCTGCTCCTACTGAAGTGCATTCAGTTGTTTGTTCAGTATGTAGCCATGAAAAGGTGTGTAAACCCATCATAGGCTTACGCCAGCCTCTGGAGGCAACGAACCGTGTAGAGGCAAGTCTACTGTCATCTACTGTATGAAACACCCACATCAGTGGAAGATGCACATTTGGGAGTCAGCAATTGTTTTATTCCATGGAAAGGTTTTGAGCCTTCAGCTGCTCTAGGCAAATAACTCACTGCATCGTCCAGAACAGAAAAGACCGCAACAGTGATGTTAAGCAGGTATAAAGCGGAAATCTGGGAGAAGCTTTAAACTTGGAGAGAAGCAAACTGGTACCTCAAAAGCGTTTGATTCCAAGTGAACTGGAGGATACCTCCCATCTGTGTAGCATCAACAGAGATGAGCCTGTCTCACAAAGGAGAAACAGGACATTTTTGAGATTAAGTAGCTCATCTGCTGCTAAAAAGGGAAAACTTTAAAAGCTCTCCCAAGCAATGGAAAATACTTTGCGTAGCCACAGAGTTGCAGGACTAAAATAAAACGGGTAAGCTGGCTAATTATATCAGGTCAGGCCTTGGGATTGCAGTCGTGCTGAAACTCCCCAATCATCCACATTGTCTAAGCTTTTGGCTTGTACTTGTGCTTAAGTTTGAAATGAGCCAGCTGGTCCTTCAAGCAGCAACCCGTGAACGAGGAGAAACGGGGACTGGTCCTAACCTGATGCTCTGTTCACACCACAGAGAGACCACAACTGCTTCAAGCTGTACAGGACACCTCGCAGAGCCAGGCTGGACACAACTGGTGACACCTACCAAGATGTCTGGTGAAAATCTGCATTCAGCTATATTTACTAGTATTTTTCCTGTGTCAGAAAGGCTACGGGTATCTCACTTCATGCTTCTCATATCACTTGAGACATTATAATATGCTTTACGTTACTGCAGACTTGTTGAGTCTTGCTGCTTACTAATTAGAGATATTGCTCCTTTTGAGGAATTCCATACACTGACAAAAGGCAATGGCTGGCAGCCCATTTGTAGATTTACCCTTTTCTTTATTGTGCATTGAGTTATCATCATCACTGAAGTGTGAGAGCATGAGGTGCCCCTGTGAGGCTTGCTGAAGTTATTGCAAAACCAAAATATCAACTTGGGGAGCTGCTGGTCCCGGTCAGTCACCATGGTGGAAGGAGGAAGGAGGATTAGCAGGGGCTAGGAGATGCTGCTGCTGCAGGGCAGCCTTGGCAGGAATGGGAATCATTTGCCCCAGGTCGGATGAGACCAAAGTTGTACCAGAGTTTGGTTTCATTCTATCACAAAGCCAACCCATTACGGTTCAGGGTGGAGAACCGCAGGAGTTATTTTAACCTCTAGGTAAATGCAGCTATTGCTGCACATCCTTATTACCTAAGAGGTCGCTGATTAGCAGAATCAACAGTGCCAGAGATCCAAGGTTACCTCAAACATTTGCACGCTTGTAGCTGGCTGGAACCAGCACGGAGGAGGTGGGGAAGCAACACTGGCCAGGCTGCTCCAGCCACCTCCCAGCCACCTCCTCTCCCTCATCAGAGCAGCCCCAGCTGGGACAGGCAGTCAGTCAAGCCCTGGGGCTGCAGAAAGCCGGCGAGCTGCCTCCCTGCCAGTGTCACTGCCGGGAGCCAAGCAGTGACACATCAATCAATGGACTGAACCCAACACCCAGTGGCTGAGAGAGAAAACAGAGATGGGGATGGGTTTTGATAAGAAATCAAAATTTGCCAATATTATTTTGATTCCCATCCAGTCATGTCTTGATCTGGCTTGCCTGATTTTTCCCTCATGACTAATACCTGGTAGCTAATAAGAGTTTTGAAGGTTATTTAATGTTGTTTGTCAAACACAGTGTCAATATGGTAGGAAAAGTACTGAAAGGGAAATGAAGGAAGTCTCTTCTTGCTTTTGATTTTTGAATTTGCTTGCCAAGCAGAAAACCAAGATTTTAGTTTTGGAGTAGCCTGACAGAAAAGGTGGGTCTGTGAGTACAACATCTAGAGTGTCAAACACAGTAATCCAAATACCAAGCATTTAGTATTCATAGAATCTTAGAATGTTTAGAGTTGGAAGGGACCTTAAAGAGCAGAAGGGACCAGAATGGGAATAGATATGTTCCAGCCCCGCCCTGTTGGTAAGGACAAGATCCAGCACGGCTCCTTTCCTCATTGGTTCCTCAGTCATTTAAATCACTGGATTTCTTGTGCCTTGCTGTGTTGTCCTTCCAACAGATACCGGCGTGGCTGAAGTCCCCCCATGAGGACCAATTCATTAATGAGGTCATGTAAAACAATTATAAAAGCTGAAAATAAACAGAATTATAAATGTTGCTGTCTCTTCACCCCTACTTTTTTTTAGGATACAGGTAGGACTGTATTTGTCATGAACTATGAAACACAACCATGAAACAAGACATTTTTTGTTCAAATGGATGTATCTTCACAAGACTCCAAGAGAAAGTCTTTAAACCAAACAGCAGCTGACATTGGAATTGCTATTTCTGCACGGATGAATTTAAGGTTCCTTTTTTTTGAAAAACTTCTTCTGGACCACTTGCTCCCATAACTGAGTACTCTTAATCCTCCTGGATACAGTTTTAATATCTGTTGATACCATCACCATAAATATGCTACTGAATAAATATTCCTGTATGAGATCTAGGGAAGAGGATGATTTTACATGCAATAAACTTTGTATTGTTGTTTATGTGTTGTGATAGTGCCCACCCTGACTGGTCCCAGGTCCACACCAGGGCTCTGAGGCAGCAGCTGGCATCCAGCTTGTGCACAGCCTGCTCGGGCACGGCGCTGTGCCTGACGCTGCCCGACGCAGTGTGGAAGCCCTAATAAGCCATCATGAGTACGTGGGTATGCGGGAACCTGGCTCGCTCGCAGATCCGCTGTCTGGATCAATGGCAAAGCTTGTCTCAAGGAAGGCTTCAGGGTGGCCTTCAAAGGGCAGTTTAAACAGGATGCTCAGTGCTTCCAGACAGATGATGAACATTCATCAAGGTCAGGCAAATCCTCTCCCCTATATTCTGACTCCAGAGAAAACTCACTTCTTGCCTGTGATGGTGGCCTCTACAGCCTGCATCAGGCAATTCTGAGATGAAACATTTCTAGGAGAATGGATGTCATGGCAGATGCTCTCAGCAGGTAACCTTCTGAAAAGCCAATTAGTCAGAGGTTATCGCAGCTGCTCTGTGGAACACAGTTGGTTCACACGGAATGGGTTGAAAATGTAGTTGTCCAAAATGTATTTCACTAAGCTATTCAATGCCCTCAAATATTCTGCTTAGCCAACAGTCTCTTCATGAGTCACGCACAACTCCAGATTCCCTACCGAAGCAAATCTCTCAGCAACTTTACTAGGTTAAACAAAATGAGGACACACGTCGATTCTGTGTACAGATTGATTTATGCAGGAATTTTGATTCCTTGCCCCTTTCTTCAAAAATCAGAGCTCATGTTGGGTATTTCTCTAAAGGGCTTGAACTCACACTCCACCTTGTTCTGAAAAGTATCTTAAAGCTTTTTAGCATCTTCTGAGCTTGATTTCACAGTGTTAATGTGGAAACTTCAGAACAAAAGTTTGTCCCAAGAAATTATGTCTTTTTTACGCCTGAACCTAACCAGCATGTGAAAATTTCCCGAGCTTAAAAGTTTAGTTCAAAAATCAGGCCAAATCCTGGGAGAGATTCTTTTTTCTTTCAAAGTGATTCATTCATCCCTACTCAAGTTGCTTCATACATCCCACCACCTGCCTGATGCTGCAAACATAAAAAGAAAAAAGAAAGATGCTTTTGCATTCAACAGATCACGATAATTTCCTTGAACTAACAAGCAGTTAAGGTATTTTGAAAAAGTGCATGCAACCACTTCCTTAGTGTTTATGCTTCTTTCAAAGAATTCTCTTGATCTGCTGCACACTTACCCATCACTGTGAACAGTGAACTGGCTGTCCACCAGCATCCTTCTCCAGAGACTCAAATTATACAAAACAGAAAGATTTAAGGGAATGTGATGCTAAGGAGTCTGATAATGTCAGCTGGTGCTGTCTGAAACTGAAAATGGGTATGGGAGTGGTGACTTTATGCCTTATCATGCACATTCCTCCTCACTGCCTGCTTGCCATCAGTTCTTGATCTCACAAGTTCTTGTGGGGTGCTATGCAGGAAGTGAAAGAGGCTGTCACAGATGAATAGTCTTTCACACTCTCTGGCTCTAAACAGCCATTTGCACTACATCTTGAGCCTTTGCATATCTATTGCTTTCCTCTCCAGAGACTGGGTTTTAATACCATGCGCCAGGAACCGTGCAAACTGAGCAAACTTAAAAAAGACATGGCCTTAAGGGGTACCTTCAGCACGCACAGAAGGCGCTTTAACCACACAGTCCCCAGAGGCCTGCAGTGGTTTGGTGGTTGCCCTGATCATCAGCTGGAACTTGCCCTTGCATTTCTTCTGCAGCATCTGCAGGACACTTTCAAGCCTATCTTGTTCAGAAGCATGCAGCAGCATTTGGGAATCAGTTCTGACCATTATGTCACCTTATTACTTGCTCTAGGATCTTCAGCCACATACGCATCAAGAAACACAATCAGATGAAACCAAAGACTTGACTAGAAACACTGAGGTACTACAATAAAAGGGTTTGGAAACTCTCTGGAGCTACAGCTCCCTCACTGCTTATGCAGAGCATATGCAGGATTAAGGGCCGGAACAAACTATTCACCTTTAGGGAGATATTCACTGTGAGGCTCCCTGAAATGAAACTTTCCATTCTGTGAAGTGATTAACCAAGCGAAAAGCGAAATTATACCTACTAAAACCACCTAAAAGACTGCACATATGTACTCACACATTTACCACAAAACAAAACAAAACCAGACCATGAATCCTACAAAATCAGCCCCCTCACCCCTCTTAATTAGTTGCACAATCAACTTTCTATAGCCCTTTGGAGAAATTAATTCATATATGCTCTTTACCTGTACTATCACATCCTGTTATCACTGTGGTTTACCCCAGGAGCACCAAACAGACGGAACCCAGAGAAAGAGTGTTTCGGTACCATTCAGCACTTGCTTAATCTTTGCAGTTCAGCATGTAGCCCATCACCTTATTTAATGCACAACATTCAATCCCCATCTGGAAAACAATTATTGCTACCCTCATGGACAGCGTCCAAACACATTACAGACAAAATGCCTCAATTTCAAAATACATCAGTGAGAAGACATCACCTTATTTTATAGTTACTAGTCTGGCAGAAAGAGAGTTACAAGGCTGTACTGGTGTTGCCTGTCCAGCTCCTGGCTCTAGCACCAACAGCTTCAGGTTGTCAGAGCTCTGTGGAACTCCTGACTAAAGTGAAAACCCTATGGAGGAGAGGGAATTTGAGGAGGCTGTGGAAGCTGCATCTGTAAGGGAGGGGGCCACACAGAACCCTCAAGATGCCAAAGTCTAGGTTTGACCATCTATGCAGACTTCTTAATATGCTTATAGATAATGCCTTCTTCTGATCTGCCCCAAAGTCTGATTTTACAGGGAGACTGACCCTTACTGGTCACTCATCCGCTGAAAGGCCAATCTTCAATAAGTCAATGTTACAATCCAGCATGGCTCTCCACAGCCACTCAGTTCTCTTGGGAAAGGCAGTCACCATTTCATCCTTGTCAATGTAGTTGAGACCAGACCAAGGAACTCCTCCTAGGGATCCCCAGAAAGATCTACAGAAAAATGGGGATGGTGCATATACCACTATTGCTTAAAAAATCAAACCGAATCAAAGGCCCCTGGTCTAATTTTCCCAGTCGAAGGACCAAGCTCAGGGAGAATGCTGCAGTGAGGGAAGGTCCTTCCCGAGGTCCTCTTCTACCCCGTGACTGATGCTGTGACAGGTAGCGGACAGTGCTCACTGCTCTGCAAATCAACCTTCATTCTCTGTCTGGAGAGCTGGAAAATGAACTACAGAGATCAAAATGAGTTAGCACCTTTGAAGAGTTCCCTAGGTGATTATTAACACTGTATCTTGATGTATACCCACCAGAGACCCTAGATACCAGAAACACTGCCTCTGCAGAAGGGCTTGATAAATGAAGGGTGGGCTGATTGTATTGAAGAGGTTCTTAAGTCAAGCATGAAGTCCAAGGCCTGAAATTATGTGGGCTGTATTGACCACAGAGCCAAGAAAAGAAGTCATTCATGAACACATGACAGGTATGAAACACAGAATATCTGGCCAGTGTTCAGAAGGCTTGAGATGTTTGGTCATTTGAGGTTTTAGGGAGTAATAATTAGCTCAGCACAGGAACTCTCTGATCAGTTGCAAATTCTGCTTTACTCTCATTTGCTCCTTTCCTATTATTTCAGCTTGGAGGCTATCCAAAGCACCTGCATATTTTTCTGTCTCTTTTTGCATCACGCACATGTTCCTGAAAATACGATTGCACAGAATTGTATATAACTGGTTTCAGACCACAGCGGCTGTTCGGTATGCTGTGGAGATGATGCTAGATTTGGCTGCTGCCATCCCAAGCAAAATGTTGTATAATTCCCTGTGCCCAAACTAAGCAACATGAACCATGTCTGCAATGCGTTGCAGGTGGGCCCCGTGAGGCAGATTATAGGACCTGCTAGAGTACTCAATGTTCCCCCAGATGCCTGCAAACCCAGCTTTACTACAAGGGAAGGCTATGCCCAAGAAGAGGGCACACTCCTCATCCTCACCCTCACACACAGTCAGCCCTGGCCAGGCTGGGCACCCAATGCTTGGTGCTGGGACATGCTCTCAGGTGTTGTGCTGGAGGGATACCCAGTGTGTATCAAGGACAGGGGCGATGTACTTAGGGGTAGAACACAATTCAATACCAGATAGAAATTGACATTTAAAAGCCATACAGAAGGGTAACGCCACACTTTAAACAGAGGGGGTTTGGGCTAAATGTCATATCAGAGGAAAGACTCATTCATCATTCCGATTCTTTGCTTGCAGAGCATACCAGTATGGACTGATGGATGCAAGACAGTGAAATATCCAGTAGAACAGCAACTCAGTGGTTAAAGGTGAAGGCCTTATCTGCCATATCATAGACTATCAGACTTCCCTTTGCTGTCTAGTTAAATATATACACAATTGTTCTACACAAAGTGGAACAGCACCAAAAAAACCCCAGCCCTTCACTATAGCTAGCTGAGTATTTCCACTGCAGGGTGCAACTCAGCCCTAATGCAAATCACAGAGAGGTGGGACAGGAGAATGCACCCCTGCCCACGCTGAGCTGTGAGAAGTAACTCCCTCTGCGCAGCACCAGCTCCCATGGCTCTGAAGTTTGTGCGGTGGTTACACAGACAAACTCATCTCACCCACCCTAGACAGGCAAACTAGTTACCCAGGCTTCTTCGACAAGCAGTGGAGAAAGATAAGGCCCTTGGAAGAGTGACCCATCTACTTACTTGTTGTGTTGGATAAATGATTCTCTGGCAGCTCCTCTCTTCAGTGATTATCAAGAAAGCTGAATAATGAGCTCAGAGTAGGTATCCGGCAATTAAATGGCAAACAAGAGGTGACAGGAATTGCAACTTTATGCTTAATTTGATTGTTACAAATTCCAATTAGCATGTGAAATGTAGGTACCACAATGTTCAGGATTACCATGTTTAATGCTTACATTTCTACTGAAATCAAGAATGAAATAGATTCCAGTGAGGGATAAGAGCCCTAAATTCCTCTGAGGCCTTGGATATTGGAATTTGACAAGGATATTACACACTAAATAATCTCCTTAGAAATTCACATGCACAACTGAGATAATGAGATGCTTCCTGCAAACAATCCACAAAGTATTAAAGTTTTTTAGAGGAATTATTTACTCAGCACTATTGGTATAATTTTGCAGCTGGATAATTTATTGTGTCCATGCTGCCAAATTGTTTCGATTTGCCACTGATCGGCTTTTCATTTCCACTTGCAATGTATGAACAAATCGACATCACAGTTAAGGAATTCACAGGGGTAAGTAGAATTAGAGTAAACAAAAATAACAGTTTGTTTATTATTAAACACCTTTCATATTTTAGCTATGGTAGGCAATTAAGTTGGTAGGAATTTGCAACTGGAAAATTTCTACCATTTTATCTCAGGCCAAACCGTTTATCACAATTCATGCGCAAACAAACTTTGGTGCTTCAAAAATCAGGGGAAAATTTCTCTTCCAGTGCCAGAAAAGTATGAATCCCAATTAAGTTTTTGCTTCAAGGAAGGAAGGAAGAATTTCTGCCACTGGAGCATGAAACAGATTTTGGCTAGAAAGAAGATGGACAAGATTTTCAAAAAACCCCAAGTGATTTGCACACCAAAGTCTCATTAGAAATCAACAAGACTTTGATTTCCAAGTTATTTGTGAAAATTTTCTCTGATGATTCCTACCAGTCCTTTAATATTTATCCTGAACAAGTGTTGACACATCATTCAAAAGCAGATCTGAGGCTGCAACAAGTTCTGGTAACCCCTCAAGATATTTCTAAAGCCTCACCCACAAGAGATTTGAAACTTATGGCATGTCCATATGTCTGAAATCTTCAGTCTGCATCATGCATTTGTCTATTTAGGATAATTAAGGGCATGCCTCCATGAACACATTACTGGGAGGTAACCGGTGTCTGGATTTACAGCGGAACAGATGCTCCACTGTAACTGTCCATGTGTGTGCCCTTACCCTGTGGTAAACGCCAGGCAGCTCAGAGCACGGTCATTGACGAAGTGCTTGCAGCACACAGTCAGCATTCACACTTCTTCTTCCAGTTGCCTCTCGGTAACTTGCCCAGGTAGCCATGCCGCCAGATTTCTTTTATGAGCCCAGCCACTCTCACAGACTGCCCAAGAATAAACACAGGCAGAACATCTTTTGCTCTTCTGCTAAGCCATTTTTTAGCCTGGTCACTGTCACCTCCAACCCAGCCTTCAAGGATTTCGTAGTTGGGGCTCATCCCTGCTTTGGCTGCACCTGGCTGGGTGCATCACGCAGAATCTGGTTAGCCAGGAGGACCCGTGCCCTAGGTTCCCAGAGAGGCTGTATTTAAACAGTGTACTGATAAAATGCCTAAATGGAAAAAAAACAAAGCTATAATGTTGCATAGACTGTAAAACCAAACAGTAGCCTGGTCAGAAAAGCAGTGTGAGATATTCCGGACCTGCCACTTAGTTCTCCCCAGTAACAAAGGGGTTTTCCCCAGAAGAGTCCCAGATTTCAGGACTCTGGATTTTGGTCGCAAAGGGTGTGGGACCTGAGAGAAGTGTAAACATGTCGAATATAAACTTCTTAACGACAGTGTCATTCAGCTTCTACTTTCAGTTCTGAGATTACAAAGAAAAATGACCTCACCTCACTAGGGCGTAACTACAACATGCTGCTACAGCTCAGGCCTCCCTGCTTTTTCCAGCTTTCTCTGGTTAGAGGCTCCCATGAGATTACTCTATCTGCAGCCCTAACGGAGATCCTGGAGACGTCCCAGTGACCACTGGAGCACAGTCTGCCAACAAGAACTTTTGTCTTCCAAGGTCTTGGCCCAGATTCCGGATCAGAAATTCATTCTAATGTCTCAGGAAATTAAATCTTCTGATATAGTTGAAAGATGTTTCTTTATTGCACATGGATACTGTTCATAGCTATTACACAAGCCAGGTCACTGCAGCGAGCACTTCTAAATCCACTGCTATAAATCCACCCCAATCATCAGTTGGAAGTTAAGACAATCCATCCATTCCAGATTTTCATGTTGCAGATACTACTGGCGTTATGTAGAAAGGAAAAAAAAACAAGCCAAACCAACACCAACCAAAAAAACCCACCCCAGAAACCTTGACAAACAAACAAACAAAAAAAAACCCCAACAAAACTGTAAGAAAAAACGTTTTTTGCTTGTGATTCAAAGTCCCAAGAATTTAACCAATAATAACCTGTGATGTGTCTGGTAAAAAGGTAAAACTTCCGAACTTGCTGTACAAGAAAGCTGATCTAATAATTCTCCCCTTCTGTCTTGGAAAGCAAGTTTTGTTTTTTTTTTTCTTTCTCTGTTCTAGCTTCTTATGCTGAAGTATATGGCTTATGCAACGCTGGGATTGTGAATATCCTTATCTATGCAAACTCCACATGGCATTTTGGGAATATCTACCTGCTTTTGGAGTATGGACATTCTGTGTCCCCCCATAATGCCTGCTGGGAGGTGTTCTGTTCACCGCTGAGGTAGCTTTCTCTTTGCACCTTGGTGCAATGGAAAGAGATTCCCCTTCTGCCCTTGGGCTGAAGACCACGGCTCTGCTTCCAGCAAGCACACAATACTGGGAGCATGACTCCATGTGATGAATCATGCAACCCTGGAGGGAGTGGTGGTCCTCCAGTCTTCCCTATCCTCCCTCCACCACCCTGCTGCTGGGACAACCCCGAGGCTCAGTACAACAGGCCTGTGAAATAATCCCATGAGAAAAGCTGGGCCAAAGCTCAGAACCAGTTCCTTTCTGAGATCTGCTTTAGAACTCCATCAGAGCGAGCGCAGTGCCAGCTGGGAGTGGGGAGGAATGGCCCTGCGAGCAGCAGGAGCCCCTTCCACCAGCTCCACAAGAGAAGGATTCATGTGCTGTGTCTCCCTGAACGCTGACTAAAGCCTCCCAAAGAACACTGATGTTCAACTCGATTTAGAAAGGTAATAAAGAATGAAGCCAGCAGCCTGCGATTGGATAGTCTATGCTGTAGATAACAGGCACGGCTAATTCTGGTTTTAAATAACAATAGGGAGAGCAGACCCACTGGCAACAGCCAGAGCTTTTCTTCAAATTATGCATTCTCTGACTCTCCTTTTGCTACTGGAGGGCCCAACTCTACACACTATTTTTAGTAGCGTTACTTTGTCAGTGCCCAGCCATGAATCGGGGTCCCACTGTGCTATTCAAACACTTAACTAAAGGCTGGTTGCTGGCCAAAGACTTTGAAATCCAACTTACAAAAATCCCATAGGTTTAAATGGCAGAAAGAACTACATTAGCGGTACTTTCTTTTATTGTCTTTTATTACTTATTTTACTAAATATTATTTACTTCATTTGTGGCAAACGGAGTAGAATAAAGAAAAAAATGTTACTAGGCAGAAGACTGGAATATCTCTGCAGTACCGCTGGTGAAATAACAAACCATTTCAATGAAAGAAACCATAAGCATTGAACAGTCCAAAATAGCTTCTGCAGAGTCACAGCAGTATTGTATGCAAATATATAATTTAGTTGTTTTTATGTAACCTGGCTATTTTGTAATCACAGAAGTAGGGATTAGACAAATGGGCATGTGCTTTTTGTAAGGAAACTACATGGGAAAAATATACAGTGCAGTTACAGTCCTAATATTTAAATTTAGATGCTCGATAAATACATTGCCAGCTAACAGCAAATTACTTGCTTTCATTAATGATACTGATTTGGAGTTCAAGTAGAAGATACAGAAATGAAAGTCTATATATGTACATGATCTTTTAAAACAAATTTTAATGAATGGTGATTATCTTGCTTTTATCGAGTGCTGTTCATCCAGGCGTGCTCACAAACAAACTGCACAATCACATACTCATTTGCCCATGAACAAAGGAGTTCACCATATCTATGACTAGACAGCCATCATCTCTGGTGTGACAACAAGACGTGCTCATAAGCATGCACAACACTTCTAAAATACATTTTGTGCAATACATGTAAAATATAGACAGAATCTGTGTCTAGAATCCAGACAGGCTCTTGTGCCTACAATAACTCTAGCTAAAATGCCAGGAGAAACATGTATGTATCACAAAATCTATCATGACAACATATATAAAATAATCACAAATGATTATGACTAAATCCCCACATTCTGCAGGTCCAGCAGCTCATCCACACCACCATGCTGAGATATCATTTGCAACGACCTTTAAAGAAAATAACCCCTATTCCCAGAGAGCAGACTGCCTGCAGGACAAGTGTCTGGGATACAAGCTCATAATTGAGTGGCTAACATCTTTACACAACTCCACCTGATGTAACATGAAAAACAGTACCGAGACCGTACTTTTGCCCTATGTTTGAGATTCTGCTTCCAAAACCTTTGTAGCAGCCTTTAAGAGGTTTTCGGAAAGCTTGATAAACTTCTCCATTAAAGCCAAGGCTAAGACACTGCCTCCCGCGCTCCTGACAGTCACAACTTAATACGGTTTCTCCAAATAGTCTTTTAAAATCTGTGTAAGGATCTGGATCCATTCTGAAAACACATTGGTTTGTCTACCAAAGACCAAGACAAAAGCACCACTGAAGGTGACAGCTGCTAATTGCTTAAAATACCCATTTCCCAACACACAGCATTAGCTACTCAAGTTATACAACACATTCAACCCAAAGTCTTCCTACCACGCTTGATATTTTTGGACTGCTTGTACCAGCGAAGGTCTTGCAAATGAAAGTGTGGCCCAGATTAATCCAACTATTTTTAGGCACCTGCTGCTGTTACCTGCCTTACGTCTGCAGACTCTCGACAGTCAGTGCAGAGACAACCACCTGCCTCCTGTCCCCAGCCCCAAACATGATCACTCTTGGGACATCCCTGCTGCTGGCTACAGTGGAAACAGAGAGAAACCTAGGAGGTACCTGTGGGTAGATGGGAGCTCAAAATCTCATTTAGTAATGCAGAAGACCAAGGTTTTCATTGAAAACATAGCTCAGCTGGAAGGGACCTACAGCAATCACCTTGTCCAACTGCCTGTCCTGCCCAACTGTTAACCTCAGTTAACAAGCGAGAGAACAAACTGTAAGCTGTGCTGCACCTACAGAGCTAAGGGGGGAAAAAGAACTATTTTAGTTAACCAAGGCTGTCCACACAGATATGAACACACACAGGGAACAGATTTTTTGAGTAAGATGGTGCCATTTTTACATCCTGATGAGTAATAACACACTCTAAAAATGTTTTATAGGATTTGATTGTGAGAGACAGAATTAGTTTAGATGCTTTGCCTTCTGAAGACCATAGCAACCACTAGCAAGGTGAAAAAGTCTCCCTGAGTTATTTCTGTGGAGGTTTCTAATCGTAGCTTGGCTGGTGCTGACTTCTCTGCATGGCAGCAGAATTATGGACTTTGCTGGGAACAGCCAAGACTCCTTGTTTAATACCAAATTATGACAAATCACTGTAGTTCTAGTGTTGGCTACAAATTCCATTAAAATCTTTATTTGAGATGTTGAGGATTTGGAAGACTAGAATGGAAGCTGTCCCCTCTTGACCAGTTTCCCTGTTAATTCCATACAGGTGCCTTGATTCTTGGGCTTCTCCTTTCTCTAAATAAAAATCTGTGAAGGTCTGATGCCAGCTATCTGCCAGCTGTTAAATGTCCTTCTGTGACTGCACAGCAAACCACCTCAGTCCATTCTGATTGGCACTAATGGAGCTCTCATCACCCAGAAGCAACATCCATATTAAACAGACAGTAGCTCCCAATCCTTCTAGTCTTTGGGACTGCATGGTGTATCCTCCCCACCCCACAACAGTTGCTCAATGTAAGAAAAGACCAGAACTTCTGTGCAGAAACATGTGTGTGCACGTACACACACTATGAATGAGGAATTAGCAACTTCTTTTCCAGCACCTCTTGGGGACCTCAAAGCAGCACCTGTAACCCTGCTGCATCAGGGGTTGACCACTGGCTGCTCTTCAGTGTCGTCAGACACCCTTGCTCCTAGTTACATTTTTTGGAACAGTTTGCAAACTTTCAGCCTTTTAATATTGAATGTGAAATCAAATTATATAAACAACCAGCCTCTCAATCCAGTAGAAATATTATGTTCAATTTCAAGGTAGGGTATTTAGATTGGCGAAGATCCCACTTGTACCTTTAAATTAAAGGCTTGCTTGTGAGGCTTACTCCCCAAAACAAAGGCCTTTTCAATGCTGATGATTTGCCTCAATTTGAGTCACTGATGGCCAAGATGAAAGAGCCAGAACGACAAAAATACATCAGCCCTTCTGAAGATGACATCTGGGCCTACGGAATGAACATTGTCACTCATATAGACAGTCAAATCTGCCCTGTGGAGATGAATCAGTAAAACACCCCTTATCAACATCCATCTCTCTGCCTATCTGTCTGGGTATCAGAATTTTGTCTTGCCTCTCTGTGTTGGCACTGATTACTGCATACACCTACCTTGTCAGCAGCTCCAAACAAAAATATTTTTTGCTATTCCCGTTCATGCGTCGTGTGTCACGATGCATGCCAGGCTTACCCCTAAAATCTGCATTTAAGTGTTTCTGGTTTGTTTCTCCTTATTCTGAGTAACACTTCTGGAAATTTGCTCTTTGATTCCAAGGCAAGACTGAAATGGACTCATAGTGATACTTAACCAGGGATGATTTATTGAAAATCCTACTGTTGTCTCCACAACTAGTCCCTGCAAGCCAAATGCTGTAAAAAATACCTTGGTAATTACTAGTGTACCTGAAGCCTGCTGCCAATTTCTGGGAGGTTCCTGCCATGTTTTTTCTCTTTAAATAATCCTGGCTCAAAACAATAAACCCCCCCACATCATAGGCACCCACAGAGGAGTAAGGAAAAATGACTTCACTTCTGATTTGCAGAGATACTCAAGTGTGGAAGGCTCCTTGAGTTTGAGGAGAAAGGCAGTGAACAAAACCCAATCCCGGGCAACTATAAAGGAGACCAAGCTTAGATGTATAAATATATTTTAAAAAAGACCAACGACAACAGAGTTCCATAATGTAAGTTATAACCTAAACACAAGCAAGCAGAAAAATTAAGCAGATGTATGCTCTGTGTATACATTAATGTTGGTATTAGACCTCTAAAAAATAACTTTCCATTATGTACTCCTTAAGCATCTATAAATTAGTTTGGCACCTGCACACCAATGGAAGGACTGAGGCAGCCAGCGATATGAATTGTTGTTAAACTCTATTTAAAACAATTATATCTTTATGCTAGCTGAAATTCTTTACTGTTTATAATCAGCTTTCAGCTCTAAAATCCAAGTCACCAGGATACATACATAACTTACATTACACTGTAAGACTGTGGTTGTAAAAGAATATTAAGGAGGAACCCTTTCCAAAATAATACTAAATAATTTCTTTCTAGTTAAGATTAAAATTATGGCTAAGAGAGTAGAGGCTTGCTAATTCACTTTAATGACTGGGAGATCCACTGCAAATTACTGGATTTTGCAACTAAGTGAGAAACACATTAAAAAAGCAAGTGTAATTTATCACAAAATGCACTTTGCTCATTTATTTTGACAACTGTTGTTTAAATTATTTATGCCTCTTCATCATGTACTAGTAAATGCACTGTAGTCTGTTTTGTAAAAATAGTCATCAGTGAGATTAGAGTAACATAACATCCGCTATTACCCTTGGCTTGGAGGTGAGTAGAAATCAGCATTTTGTACCTTGCCAGTGCAAAACAGAGTTTCAGAAAAGGGTGGGTTTGGTGGTTCCTGGGTTTTGCTTTTTTGTTTAAACAATGCTGAACCTACAGCAGCTCCCAACTGTTTCAAACATCTGTACGGAAACCTGAGTAAGAGTAGCTGAGTGTTGTTACCTTGAAAGTGGGGCCACTTATTCAGTGGGTTATTAAAAGGATTAACAATGTGGTGTTTGGATTCCTCCCCTGGAAATGTCCCTCAGTGCCCAGGAACACGGTTCAGAGCAGGAACTCAAAGTCAGTAGGAACTTTGCTTGAGCAGGCTGATGAACATTATTGAGTACCTACTGCTTTCAGTTGATGCATCTTCTTTAAAGGAACAGAAATTTTGCCATCTGCCTGTTCCTGTTTCAGCCTATCTGGAGGAACAAAGGAGGAAGCCACACCTTCCTCTCCTGAGCTGTGGTTTGACTTTACAGACTTGGATCGTGGGCACAAAA
Source organism: Thinocorus orbignyianus (assembly GCA_013400375.1). Classification (NCBI taxonomy): domain Eukaryota; kingdom Metazoa; phylum Chordata; class Aves; order Ciconiiformes; family Thinocoridae; genus Thinocorus; species Thinocorus orbignyianus. The sequence goes on from VXBW01006929.1 coordinate 279,013, forward strand.
TTAAGGTGAGCAAGTGCAAACGAGGAAGGAGAGAAGTTAAAGCAGATTTGGCTCTAGTCATTCTAGTCATTCATTGCAAGTTATGTCAAGACTATGAAACACTCGGGGTGTTGGCTGGAGTTGCATCACAGTCAACCTACGCTGATGAACACCATGTACTCAGGAAACAAGGCATTTGGGCATCCCATGAGGATTAGCGCAGCAGGCTTGCCAGTGCATGTGCTTCCATCCGTTCTATCGAGTATATTGCAACTCTGAAGAAGGAAAAAAATCAAACCAAAACCCAGCTCCCCACCTTTCCACTAAGAGATTAGCTCTTGTGAAAGATGATGGACTGACAGCCATAATTAGGGATGTGAGGGCTTTTGGCATCAGTAGCCAAGCAAGGAACATTGCAAGAGATCTTCGGAAGGGAGGTGGAGGACTTCTTGAGACCTCTTTCCTCCATTACATACAGAAATTGGATCAATCAGAGCCTGACCTTACAGTGGCATTCCTCCCACCTAATTTATACTTTAATTAATGATGATTATTAATTACCCTTAATTACTTTAGATCCCTAAATTAATGATGGTGCTTCTCAATTAGAAGTGCAGTTATCCTTGGTATTTGGTGCCTCAGCAGATGCTATGAATCCAGGCCTTGCAGTGTTACCTTCTCACTCAGACACCCATGACCAAAGGTACTGAATTTCCTTTCTGTGCACAGCTAAAAGAATGGCCTTGAAAATGCTTATTGTGAAATCAAAGTTATACTCTCCTGAACCTATTAACTAGCAAGTGAGCTTTAAAACATGTTTGAGGCTTTAAAATGCATCCCCCTGGCCCTGGCCATGGGAATGTGGATCTGTGACTCACTGGTTGCAGGGGGAGAGATACGACCTCTGCGCAGGACAGAGGGACATTTCAGGCTCCAGGAAGGCAACAAGTTTTACACTTAGTTCACCGGCTGGTTTCTTTTTTTTTAAGCAGAATCATTTAAACTGCAATTTAGGGGAAGAGGGGGAGAAGAAAAGTGGGAAAAAAGATTATAATCTCACCAGTCATGTGCATTAGTTTCCTGTATGCTGACTCACCTTTAGCTGTTCAAACGTGTTTCCTTCGACTTTTTCCTTGGGTGGTGGTTCGGGTTGTTTTTTTTATTGGCATAAACCTTTCTCTACTTAATATGGTGAGATGCAGGCAAAAACACTCAGGCTTTCAGCCTTCTCATTTTTTCCTCCCATTTTCTTCTGCCTTCTACCTATGGAAACTTAACCAGAGTTTCCTCTCAGATGCAGCCTGTCTGAAGGGCACCCGCAGGCAGACAAAGAAAGTCTGTGAGTGTTACAGTTCATCCACGAACTTTTCATCTGGAAAGACGCTTTCAGACAAACAGGTTTCCAAGCAGGAGAGTTAAATTTAACGGCACGGCGTCCCTGCAACTGGAGGATAGCTGCGGGAAAGCCCCGCGGTGCAAACCAGTCGGATTTCCACCTCAAACTGTGAGCAGCTTCGTGAATGTGCTGCTCAGACATGACTCACATTTCTGTGCCATTTACAGCAAAAATACCTTCCCCTGCCTTTTCCTCTGCTCTCTTCAGATACGCAAGTGAATGAAACTTGGTGAATACTTTTTAGGTACCTTACACCTCTTTTGGACAGGGTGAGACAGCTGTGGATGTCTCAAAACTATTTGCTTCCCCAGATGTGGCTCCTCCTGTAGGAGCATGAGTACCTGCACAGACCGAGTCTTCCAAAACTAGTGTTACCAGTGGGAGCATTTGGACCACACCATCAGACTAGTCTCGGGCCTTATGGCCCAAGCGGGACTGATGTTTCCCTCCAGATTTATCTGAACACTCCAAAACATGAGCAGTTTTTCAGCCTGTGTGGGTTTGTAGCCTTCTAATAACATCCATCCTCTGGAGGTGCAGGTCCTGGACGATGCCCGGAAGCCTCTTGACCACAGTCGGTCTTGTCATAGTTACCTCTCACTAGCCTCTCAGCAACAAGCCCCTGCTCCCAGAGGCTGCAGCCACTTTTCAAATCTCTACTTTGAACAATAAAAGGACCACATTGACATTGCTGGATCGTGTGTGTGTGCATGGAGTGGGTATTGCTCTTCTAGCTCCCGGTTGGATCTCATTAAGATCAGGGTAAGATCACAGTACAGCATCTCGACAACAGCCCAGGAGAATAAAACAAAAATACCATCAACTACCATCATCTAACCTGGGGTTGTAGTAGTAGCTTTGTGCACAAAACACAGCAAATCATTAAACACACTTCAACTACAAATAATAATAAACTCAAAGAAGCAAAACTCAATCTTAAAATTTTAGGTGCAGTTCTCTAGTTAAATTACAAAGCACTAAACCTTAAATTAACTTGCTCTGGGCAATCTTAAAATAGTAGATTGCTGGATCTAAGCTTATGGGTGTTCTCAGTTAACTGCTTCTGAAGAAATACAAACGTGGTTTATTACATCTATAATTAGAGCAAAACTTTGCCCTGTACTTTTCTCTCCTGGCTGCAGGAAACAAGTTTGGATGTATCATGTGAAACCAAGCACTGACTATCAAAAGTCACATATATACATGCACCTATATGTACACACATATTTACATACACATAGATAAACAATCCTCCAGAAAAGAAACTTTCATGGTATGTTTAAAAATAGATGCTCCTGCACAGACACACAATTACTTTTCTAAGTATTCCCCTTTTTCCATAATTCTAACCTCAATTAGCCTATTAATACTTTTATTTTTGCATAAAACTTGAGACCCTGATCTTGATGATAAAATATGCTGCCAGAGATCACAGAATATTGACGATATTGTCAGTCTTGGCAGAAGATGAGAGTCAGATTCCCCTCCACAAATCCATAAGGCTGGGTAAAGAATCAATATGAGAGATTGATCTGCTTTTGGATTTTTCAGTTGTTAGAGTCACATTTCCAAGCTGTTCTCTCCAGACCATGAAGGGCCAGAAACTTCTTTTTTATTGCTTAATGAAAGCTGAAAATTCATAATTTCACATGACTTCAGAAGCAGTAGCTCATAGAGAAATAACAAATATTGTCACAGTCATGATAAACCTTACGATTGGCCACAGTTTTAAGATTTTGAGGGCTGAAATGCTACCTTTGAAAGCAAGTCATGCAGACAGACTTTTAAGCAAGGCATGAGTTGTAAAAAAATCTGGAAAATCTTTTTTTTAATAAAAGAAAAGACAGAATATTGCTATTCTATAAACAACTCCAATACAGCGTGGGTATTTCATAAAGTTTGCTGCAGAGATTGCAGCAATCCCCATTTCTTTTTAAATTCACCTGCTTTAGCACAGTACATGTTGAAACATTTTCAGTTAGAAGATCTCTTTTGGAGGAAGTAATGCATCTGATATCCCGTGCTCTTCCATGGAATAAGATGTAGTTCCTGGTTCTTGATTGCCTTTGCTACTGTATTGCAACATTTTATGATTAAGTCTGCAAACTTAACAATATTTAAACTGCTGTTCTGATTAGAGAGCTTAAAATATGTGGAGAGTAGTGGGGTTACTTTCAAAAGCACTTGGCTTAATTTTTCTTCCACTGTGTTAAATGAAAATGACTGCCTCAGAGACGCATCACAGCAATACCGGCGTTTAGATCTAAAAAAATCCTCCTATAATTCTGTTTGCCCTCCACAGCTTTTTCTACTGCTTTCCAGCCTACTGCTTTTCTTGAACTTCTTCGAATTTCCTCTCATAAATTGACAGCTTGTACAAAGGATTGGCAATGTGAGAACAGAAAAAGCCAAACCCACAGTTATGCAACCCAAAATTCACTAAAAAATTTCAATGCTTTTCAAAGATCAGCAGACACTTCTCTTAACAGAAGTGGCATTTATAGTCAATACTTACAACTGGCCAGTTGTGGAAAAGTACCACGTTTCCTTTACAGGCTGTTTTAATATAGAAGGCAAACCTTGAAATATTAAAGAGGAAGTAAAACAATGAGTGAGACATGTAAAGACTCCCCTTTCAAACTCTCATCTAGAGAATGAGTCATATGCTCATTTACAGCTAAGCTTGGATTAAATCGCTAACAGCGAATCTGAAAGCAGAAAAATAAAAACAGAACTATGGTCCATGTCAGAGAAAAACCAAAAGGATTTCAATATATATTTCCTAGTGTTTGTTCTGGTAAGCAAATTGAAATAAGAAAACTATGACATTTAAAAATAATGAAAAATCTAATTATCAAAAATTCTTTGCTAAAACCTGTTTTATGATGACATAAAGGCCCTCTGTTCCCTGCAATGTGCCAGCTGCTTTTCATTATTTTACATGCAAAAAATAATAATGCATTCAATCACCTGTTCCGTAAAAACTGCAATTTTGGAGAAGCACAAGACGGAAAACCACTCAATACAGAAGTTCAGACCCATTCAGTACTTTGTAGCCTGTGCCAGGCTGAGCCAAAAAAGGGCCAGCGGTGTCTGACTCATACAGATCTCAACCTAAGGTAAATATAAATTATCCCCTGCTTTTCAGCAAATGGAAATCAAATAAATCAAAATGTATGCTAAAAACCATACAATTTCAAAACTTACAGAAAATGCACAGTTGCTTTTTCCTAGGGATTAACCCATTTAATCAAAAAGTTGTGGGATGAGAAGAGCCTGATCCAAATATGAGACTGCACATTTGCACAAGAACATACTTTTTATAGTATCACGATATTTCCCCTTCCCTCGTCTCCTTGCATGTTACAGGCCCTGCAGGTGAGGTTACAGTCCATTTACCGAACCCACTTAGAGAAACTGCTCCCGGGTTTCTTGTTTTCACCAGATGGTGTTAGGATGGGATCGCTGGTGAGCACCAAACCTGCCTGTTTCTGGGCTGTCTCTCTGTGAAAGATTTGCTGACAGCAACATGTGAAAAGCGGAGCTGTGAAGTCGTGCCTCCTGTGCATGAACTTGGTTTTTCACAGCATCAGTCAACTGTGTGGGAAAGATAGCCATCCCCCGTATGCTCCCCATCTTCTTTCCCGAGCCCCTTCCAAACAGTTAAAAACAAATCTTAACACCAGCCAACATTTTTTTGAATATAAATTATCATACCAGGAAATCTAGATTCTTTGGGCTTTGTGTTATGCTTTAAAACAATATACAGAAACAGTGGTCCTAGGACAGTCAACAGCACATCTTTTTTTTCAGTTACTGGAGTCTCAATACATAGAGATTTATTGTGGATTTTGTTTAAAGGAGACCCAACAGAAAACACAACCAGCATGACAACACTGCGATGGAACTTGGTGTGTAATTTTTTGGCATTTGTAAACAGAAGGTGACATAAGAAAGAAATCTGATTTCAACTGAAATTACTCGGGACAGGTAAAACTAAATGCTTTGATGTATTGTGTTCCTCCATCATCCTAGGCTAACTTTGAACTAAGATGAAGGCATACTGGGACTGTGGGTGATCTGGAGCCATTTTATCATGAGAGCTTCCTCAAATAAGAGGCGTTCCATCATTACACTTTCAGATGTCAAACTACCAAGTGCATTTGGTCAGCCTGCAAAAGGCGCCTCTTTTAGACCTGCCCAACAGTTTTCTTGGAGAGCAGATCTTCTCAGAGAAATATTTGGTCCTGCTATTATCTACCATCAATATTTAAATCTTTAATAGCATACATGTATCTTAATATCTTTAACAATAATGATCTTAAATGTTGAGCAGATGCTTATTCATAATCCTTTTGACTCCTTTTCTCTTTTTTTTTCCCCGTCTTCCCCACTGCATTGCAATTTGGTTCATCAGTTTTCAAACTTCAGTTAAGCTGAAAGCACACAAAGGAAAACTTGCCTGCACTTGCTTGATGCTATTTTGCAGCTAAGGTTAAGAACAATGAGAGGTCTTTCATTGTACGTACAACACCTTCACTTGGACTGAACATGTCAGACTGCCTTCGAGCACTGGCTGTGATTGCCAGGAAAGCTGGATCGTTGAGATTGCAGTTTTTGGAAAAGCTGCACTACATTTGGGCTTATCTGGGTATGAAAGTGTATCAGCCAAAAACTGTTCTTTAAGCTTTTTAACAGAAAGAGCTTGCAGAAAAAGGAGGCAAAAATTAGGTCCCCAATCACATCATTTTTGCATCCAGAAATGACCCAGTATTAACAAGGCTGAATCACTCCCACATTCCACCTCATGGAACGGCACCAACAGACTTCCAGCACTTCCAGGCTTAAGTTTCTTAACAGAAACTCGCATCTGGTTGTGGGAGCCAAACATTAGCAGTTCAGCAAACTAGTTCCTGGTCTGCCAGTCCAGAGAACGACAAGGTTTAACCATACCATGGGAACCAAGTGAATCCATTAATTTTACTCAAGATTCAAGGTACTCTTCTCCTTAGGAAACAAACCTGAGGTTCTGCGAGTCTCACAACCTGTTGAGTCAATGTCTTTGTTCTCATGAACCTCAGCAAAGGGAAGCACAAAGTCCTGCCCTTGGGGAGGAATAAGCCCTGGCACCAGCACATGCCTTGGCCAAACATGGCCCTGTGGCTGTTCAGCCTGGAAAAAAGAAGGCTTGGAGGGATATCGTGCATGTGTCTAAGCTTGTGATGGGGAGGGAAGTAGAGAAGATAGAGCCAGAGACAGAGCAGTGCCCAGAGACAGGTCAAGAGGCAATGGGAATGAATTGGACATACAGGAAATTCCATTTAAACATAGGAAGAGACTTTTTTACTGTGATGGTGGTCAAACACTGGAACAGGTTGCCTGAAGTGGTTATAGAGACTGTATGTCTGAAGATATTCAAAACCTGACCGCTCATGTCCCTGACCACCCTGTCACAGAGGACTCTGCTTTAAGCACAGGGCTTGGACTAGACAATCTCACGAAGCCCCTTCCTACCTCAGCTACTCTCTTCTGTGATTGCTTCTTCCAGCAATGGCAATAAAGTCAATATTTGTAGCTGTATTTTACTCAAAAGTCTCTAATTTTCTAAGTGAAACAGTGTAATACTTTAGGAATAAAGTAGAAGTGCATGTAATGCCAATCGAACCCATAACGTAACCTATTGTGTGCTTACAGAGAGTTTCAAATCCTTACTCTTTACATATCATCCTTCAACTTCATCATCTAGGACATGTAGGCATCCAACTCAGCATCCTGTCCTCAATCTACAGATTTGAAACTGTTTAGCAGTGTCCTCAGAAAAACTTCAGAAATGGAACTTACAAACCCTATGAGACCCATAGGAAGCTTAGGACAAGGTCTGAGAGGAAAGATGGTGAAGAGTCAGCATGCAAGTGTGGAATACAGTGACCAGAACAATAGCCCAGCCCCTGCAAAAACTATGCTTACAAATTTGTCTTAGCCATTATCACATAGAGATACTGGCAAATATCACAGTTAAATGTTCGGGTTTTTCTTCTCATGTTTGTATGTAGTTCCTCGCTCTTCTGCAGCACTCTTCCCATGCACTCCAGGAACACTAAGTTTTGAAACAGCCTAAAATTGTGAAAAATCAATCAAGTCCCACTTTGACCAGTATTTAAACATCTTTTCATCTACAGCAGAACTGTGCCTTGCCTTAAATTCTGAGCAAATGCTCAATAAATGAAAATTTAATTTTTTTGAGCCCTGTCCTATTAATATTCAGGAAAAAGCATTTTTTTATTTACAAATGCTTTTTTTCTAATTCACTTGCTTTAGACAGCAGCCCATTTTGTATTTTTAATGTAAACTCAAAAATGCAGATTTTTACGACAGCACTGAAAGCAACTTTATAATAAAGTGCATCCCAAACTTAACTCATATTTAGAAATTTATGTGAAATGATCCTTAAACAGCAAATGGATTAATTTCCTACTGATTACAGTATTCAAATATCAGCTGAAAAACTGACTTTAAAAAAGTAACCTTAGTCCTACTTTTTGTGGTTAAAACAAAACCTTTTACTCTACAAGTTAATGAATGTGGCTGAACAGCTGCTACAGCCGCTGCTGGAGGAAATGCAGCAATTTAATAAAGAGTAAAGTGATAATTATCCAGCATCCTGATTCATTTTAAGATATGGCATCTTCAAGCAGCAGAACACACATACTCTCTTTAATTGATAACTGAAAACATTTCCTTGGGCTAACTAAATATCTAGTTGACTGAATTTTCATTAAAAAAAAATTGTGATACTATCCCCTGGGGAAAATGTTCTTCAATTATAAACACCCATGTTTCATTTTATATTCTCCTCTCACCTTCTTCAGAAGCCTGCATTAAGCTCATGCCATAAATCTCTTTGGAAGCAGACAATATTTACTATAATTCACACTTTTTCCAGATCAAGAATAAGTAAGAAGGTATTCTCCACAGCTGGCCAGCATTGCCTGCTATGTATTTCCGGTACTACTAAAGCACCAGTCTGCCCTCAACAATTTTCCTCCACAATTATCAGCCACATTTCATACTCCTCCAAAGTGCGCACGGCTGTTCTTCACCTTCTGAAAGGCTGGTAGAGGTAATGCTCTCAGGAGATAACCTCCTGTTATGCATAGGCAAGAAAAAGTTTGGCCGAGAGGAAAGGACTTCTGGTAAAATACGGTTACGGGTCCTGTTCTGGCCTCGTCTCTCAGGATTTCTCCCTGTGTGTAGAGGGAACATAGCACAGGTAGAGGAACTAAGCTGAATGATCTTTCCCAGCCTCACATTACCCGTGCGTGCTGCTCTGTCAGTCCATGACTGCTGCCTCACTTCTTAAATAGCTGTGCAGCTCTCTTAGTGACAGTATTTGGTCTCAGCTCTATCAATGCAGATTTATAGATTTGCATCTCGATTACTAGACCCTGCTGATCTATTAATCCATATGCTGTCAGCACTTTGAAATTTATCCTCCAGTCTCTGACCACATCACACATTTTCTGCCTGCCACCTGCTCCTCTTCCACTCTTGCTGTCCAGTGATTTCCTACTGTACTCAAAATGTTGTGGGGGCCATCACCTTCATACGCCCCTGACAGCCACACCTTTGTACCCTGGGCATCTCACCCCATCTCTGACTTTCTCCTGTGGAGATGCCCTTCTGACCTGTGAAATTTTCCTTGAGGAGATCTTTCAACTTAGACACACTTCCTTATTCCCCAGCAAGAGACTCATGGTCTGAATGGAGAGAGCTCCTAATTACCCAACTGCAGGTTGTTTTTAGCATTAGCCATGTCACCTATTGATCATTACCATCTGGTAACAGCAAGGCTGACAGAAACTGTGGTTCTTCTGGCTGCTCCTCCCAAGCAGACCCCTGCATGTAGCAACTCCATACCCAGGGCACTGCTCTCCTTTCCCTAGATCTCATCCACCTGATTCCTTTCAGGCTGTAAACTCCCTTCAGCTGCTATTTACTACCCATTTGCCAGTCCTTGAAGCTGGGAGCCCTTGATCTGGTGCAGCAAACATATGTGTGGCAGCTAATTCTACTGAAGGAGGGAAAGGATGGTATGTGACAGGTATGTGACGTGCACCATGGGGAGAACTGGAGGTAGATGAGAAAGACGTGGCATGGGCCAGTTCAGAAGAAGGACAAGAAATGGCAAGGTGAAGGAAGCAAAGCAGGAAGAAAATCTATCATTGTCCTATATGATAAATATTTTTTTTCTGATTTGTTCTATAAATATTTGAACAATGGACTTTGAGAGCAAAGCCAAGCATTAAAGTCATAATACTTTCTGTGTTGATCTGTGCCTGAGGTGAACTGTATCACCATGGCTCAGTTTATAATGTTGGGCAGGAACACGATATAAAATGTACCTGACCCACAATTACCCTGTGTTCAGTTTTGGGCCCCTCACTACAAGAAAGATAATGAGATGCTGGAGCGAGTCTAGAGAAGAGCAATGAAGCTGATGAAGGTTCTAGAGCACAAGTGTTATGGGGAGCAGCTGAGGGAGCTGGGGTTGTTCGGCGTGGAGAAAAGGAGGCTGAGGGGAGACCTTACTGCTCTTTATAACTACCCGAAAGGAGGGTGTAGCCAGGTGGGAGTTGGTCTCTTTTCCCAAGTAATAAGTGATAGGACAAGAGGAAATGGAATCAAATTGCACCAGGGGAGGTTCAGATTGAGTATTAAGAAAAATTTCTTCACAGAAAGGTGTTAAGCTCTGAAACAAGTTGCTCAGGGAAGTGGTGGAATCACCACCTCTGGAGGTATTTAGAAGATGGGTAATAGTGGCACTTGGGGGAGCGGGTTAGTGGTGGACTTGGCAGTGCTAGGTTAATGGTTGGACTTGACGATCTTAAGGGTCTTCTCCAACCTAACTAGTTCTATGACTACTGCCCTCTGATGGCCCATGTGAAGGGCACACTTGAGCACTCTATGATGCTCTGCTACTTGGGCTTTCTCTGTGTGTAAACTGAAGTGTTAGGGACTACTGAGAGGAAGAAACACGTGGGTCTTACACCACTGTGGAGCTGAGAAGTAGCCAGACCCATGTGCTGGGAAGTGGTACTGGCTCCCACAGTATGGACACAGTATGTACACAACAAGCATTATTAGTGGGCAGAGAGGTTCACACCAATGGATCACACATGAGTAAAGTAAGCAAAACGGTAATTAATAGACAACCCCTGTCTATTGCAAGCTGCTTGTGGAGTTTTCAGATGTTCTCTTTGGGATGGACATGATTAATGGGTTTATTTTGGCTGATTTTTTTTTTTTTTTTGAATATTTGCAAATCAAATGTTCAAGCCATAAAACCAGTTATAATCTAACAGTAGTCTTTGTTCTTCCCAAACACTTTGATATTCAGATGCTTTAATCTCTGTTATGAAGCCTCCTAGGACATCCCCTTACGGATTTAATTTCAATACCATGAGCATAGTTATTTATTGAATGTTTTTAGGCCATCATTCAACCCCCTTAGGATAGGTTTCATCTATCCGACAGCAGATGTCTACAGACCAGAACAGTCACGAGGTTGATGGCTACCCTCCATTCTTCCACAATGGAGAGCAAGGGACAACTCTGGTGTACAGCTCATCTCATCTGGAGGTAGACATTAAAATTAGGCAAGATGTAGGTCACATATCTCCTAACTGCACATGTATTTAAGAGCCCAAACTTACTCTTCATCAGAACCAAGCACAAACATCTTTCCATGTCTCTTGGCCAAATATTCTCTATTGTTTAGGAGCCTCAGAAACCATCTACTAGGAAGCAGTAAGCAGGCAGGAAGAATCTAGAGTGTCTGAGACCAGGCTTTTTAAGTGTAACACTTCACTAACCATGTAACACAAAAACTATAATAAAACACAATCTCTTCAGCAAGTTTTTGTCAGAAATGCAGCGGCATTGTTGCAAGCATTACAGTCACTGATGCTTGTAATAGAAAAAAAAAGAGTTATTTTTAACGAGAGCCTGGAACTACCAAATACCCTCCTGTCACCCATTTTGTGTCAACTGACTGTAGAGACATGACTGACGAAAAAAAGCAACAAATTTGTGTCTCTGGAACACAAGAGCAGATCCTTTAGGACACTTCTAATGCCTTTCATTTGACAGAGGTGCCGCTGCCACCCAGACCTGCTTGTTCAGCCACCCTGTCCCTTGGTGGCTTGTCCTTGGGGCCCCACAGGGTGTCTGCTGCCAGCACTGGGGACCACGGGGCTGCCTGTCCTCACCCTCCCTGCTCCAACAGAGTCCATCACGTTCAGGTCACGCTGCATATCCCTTCTCCAAGGGTTTCTCTGAGTCTGGGGAAAGAAGCTCCTAGTTCTGGACATTGCAGTTAATTTATATGCTGTAGATGACTATTTTTATTATTAATCTTCTGCACCTGTGCCCAGCATGTTGGATGGGTGAATTTTAAATAAATTAAATTTTGCATACTCACTCCCTCTGTGATTTTATTATGCAAATAATGCTCATCTTTTCACCTCTGAAACCATCCACATACCACAATTTCAAAGTCAGACTAATTTATAAAAACGCTGAGAAAGTCAGATCTTTATTTAAGGTCTCAATACAATGAGAACTGATTTCTGTTCCTTTGAAATCTGGAGGGTAAATGGGAGAGTCCATTGTTTCTGCATGCTTTTTTCTTTTCGGGAAAATAGAAGCTTAATTGTAATTTTTATCTATGATTATACTCTGTTGTCTCCAGATTTCTGCAGGTCATCTGAAATCCTGTCTGTTCAACTGGCTGTGGGTATTTTATAATTTTCTGTGACACAGACTGCAATTCCAAAAGCAAAAACCACAATCATTTCTTGGGGTGGTTGGGGATGGATGAATTCCCAAGGTAAGGGGGAACAGGCAGGGGAGCAGGAGCGGCAGTACAATGCAGAGGACAAGAGGAGGAGCTGGCAGCTTTCGGAGCATTCAGATTGCTCTCCAGAGGCCTCCCTGGAAATGGACAGAGTTCACAGCAAGATGTATTGAAAAGATATTGAGCACATAATCCTCAGCTCCTTCATAAACGCTGATCCACAGCTGGGTGACATCAGCTGCTGCAAAGCCGGAGTAGTAGTAACAGATGCTACCAACAGAAGTATGTTGGCTTTGTTAAGCCTCAGGTTTTGCAGAGACAGACATGGGCTTCTCCCACACATCATGCTCATTTTTGACCCTCTGTGAGCCTGAGGTGGAGAGGGACTGCCCCAATCACCCATTTCATCCACTGGTTCAAACAGCACAACCAGCTTTATCAACATTTGAGGCCATATTGCTTAACTGGGCATTTATTAAAGGCTCTCAATGTATGCATACTGATTATTTATCCCTCAGAGCAAGGGTCGGTCGTTCTTGGCTAGAAGATGAGGAATACTGCTCAGTGCTTTCTTGACCTTGGTCTCAAAGATTAAGTTAGTGAGCCATCTTGGTGGACTGAATACAGTTCTGCCTTACTGGAGTCGGTCCAGTTCCAATTCTAGAAACTCTTGGAGGCCATGTTTCTATTTTATTGATTCCACGTACCTTTCTCTTTTACCCTCTCTTTTAACCTAACTAGGAAAGCCAGTAGTCACTGTTTCTGGTTAGGAGTCCTTTCTTCTTTATTGTCTTCAGCTAATACTATATCTTATGTTCTTTAATGAATGCCCTGTCACCTCTGTATTCTGCAAGACTTCTTTGGTGCATCCAAACCAACCAGTAACTACCAGCCCCAAAGACACCCACTCTAATGATTAATTCAACAGATCAGATAGAGAAATAATTCAAAGGAATGATTAGCAATCTTAGCTTGCACAAGAAAAAAAAATGAAACCCAATAAAAAGTGTACTTATTTGATCTGTTCACATTTAGCATCAATTACAGAGATAGTGTGAAGTAGAGAGATCTCAAATTTTAATTACCTTGAAATTTGCATAGTGGTTTACTAAACGTCTTTTTGTTTAAGTCTGTCTAATGCAATATTTAATTAAACCTCATTCTAGGTCAAAGTAATTTAATTAAAAAAACTTATTGCCTGTAGGTCCTACATAAACTGTGTTGAGCTCACCTTGTGCTTGGAGATCATATGATGACTGACAAAGTTGCATCCTTGCTCAGGGGCAAGCCGATTACTTAAAAACCTCTATTACTGGAAACAGGAAAACAGGGAAATTATTTGTGATTGGTAAATCCCAACACAAAATACACTTGTCCCACAGGAGAGCGCTTCTGTGCAGAGGGGTTGTCGTGGTGTAAGTGCACAGCAAGGCCAGCACACATCCTTCAGCGAGTGGGAACAGTGGCACTGAGGGAATACAGTATTTTAAGTAATACTCCAAAGGATTTTACTACAAAACACTGAAAAAATCCCAAATGCACACATTTCTCTTCTGCCAGGATGCACCTATCTCAAAACTGGTAGTTTTGGGATATCTTTAGGTCACTTGTACCCTGCTCAAAGCATGTAAAATTTGATGCACAACAATCCAGTCATGGCCTAAAATGTGACAGTACAAACAGCGCTCCGCCAAGGACCTGGGCAATCTCGCACAAATTAAAAACATATTCAAGCCTTGGCAGTATTTCCCTCTTACCCTTACAGGATTTTTCATTTCCAAATGAGAATTTGTCCAAGCTCATGACTATCTTGAGAGCCAGGGTCCATCAGCTGTGGGCTGTAACACCTCACAGGCTCTCCTGGCCCTGCTTCCCCTTCACTCAGAACGCTGCCACAAAGACTACTTTCTGTTTCCTTGCTTTGATGATAACGGATTCATATTTGCAACAGCAGATTCAGAAACGCCTGAAGACTTTCAAGGTCCCTCCAAGCAGAGCGTATCTTAACCATCATTTCTTATTTGTTACTGAGCTATTGATCCTAACTCTGCCAGGGACACCAGCCTCTGCTATCCAGACAAAAACATCTCTGAAGACAATTAGATTTTATCCCAAGCTGCTCTCACTTCTGGGCAGAGTTTATTCAAAACACCTGGGAGGCCACATCTTACTGAATGTTAGAAGACATCTAGAAAGATTTTGCTTTGCATGACCAAATTTGACAGATTTGTTGGGATTGTGACTTATTTTAAGAGAGCTACTCTCTTATTTTTCTCCCATATTTATTTGTTGCATTCATCTGCTGCTTTCAGACATATTTGGCACGCAATCTTTTGCAGTCTTTGCAGTCCATGTTCATAAAGCACCAAATGCAGTGAGGTGTTGGCCCAAAAGGAAGGCTTCTGAAATGTCGTCATAATACAAATAAGCACCAAGAAATAACAACAGCATATGGAAAGGATTAACTTTATCCTCTGCTTTTCAGCAGGAAAAAAAATAGGGCTCCAATATCCAGGCAGAAAATAACTAGCACATATTGCAGACAGAACACATGGACCAGTTAATATGCAAGGAAGAGATTTCACAGGATGCTTCGTGATCACCTTCACAGGGAATCAATCTGCATATCTGCGGATGACTGTCATTCTTCACGGTGACACCAGTAAAGAGAGTCCAGGCTGAAGCACACTTGGGTACCTTCACGTCCGACTTGCCTCATTCTTGGCTCCTTCACCACTGTTCCCTCTACTGGGGGTGCATACGCAGGTCTCCCAAAAGGCCACTCAGCTCCACATCTGGATTCATGCTCTTTGGTTCAAGATTGCTTAGCAGCATATGCCAAGAATATTGTCATGAAGTACCATGCACTATCGCCCAAAACATCTCTTTTCTCTGTATGTCCAATTCTAAAACTGCTTAAAATGCATGAAAGAAGGGAAAATATGCACTTGATAAGGCAGAACAGGAAGTTCTGAAGAAGTATGATTGCTGCTTGATTTTCAGAGGTGCGAAGCCCCCCAGAAGCTCTGTGCAGACCCTGGCTCTCTTACAATAAATGTTAAAGTATTTAATACAGATCTTTTGACACCTGTGGGTACATTGTAAAATTCAGGTTATCCCCAGGAACACATGTACAAAAGCAGTTGCTGTTTTTTGTAGGCTACGCGGCCACGTGCAGCTGCTTATTTAAGGCAAGCTTTGAACTCTGAATGAGATGCACTGATAGAAAATGTTGCAATGCTGTGGCAAATTATGTAAACATCACACACAAGGAAGCACCCTCGAAGAGTGATCTTGTTTGTGTTCTCTCTAAAATTTCCACCAGTGTGGATTTTAACTAAACTAACACTGCTTGTCTTGTGTTGTTATTTGGAGAGAGAACCCATTGGGAACTCTTCTTCTCTGAACCATGTCCTAGATCTTTCTAGCTTAAAACCGCCACCACCCACATCCCTGGACATTTCTACTTTCACCTGCAAAAATTAACTCTTAACTCTGCTGTATCTTTCCAGATTTCAAGGCAATTGGTTACTAGGCAACCATCCCCTATTTTCCCTGTCTTACTTGTTTAATTGAAGCCTGTGCTAAGTAACACCATCAAAGAGGAAAGGCACTCTCCAATGATGAATAGTTAAAGGAGTAAGTCTGACATGAGTAGAGCTTCAGTACACGGAGGACGAGTACAGGAAAGCAGTGCCCTCCCTAAAATGTCCTCTTATCACCAGCAAACAATCACTAAATATACAAGAAAGACCTTTTGCCTATTTTTCTTCTAAGCCCGCAACAGGAGACCTGTGTGGAGGCTGGGTTCATACTGCCTGGTGACCTGTCCCAGGGAACGCTCACTCTTCTATCTGCTCATTTCCCATCTACACCACCTGATGGAGCCCTCTGTGGAACTACTGAACTGCTTCAGGCTTCTTCTGAGAAGAGACCTAGACTTGTTTCTCCATGGGCAGGACCTGCAGCTGATCAAGAGCACCCTCAGGGACTAAACTGAATTGACAGCACTCCCCATGTGGATGGGTGAGCAACTCCACCACTAGAGTTTGGGTGCATCAGACCCAAAATAAGGTCAGTCTCACAGTAAATATTTTGGGACAGCTTTTCAAGGAGACTTGAGCCAGCATGCACCTTTGTGGTTCCTGCACCAATACCCTGCATGTGCAGAAGGTAGGTCTGGAAATAGAGCTAGAATTGTTGCACCAATTCCTGAAATAAGGTTCTACCTTTCAAAAAGTACAGGCCCTTCTGCTTTCTACAGTGATATAACTCAGAGGAAGTGGAAACCTGGACCAGAAAGTCAGAACTTAGTAACATGCTACAGTTCCATACTCTAAAATGAAACACGAATGAACATGTGTGCCTGTGTGCATGGACAAGGTGAGAATGTATATGAATGATGCAAACTGTGCTCATGTGAACAACAAGGGTCTCCATGCAAAAAAATCCTAGTGCTTTGGTAGTCGTTAGTCATTAAAGTGACTGGTTTCTAGCCAGACTAACTCATTAAATCAGTTCTCTGCTGCTGTATGAGTCCCAAAAGAGGATGTATGAACCTCCAAGAAGTTGGTGGGAGAAGTTACAGCAGCCTTCACCCATATGGCCTTAAACTGCTAGAGAAACATCTCAGAACTGGAGCCTATCTACTAAACATTCCCATTACCACATTAGGTGGAAAGTTGTGATGGGCATCTGATTGCCAACACAGACACATCTCCGGTGCTAGGTGCAGACCACTTGAAAGCAGCTGCTGACTAGACCTGCTCCAGCATAAGCCTGGGCTCGCAGATGAATTCACGTAACATTCACAGCAAAGGGAACAAAAAATAAATCTATGAGTTTCCTTATTTAAAGAATGGAGAACAAAAGATGTACTTCATTTTTATGAAGAGTGTTTAACCAGAGAAAAGACTGACCTAAGTCTTGGGCAAGGAGGAAGTGCTATCAAACTTTTTCATAAAGTGAGAGTGGTGGAGTAAGAACTTTTTCTAAAGCTCTGCCCGTCTTCCCCAAATAATTCCTCACTCCCTGGAAGCCAAATTCTTGTCCACACAAGGCTGCAGAGCCGTATCTTATAGGTTAGCTTCATCCCACCTAATTGAAAGCATTTAAATTAATGCCCTCCTGAGCTTAGAACCTTATTACTTTATATTCAGAGGAGGAATACTACTCCCTCAAATTTTAACTGCCCTCTGGGGTTTTTTTTGGCTCCCAATTCCAGATGTGTAACGCAAGTTTGGTGGGAAAAAACCCAGACTGTACTATATCATGGTTCCACACTTCCAGCACCGAGCAAAGAAACATCTCTCAATCATGCTTCAGTTTCTCCTTTGTGGCAAGAGAGATTTTCCTAAGAGATAAGAATGAAACATTTCACTCAGGATCTTCAAAGGCCCAGAAGTAGTTTGTGATAACTGAAATAGCACTACTGATACACTTGCTTTATATCTCACCCTGACTCGTGACACATATCTTCAAGATATCCCCTGCCAGCCAACTGATAAGACTTGGTCTAGAAGCTCCAAGTGACTAATTGGTAAGAATATATCTTAAAGAGAATGCTTTTAATTATGTGTGTTTGACACCTTTATATACACTTTGCAAGATGATAAATACATTTTCACCAGGTTTCCATTGATGCCATATGGCAGCTCACAAAAAGCCAAACAAATTAGGTGTAATGAGGATCATTTAAGAAAAAAAAAAGAAGATCTGATATTAAAAGGACTTTTAGAATTTGCAAGATGACTTTTGGGTGGAGAAGATACCCTGTGCCTTGCTTCTCTGGTATTTCTGGTAGATGGCCAGAAATGCCACCAGCCCTGTCAAAACTACCAGTGAACTTGTGAAGAGAAGCTGTCCTGGGAACACTTGAAATGTGAATAGAAGGCAGAACAGGAACACCTTTCACAAAATTCAATACAAGCCAAATGTCCTTAAAAGTGGGGAAATGGAGGGAGATGCCAGCTGATGGACGTGGTAACAGCTTCAGAGGGACAGATGACTGGTAAGTCAAAGGTACCAGGCCAGAAGTCCAGCAGCAGTAGTAGGGAGAAAGAGCTACAGGCAAGAAACGGGAAGAAGGTTCTACTATGAGTTCAGATGAGATAGTCTCTGCCTGTCCTCGTGTCATGGGTTGGCCCTGGCTGGATGCAGCTGCTCTATCACTCCCCTTCTCAGCTGGACAGGGGAGAGAAAATATGATTAAAGGCTTGAGGATCCAGATAAGGACAGGGATAGATCACTTGCCAATTCCCATCATGGGCAAAATCAGACTCGACTTGGGGAAAATAATTCAATTTATGGGCAATCAAAATCGGAGTAGGATAATGAGAAATAAAACGTAAATCTTAAAACACCTTCCCTCCACCCCTCCTTCCTCTCACGGTTGACTTTACTCCCGATTTCTCTACCCTATCAGCAGTGTAAGGGGACAGGGAATGGGAGCGGTGGTCAGTTCATCCCACGTTGTCTCTGCTGTTCTTTCCTCCTCACACTCTTCCCCTGCTTCAGTGTGGGGTCTTTCCCGTGGGAGACAGTCTTCCACAATCTTCTCCAACAGCAGTCCTTCCCACAGGCTGCAGTTCATGAACTGCTGCAGTGCGGGTCCCTTCCATGGGGTGCAGGCCTTCAGAACACACTGCTCCAATGTGCATCACTCATGAACACAAGTCCTGCCAGTTTTAAATAACTAGGGATGGTGATTCCACCACTTCCCTGGGCAGCTTGTTTCAATGCTTGACAACCCTTTTGGTGTATAAAATTTTTCTAATATCCAATCCCACCTAAACCTCCCCTGGTACCACTTGAGGCCTTTTCCTCTTGTTCCATGGCTGTTACTTGGGAGAAGAGACCGACCCACACCTGGCTACACCCTCCTTTCAGGTAGCTGCAGAGTGCAATACGGTCTCCCCTCAGCCTCCTTTTCTCCAGGCTGAACAATACCAGCTCTTTCAATCACTCCTCATAAGACAGGTTAAACAACCCCGGTTCCCTCATCTGTTCCTCATAACACCTGTACTCCAGACCCCCCACCAGCTTTGTTGCCATTCTCAACGGGTATCTTGGAGGGCAGGAGAGAAGGGAGCCTCTGATAAGGAGCTCAACCTCTTCCATAACAGCTGTTCCCCAGTTTAGTCCAGCAGTGTGACAGCCACTGGAGCCTACCAGAACTGCAGCAGTCCCTAAAAAGGTAATGTAATCCCTGCCATCATGGCGTGACACATGCAAACAATGATACAGTGCTGCACACCTCCCATCAGGGATGTTTGAATATTTACAGCAGCACTAACGATGCTTTTGTGTGACCCCAGAAGTTATGACATGGACAGAGGCACCTCAGGTTTCATTTGCACTGGGGCCACTCTCACTCTAGCTATGCTAATCAGAGATGAGCATCTCAAGATAATTCCGTACTGAAAATCATCCAGAGCTCTAAAGAAAACTCCAGCTGGTCTTAGTGTGGGACACATCCACTGCTTATTTATTGTTAGAGCTGTGGCTCTGAAAAATTAGGTGGTTTATTACAGCTGCTGTTAGAACCAGCCTTCCTCCCCCTCGCACATGTTTCTTCTCTGACCTGGCTGGAGGACAAGCCCAATGACCGTGACTCGTCAGTGACTCTGGGATCACTGGATTAAGAGCAGGGGTTTTAAATATTTTTTTTTTTTTTAATGGCGACATTATTCAAGAAAACGGACAAAAATGGATCAGCAGATGAAAGGGAATGACTCTGTCGCCAATAGTTCCAAGGTAGTCTATCACATTGAACCTAACCCTAACCTTACCAGTATGATAGTAAAATCTTGTACCAGCATGGCACTTAGACTTTCTTCCCATCACTGCATTTCCATTTCCATGTAGTTTTAACAGATTTGCCAGTACAAACAACTATTGCCTCTCTAACCTCCAGCCATTTCCTAGAGCGCAGTGCCTCCACCTAAACCCATCACACTGCAAGACTCCTCAGTAGGATCCTTGTTTTAGACATTAACATCTAAAATAACATCTTCAATAGAAGCAGCAGATGCACAAGGGCAGAAATAAAGACATACAGAGCAGGAAAGAGGGAGGACAGCACTGATTAAATTTTGCTGTGTTACAGCTTGTTCTTCCAGAAAGGCTTGCCATCAGCTGTTACCCAGCATTGCGCATGTGTCTATTCTGGCTGGAAAGCACCACTTTGTGTGTCAGATGCGGCACGACTTCTCCTGGCTATTGCTCACTAATTGCAGACCCACTTCAGGGTCATTCAGCCTCTCTGCTCAACAGGATGCCGCATTTCACATTTATAAAAAATCCCTTCTGGGATGTATTACGTAAAGAACCCTACAATGAGAGACACGATCTACTAATTAAGTTGCATCAGCTGTGTATTTTCTCCCATCCCATCTAAAAGAGTGGTGCACTTCTCTAAAACCTCTAAGGATATAGACCAAAATGATATCTAACTAGTGGGGGGAAAATAGGGCCCTACCTCTTCTGGCCATACATCCTTAAAAGGTCCTTTCACAAGGAAAGTGCTGCTAGACTGGGAAATGGAAATAAAGCAAATTGGTTCGATCTGGTCACAAATGGTCACATAATAAGGAATAAATGTATCAGAAATTATCAAAATAGGGGGAAAAAAAGACCAGTTTTGTACTTATTTATAGCCTGTTTAAATATCCAGAGGGAATCCTGTGTAGCTCTATTTTTAAATTCCCCAAGCCGGGGAGACGTTTATAAGATTTCACTGCCTCAATTGTATTTACTCTATTTTATGTTACCACAAAGAGGACTTAAAGCTGATAAAAATATACTTCCAAAGAGCACATTAGTCTCCTTTTGGAATGATGAGTTTCCATTAAGACTGACAGGTATTTTCCATAATTTCCCACGGGAGACTATCCCCAGACTTCTCTGAAAGGTTTTCAAACCCCACTGCTGCTGCCATTCACAAGGCACAAGCAAAACATCCCGCTCCTGCTGTCCGACTCCAAGGCTCTTCAAAAACAGATGACAAATCCTCCAACAAATTGCTACTGAATACACTTTGCCTGCCCTCCTTGATTTTGCTTATAAGAAAGAGTGGTTTTGTTCGCATTACTCTTCCTGCCAAAAGCATATTATCACAAGCTAAAGGGGTAAACTACTTTGCGGGAGCCTTTAATTAAAAGAGGGTCTCATTTCATTGCCTTTTTTCTCTGTGATAGACATTGCTATCCCTCCCCTTGCCTTTCTCCATCTCCCAAAAACTGACCTGGAACAGGTTGACATGATGGTCTTTTACCAAATCTACATCATCACTGAAATTTGCTCCTTTTACATGCTGGCAGAATGCAGCACTGCATAATGCTATAAATAACTGTTTTGTTCAATGAGGGCCTACCTGGCACTGGCTACCACACTGCTCTTTCTAGCACTGTGCAATAATTACAAATTACAATTTTCTCACCAGTGTGCTTATTTAGTATTAAGAAATAACTGCAAGGAGCACAGTATCACAGTCTGCTTTTTTTTAATTATTATTTTCTTGTCCCATTAATTGCATCTAAATTGTTCAAATTTTAATGCGTTGTTGAGAGCAAAAATCAATTAAGAGCATCGTTTTCTATACTGTTAACTTTTCTCTGGACTAGGAAAGTAGGTTTTCATGCTTGCCGTGACTTTAAGTGAACGGCTATGTTCATTTTTCCTCCGATGAGAGACAGCATATGTGTGAGTGTGTGTTTTTCAGATGATTAGACTATTTACCTCTGCTTCACTTCTATCTTCACTTCTATCTAGCTGACTGAAATATCAGTCGGAAGCCTGTACCAGACATACCAGTGCTGTTTGTGATCAGGTATCTTACCGGGATTTGCCGCCTGGCAGACCACTGAGAGATTTTAGGACTTTCTGCAGTCATTTCATTTTTTTCCCTGGAAACAGAATTTTCTCCTCTAAATGGATTCCCTCTTCCTTTTGGGTCCGATACACATCTATGAAGCACTTCTTGCTTTCCTTGCTTAAAAACTCCTGGATCAGCAGAAGTGCGTGCAACAGTAGGAGTTTCTCTGACAGCATGAGGCGTTTGGATGGTACACTCCTAAGCTTATTTCAAAAGAAACTATGGGGGTTTTATTTCCACTGTTATACAGCATAAATTTATCACAATTGGAATAAAAGACTTAGCAAAAAAAACCCCCCAAAACATAAGCATCTCCCTGTCAAGAAACCATTACCTAAATAGCCTCTGAGATATATCACAAGCACAAAACCACATTCTTTCCTCAGGAGATGCCTTTCAAAGCCAAGAGGTAAAAAAGGCAGGATAAAATACAGAGTTCAGAAAAAGATGACCCAAGGTCTATACACTATAATTCAGCATACATGAGCTCCCATCCAAAACATGGAAACACTGAGGAAAATTAAGCTAAATCACCCTAAAGAATGAAGGCACTGTGTGGGAGGTTGTGTCCCCTTAAACCTACAAGTGGATGCTTTCATTCAAGCAGAAAGCAGTCGTTACTCACAACATTGCAATTCTCCTTAGCGGATTTTATGTGCTTTATCACAGATGCATTGACTTAAAGCATTAGCAGATTTGCCTTATCTTTCCCCCATGTATTTGTGTATATATGGCCCTGCTTGGCAACGACCGCTTTGAAAGTTGAGCTCCAGTATAACACGGCAATTTGCTCTGTTGTTATACATCTCTCTTGCCCAAAAATAACTGCAGGAGGGGTGAGAGAAGGAGGGAAGTCCTGAGCAGAGCCTGTGCTATAAAAACATTCTCTTGGACTCCACTTTGAACTGCATTTTAGAAATACTTGAACCACCCGAAGCTTTAGTATCTCCGTAACATCTCCCTTGGATATTTCTGTGAAGGTGCCAGGTTGCAGCCAGATGACTGTGCCATCTTGGTTCTCCTGGTAGGATAGCATTGCCACTACAGGACAACAGAAACTACAGGTTGTTTAAGAAACGATATTATAAAAGGCATTTTAAGAATCTGAGTTATAAGAGCTGTGGTTCTAGTGTAAAGAATGAGTCCATTAAAGAAAGTGTCACTAGATGTTTCCATGTTTACTATGTGCTAGTAACTCTGGGCTGAATGTGCTCAATTTGTGAGTACAAAGACATTTTTCTTCTAACAGCCAATCTGAAAAACTCAAGCTGGGATCTGAGAGGTGGAGTAGGTTTTTTCATTCTCATACCTCATTACCAGTAAATGTCAATTAATATATACTTGCTTATGTAGCTGCAACTGATCCTTATTATTCTATTTTTTAATCTTGAAACTGGTTTGAATACAAGAGCCAAAAAATGCAAACCAGACTACAGAGTTTACACAACAATGACCCAGCACCTATACACCGTAACTCAGCATACGTGAGCACAAACCCAAAACATCTGACTAAAGCCATAAATGTTGCAAAACTAATAACCAAGTTAAACGGTGAAGATACCACATTTTAGAGTCAAACCCTCCCCAGACGACCGCATGGGTTGTTACCATCCTCTGAACTCCCACCAGTAACTTTTCAGGAATGAGCTGCTGAGGGCTCAATGTATTATCCTAGACACAGCCGCAAAAAGCCAAATAGGAAGGCTATTACCTCCCTATATTATCATACAGTATCTCTGTCATCACTCCCCTGGTGGCAAGCATACAGTATTGTGAATTTATATTTAACCTATGGCTTAAACGCTAGAAGGGCGGGAGTTTATCAAAAGGGCTTTGAGCCACAACTTGTACTCCATCCACACGTGTTAGAAGCCACCAGGTTGGCTCAGATGAACCCAACCTAGAGCTGCTGCCTCTCCCTGGGATCAAGGCTGGAAGCAGTTTAAGTCAGTAGCCATTCTATAATGAAATGAGATTTTTAGAAGACTAGACTAAATTACAATTAGTTCATAATAATTAGCAAGGAACAACAACAACAAAAATAGCATTCATTCACTTAAAATGATTTTTAATGTTCTAATGACTGGTACATAATTATACCAGAGAAGGGCTATTTAAAAGAGGGGGAAAAAAAAGACAACTTCAAAAGAAGAGAACTCATTTGGTGTTTATTTGCTTCAGGGTTCTAATTACACTGGAAACTAGCAACCCTCCTGACAGGATTACTGACACGAACGCAACTGCAGCTGCAAGGAACGCTGAGCACATCAGTTTTTTTAGCACCATTAAAACAGTCCTCTATAAATACCAGATGCATCTATCTATCTATTACTCTCCCTTCTCAGTGCTTATTAGCTGAGCAGTCGCAGAGCATATCACAAAAATGAAATGTGTAGCTGTGGCAGAACTGGCGCAGTAGAGCAAGTAATTTGTATCAGGCTGTATAAGAGTTTAAGTTTTATTATTAAGTATATGTCACAGATATACTAGCACCCGTTCATCTCTTTTCTCCTTATAGTTCAGATTTATACACTTATTAATAAACTGCAGACGGTCATTTCAACACCCTCATTTAGCAGAATAAGCTGGTCAAATCTGGTCAGAGCCGCATGGACTCCACATGGCAAGGCAGAGAGCCCTGGCAACTTTAATTGTTGCTGTCTAGAGCAGATTTATGATGCTATCCATCCTGGTTCTAGCTAATAAATCACATCTTTCTCCACTCTTCAGCGGATAGGTTGGACAAAAAAGGCTGGTAGGTCTCATTAGTGCTCCTGAAAGTGGCACAGAGGTAGGAAGGGAGCCACAAGGCTTAGCATTGCTTTTGCTTTTGCCCACCTGGAATTCTCAGAGAATTGCTTTACCTGATGGGGTTTTGAAAACCATTAAACAGGAGGATTTTTCAGGACTAGAGGCTGGAGGGACTTGGAGCTGGCATTCAGTTCAGGTCCCAGCACAGATTTCCGAGACAATCTAACGCATCTAGTTTGGTGCCTCTGTGCCCCATTCTCCAAGGAACAAATCTCAGATGCTGCTTCTGACCATTCGTCTTGTTTAGCAGGTGAGTTCCTTAGGATAGCTACTGCCTTCTACTATGCATAGAATCATAGAACAACAGAATCATAGAATGGTTTTATTTAGAAGAGACCTTTAAAGGTCATCTAGTCCAACTCCCCTGCAATGAGCAGGGACATCTTCAACTAGATCAGGTTGCTCAAAGCCCTGACCTACCTGACCTTGGATGTTTCGGGGGTGGCGCATCCACCACCTCTCTGGGCAACCTGTGCCAGTGTTTCACCACCCTCATTGTAAAAAATGTCTTCTTTGCATCTAATCTAAATCTACCTTCTTTTAGTTTAAAACCATTACCCTTTTGTCCTATCATTACTCCTTGCCTGCACATGCAGCCAGTCTCACCAGGGTCTGACAGGTACAACAGCAATACAAAAGAACAGCTAAAAGAGCTGGAAACCATCTTCAAACATCAAGGTTTTGTATTCTGTCCCTCCCTTTTACTTTTCTAGAAAGCTAACAAGAAAAATCAACATCACAGAGCAGTTAGGCATTTCTTAGGTCTAATCTGAAGAGCATCCAGGAGAGAAAAGTAGAAATTTTCTGTAAAATAATACATTCATCAAAACTCTCAGGAGGCAGGGAAACACCAAACTGGCAATTTCATTAAGAGCTCATTCTCTAATGGCAGAGAAATTAAAATTACTACATTATACTGCAAGATCTGCAAGAAAGGGAGGGAGCCTACACTTAAAGCTACATTGTGTGTGTCCTGAAGCCTGGCAAGACAAACCAGATGGGGCACAAGCAGCACACTGGTGAAGAGAAGGTGAGTTCTGATGATTTTTCCTGTCATTATACAGCAGCTCTGTAATGTATACAAATACATTGCTTGTCTAATTAATGTGAAAACATATTTGCCTATTAGTAATGAAAATATTCCTCTACTCCTCATGCCAAGTGCATTCCCAACACAGAACAAAAAGAAGGTCTGTGCACTAGAGCACAATGTACAATTCAGTGATCCAAGTTTGAATGAGATGGCTAAAGAAAAGGAGCTGCAGTAGCAGAGCACAATGCTTTTCCTCCTACAGGTAGATGACTCTGAGCTCCCGGGCTGGATTATGTTCTCCACATGATGCTGCAGAAGGCAGCATCGTTGTACCCAAAGACAAGACAAACACAGCAGACGCAGAGACACAAGGAAACACTGAGATGTTGGTTGGCAAGACAGCAAGCAATCAGCGCACTTCAGTAGCTGAAATTCTAGCAAACTTTCAGCCAGCAAGATACAGTCATCAGGTGGGATCTCAAGGAGACCATGGGGTGACTTTGCTCTCAGGGAGCTCTTTCCAAGGAATCACATTGGTGATACCACTATCTAGGCATGGATGATGGGAGAAGGAATTAGAGCAATGGGGAATGACCTCACTAGTCCATAGAAGTTAGGGAAGGAGCCAAGAAACGCTGGAACAAAAGAGAAGCAGCCTAGGTTTCATATTACAGATGAGTCAAGACTGAAAAGGATTCTCCACCACTTTGTTGCCAGTAGTTTCCCAAAGACTGCAGAAGTTCACTTTGATTGTGCTTACAGGAATCACAGAAGCAGGTTCACAAAGACAGTAACACTGGCCTGGAAATATCTGAAGTCTTCAGTTATTTGAGTTGCATGTGTAAAAGGAGAAAAAAGACTGTATCATATCTTTGTTACTGACCTCACTAATGAAAACGGAATGAGACCCAGTGCTGCAAACCCTAATTGCTGGCTAGTGCTTAAAACGGCAAATATTACCTATTTCTTGAGCAGTCAGTCATGTTAATCACCACACTTACTCCTTCCTCACATTTCCGAGATGATGTTCATCTTTCGAAGGGGAAGGAAGGGAATGAGAATGCTGCCTGCAGTCTCATAATAGCTTTAGTTGTGAAAAAGACATAGTTTCATGATTTCCAAAGTTGCTATTTTTGTACATGCTTGGAGAAAGCACAGTTTATCAAAACTTCACAATCAGCGATCCTCACAAAACGTTCAGCATGTATTTGTCAGCTCCTTGCTAAGCTAATTCATTTTTTAAAAGCAGCTTAGCAGAGATAACCACTCAGATTTAGATTTGCATTCTTCTGTATCATATTCTTCAGTAGAAATGAAATACTTTGGAGATAAAAACAATCATATTGTTTCATTAGCCTGAAATATCTCAGATGGGGACAGCAATAAAAATAGATAGCTTGTAGATACGAGCACAGCAGAAAGACTATGTTTCATAGCTGGAGTTCTGAATGACTCTGGCAAATAACCCACTCTTCTAACAGAATAAGCGCGGGTAAGGTCACGACAGCACGTTGACTGACTTGTTCCTCTGATGAAGGTCTTACTGCTCTTTGAGGTCTGTGTGTTGTCCATCCTAATACACCAAGTTTCAGTGCTTCCCAGCGGTTGCTTTATCTCACAGGGAAAAGCAAACACAGAGGCAAATATTCCATAAACTCTAAAGACAGAGCCAAACTTATGATCTACACTCATTATTTTCCCTGAAGGCAAGTCAAGCAGAATGCCATTCACATGTAGATGTCTCAGAGTGTTCTTCCTCCTTCAAACTTCTGATGAGACATCACTCCTCATAGGAAATATGTATGATTGTCCCTTTCTCCAACTCATCATAAGATTTAAGGAAGGTTGTGCAAATCAGTGAGAGCCCCAAACCAGATTTTAATTAATGCGTGGTTGACCTCCCAAGGCATTAATTTCTTTGTAGAAAAGCCAAAAATTGCTTTCATTGGAAAAACAGGCGTTTTAGAACCAAAGCATTATCATATAAAGCAAGCAAGAATACTCCAGAAAAAATACTTAATTCCTTTTCATCTTGGAAGTTACTAAGACTTGACTAGAATATAACATCACAGCCTGGTAAAAACTTTTCAGCACGACCAGCAGAGTAACCTGTGGCAGCCTAAAAAGTCAACACATAGGTATTAACATACAGGACACATCTTAAAACTAAAAAAACCTTAAAGCACTATAAATTATATACTGAACTTCAAAAGCCTTTCAGATTCAAACGTTATTTGTGTAAATCACTGAGATTTATTTTTTAAACTTCTGAGGTGCATCAGAAGTTATTTTGGGAAGAACTTAAGCTGAGGCACAAACTGAAATTCTGAGGTATGATCAGAAAGATTGTAATGAAATGTTAAAGAGAAAAGCTATTCCCTCTAGGCCACCTGAAGCAGGAATGGCACATCCTCATCACTCCAAGTCCACCACAAACCCTAAATTGTACAACAGTACACTTCAATTATTCGCCTGCTTTCAGTGTGCTAAAAATAAGACTGACGTCATAAACCAATTTTAACTAATATTATAAAGTTAAGTGCATGCCAGTGTCAGTAAATGAAATGTATAATTAATTGTGCTGCAAAAGAGGAAAGCCTTTTGAAAGAATTCACTGTAGTAGTAAACGGTGAGCACTTTGTAGGCTCTCAAGCTTCACTGAAGTCATTATCACTTAGATGTCATGAAGGCTGATTTCACAAAGTCTTTTTTAACATGTTGTTCATAATTTATTATCAGATAGACACCAAAACCAGCTAAGTAGCCAAGCCCCAAGACTCACTGATGTTAGCTTCTCATGATTTCAAGGGGCAGTATTTGGCCTTGTACTTGAAGAAGGGTGGCTGTTTATAACTCAAGTTTTGACAGAACACAACATTGTCTGCTCTAGAGAGACAAAGGTATCATTTTCTGAAATAAATACAATTGTCATGTTCTCAAAACAGGTGATCATTAACCCAGAGAGCTGGAACTTGAACATGAAAGTAAATAGCTCAGGGTAACTTCTGAAAACCAGCACTCAACATATCAGCTTTCTACACATCCCCAAATCACCATTGCTTACTTTCCAAACAAGATTTGACTGCTGTTAACAATATATTCCCAGTGCAACTACGGACAGGCGAATAGACTCCTATATGCTACACTCATGCCTTAATTACAACACCGTCAGGTAAAGTAAGTCTCTTTTGGTGGTGACTGCATTAAGAAACAGGAGGCAGGCAGGTAAGGCTGGCAGCACAGCACAGCCAGGGAACAAAAAGCCAAGTGGTAATTTGTAAAAACAAAAGAAAACCAAGACAATGCTGAAATCCATGGGAGAGAACACATCCTTTTCGACTTCTTCCTCTTTAAAAGTCACTTTTTTCTTCCAACAACTGCAGCTTTAAGAAGTTAATGAAGCAATAGGAAACTGCTAAATTTGATGTGCAATAGTTTTAGGAGCAGAAGCTGAAAGTACAGAGATAACTTGTTCCACGCTCCCCAAGGGCATGCAAAATGCAGGTCTGAGTGAGTCACCGGACAGCCGAGGGAGTTCTGGGACACAAATGGCCAATTTAACAAGCACCCTAATGTCCACTGAAGGCAACGACAATTAGAAGTGCAAGCTGTGTCTTAGGGATGAAATCAAGAGACACTGAGGAGATGCAGCTGTTTGGAAGAAAATGTGTTGAGCTGGGAGCACTCTGTACCTCATATCTGCTCTCAACCATACTGATCCTGACTCTGCTATAAAAACATTGACCATACCTTTGCGGAAGATGGTTCCAAACCAATCTAAATATCACATTAATACATTTTTACATATAAAATATGGTCCTGGAACTCCCTGTGTCTTGGTCCTATTCTGTGGAGGGGAATACTGCCCAATACACAGGGAGGAATTAGTAAAATGCTGTGAGTAGCTGCTGCTGGAAAACAAAGAGGCGTTAACAGCCTTGTTTCAAACACAGCTCTTGAGCAAAGTTAGTTAGGATACATACCTATAACAACAGCGGAGTTATAATGAGGAAGGGTAAGAAAAATAATTTTCAGAACATCTGTGGCCACACTAAGACCACCAGTGTCAAACACATAGAGAGGGAGCAACTTTGCTCTTATAAGGTCACACTTACTCCAAGATGTTTACATGCAAAGGTTTCTGCAGAAGCATTCACGTTTTAAGAACTGATTCCTCACACCATACGGCAGAACTCCCATCTCCATACACAATTTAACATGGCCATGTGAAGTTTAGTTTAATATGCAAAGCAAAGATCACATGAAGTGATAAACATTTAATGTTAGTGGAGTTGAAGGTAACACGCTACCATAAAGTGAAAATATATAAAGCGGTATTTGTTCTTCCTGTCATCCTCTGCTAGACAACTTGATAACAAAATGACACACATGTATTTCCAGACTTTATATGGATGCACAACAAAGCCTACATTTTAAACTAACAGGCCCCAAGGATTTGGACCCAAGAATAGACTATGCCAAGAGAAAACACTGAAATCTGATGATTACAATTTTCAGAAGAATGATCCCTCAAATGTGTCATGCCAAGATTATAAATGTAACCGAATATCCACAGGAGCTACAGGCAAAATTTAAAATAAAAATCAGCCTTAAATACAAGAATTTCAGCCTAAGTCAAAGCTGAGTGTTAGTTGTTTATTTTCAGTGTATTAGTCATTAATATGACACTGTCCAGTAGCTTCTTCCTGCTTACACCCAATTTAAAAGAAATAATAATAGTAATAATAATTACAAAATCTTATGCTTACCGGAAAACCAACTTTCTTTCCCAACCAATTTTGACCTTTTTCTGTTTGGGAGACATTGATTTTTTTTTTATTATTTTTTTTACCGCCTGTGTTTCTAATGGAGCTTGAAATTAACATGGCTTTTTGTTTACCTCCTAATTTGTGCACCACCATCATCAGTGCTGTCAGCACAGCTCTGGGAATAGGGCTTGTTTACCGCTTCTGCATAACCAGCAGAAGGAGCATAGGAGCAGAAAATAGGTTTGGTTTAGAGTTTTCCCTTTATTTATTTTTTTTTGCCTGGGTCCTTTTATAGGCTGTATATTAATGACTTGAGAGATAATGTTGTCCATTTTGTCAATATTGCTTAAATGGAACATAGAAAGACTTGAGCTAGCTCAGGGGTATATTGAATTCCCCTGGCACATACATCATAAAAAGTTGGTATTATTGTTGTGTCAGTCCAAAGCATCTGTCAGCCTTTTGTATAGTAGGAGTTTCAGCAAGACCCAACACTGCCTGTTTAACATGGAATACCAGCTAGAGAAGTCCTACAGCAAGTCATTCTCCAAGTAGCTGCTTTGGCACAATGTCCCAATCACTGCATTAAGACAGTCCCCAATAAATATCACAGCCCCTGAAATGGTGCAGGAACAATGTCATCTCCTCTTCTCAGAGATGATTCAGATACTCAGGATTAGTACACAGGCTTCATTCTTGCAGACCTGCAGCCTTATCATCTCTGTAAGAGTACGCTTATTTCTCCTGGTCACCACCAACATGCGTGGGCCAGGGGCTAGTGACAAGGTTACCATCCTATTATCATGTCCTTCAGCAACTGCATGGTGGCTACACTATATATCCAATTAGTACTATAATAGGTCATTGTATAATTGACATTTCTGATATGCTATTAGACCATTAATATTGACAACTAAAAATAACACTACCCATTTTCCAGATACAACTATAAATTCTCTGTGTGGATTTTTTTCAGTGCAAAAGGATGGACTATATAACCTGTGAAATCTCATATATGTTTTTTACCTAGACTTTTTTTCCCTAAGAAATCTTGTGGTCCAAGGTGAGAGAAAACAATTCAGTTTCCAAACAGCCCCATGCCATTCCATCACTCACTCTTGTTTGAACACTGGTATAACCTGTATATGTAAGAAAACTACCTCATAAAAATATTCTAAACAGTTGCTTTATTTTGGTTTTTAAACCAGATCCACCTCTTCAAATATTATACCCACAAAACCATATAAGCCTGATAATCTTCCTGAGCATAATCTCAATAATGTGAATTTCTTTTTGTTCCTGTCAGAAACTGGTTCCCCCCAAATTCAGTGTAATGTCCTACTATGCTCCCCACTTTCCTTCTGCTTATAACATACCATTTGATGATTCTCAGAATTTAATGCTGCACTGATTCAATGCCTTTGATGATGTACAATATATCTAACTGTCAAGTATTCCTTAATAAAAATCCTGCTCCATTCCTTGTGAAGGATCAAGAGCTGTGTTTTAAATACAGTGATGCAGGATGTTGACAACCATACCTTACCTGCTCTGCCAACTGTGCTTCTATGTCAAAATAATACCTTTTAGTTAAAACATACAGTGTATTCCAGTTGTTTCTTTTTCCGTATTCTCTCCACTCCCCAGATGACAATCTTGTTGATTTCTGCTTGTATCTTCATGCCTAAAGCCTTTTTCTCCTACAGAAGGTCATTAAGTTTCAGAGGGTTTTTTTTCTGCATGAAGCTACCAAGATTAGTTTGTCTCTCAGCACCGCCCTGTTAGCATCCCAGAGACTAAACAATTCTGCTTCCTCTGGAGACAGGAACTCAGAAAGGTCACCTCCTGACCCAACCAGGCTGTGCATGTGCACTCTGCATCCCCCGGGGTGTCTATGGGCTCAGCATAAATCATTACCAAGTAGTAGAAAGACGAAAGCCAATCTGATTTTTAATACAAATCTTCTGGAAAACAAAACAAAAAAGCAAACCCCCAAATACCATAACAAAACAAGGCCTGGGGACTGATTTGTTCTTCAGATGAAAAAACCTGTAAGGTACGAGCCAAAAAACCCCCAACAACCCAAACAATGCAATTACCAACCTCCTAAACTGACCCTAAAAGAAAACATCACATCCAAGGAGGAGGAGGAGAAGCTGATTAGCATTTGAAAGTGAGTTACTTGGCCTTGGTGGCAGCTTTGTGATGGGGAGTCTTGTCCATTAGTGGGCATGTTAGAAAAGCATATTAATTTCCTAAGCCATCCAAGCTGATTTTAATCATCTGTTTACCTCTGGCTTCAGCTACGTGGAAGCAAATGACAACAGAGACCACTAAGAATCTCCCGAGCAATCCAGACTCAGTGGATTTTCTCAAAAATACGTTAAATAAAAGACGGCACCACAAGCACAGTGGAGACCTAGCAGTGTCTCAGAGGAGAAATTTGCCTGCAGAAGATTAGGAAAGGATTCTCTCCTCTTCCTCTGTAACCATACAGTGGGAAGCATTAACAGTAAACATTTGTCATCTCTTTGCAAATGAAATAAAAGGGCATCTCCTATTCTAACAACTCTGTGGTTAACACAGACGCCTGGAGTGATGGGATGTGGTGCTTTTCATTGTAATTCCTATAGCATTGTACATAAGGTTAACCAGCTCATTCGGGCCCCTGCCAAAGGCTCAATGTTGGTCTAAATGGACCATGGCCTGACCGGGAAAACCAATCCCACATGTAGTTTAGCCCTGAAATTCAAAAAACAGATCCCTTATCTTATGCTCATAGGATTCAGATAAAATAAGACGTATGCTGGAAGGACTTCCATAAGTGTTTAGTAAAGGTTTAGTACCCTAAGTCGGTTTACAACAGCATGCAAGTATTTACCAGGGCACAAAAGCAAAGGACCTTAAAGGTACAATCTCAAAATAATGAAAATTATTTAAGTTTGTATTCTTACCCACTGCTATTGCAATAATTGTCTTATAAAGAGATTCATGCATTTGTCTGTTTTCATTTCAATTTTTTTGTCAAAGACTGATGTACCAGAATGTTAATGTTATATAATTATATATTCTGTAAATTAAAGCAGCATGGCACACTGGTTGGGAATAGCACATTTCACACTTCATTACTTCTGCTGCAACTCCACCAATATTAAGCTCTGAATTTTCTGTTTCCAGTAGTCAAAGTTTCTTTGGTTGTTACTTTTTCAAAAGCATTTCTGTTCC
The DNA here is from genome assembly GCA_013400375.1 of Thinocorus orbignyianus. Classification (NCBI taxonomy): domain Eukaryota; kingdom Metazoa; phylum Chordata; class Aves; order Ciconiiformes; family Thinocoridae; genus Thinocorus; species Thinocorus orbignyianus. Next base: position 312,955 of record VXBW01006929.1, read on the forward strand.
CTAGTTCTTTGCTGCTTATCCACAAGCTGTACTGTCCTCAACGACGGACATGTGGATGGTGATGGGGGAAATCTAGTGGTTTCCTCTAGTAGAAAACACAGATAACAATGGAAGGGAATGGATTTGGGAAATGTATATGGGTATCAAAGTGAGCACTGGAGAGGGGATAGAACTGTCACCAATGGCTCAAAGTTCAGACTACCATGGAAACGTTATTGACAATGAACCCAAAAGCCTGACTATTCTATTTTAAACCACAGCATGTGTTTCAAGTTAATCAGATTAGGATAAGTACTATGTTGCAAGATTGCTATCAGGTTGTGAAATTGTTAGGTGAATTTTTAAATGCAGAAAATAATTTAAACTGATCTGCAGAAACATGTACAAAGAATATGCTTGGTGAATTAAAAGCATCCTGAAATACTATTAAAACTATCTCCTACTTCGACACTTCTGAAAATGTAATTTGTACTGGCCCTTCAAACACACAATAACCCACCAAGGAATGTGCATTTTTGCTAATATACCTGTAAGAAGATTAAATCAAGATACACCAAAATCCACATCTTACTGTACCTCTTAGCACATTTCCATGCTGATTTGGACAGTTTTGATACCAGTAGTGAGAACAGGAGAGAAAACTTTGATTTATGTTGATTTGTACTGCAGAAGTTACAGCACATTATAGACTTTATTTGTCTCTCAAAATCCAGATTTGCTGAATGCAAATCAGTAATGTTGTCAGAGTGGCTAAGGTATTCAACTGTAAACACGAAAGAGAGTTTAGAGAGTTCTGGGTCACCTTAAAGATAAAAATCTTTGAATTTATTCATATGGGTTTAAGAATTTATGAATGATGGAACTAGCCATCTGTAAGACACCAGCTCCAACCATATCCCAAATGGGAATGTTGGTAGGTTGCAACGCTTATTTAATAGCTTATATCTGCATATGTGGATTTTCCAGGCAGCAGCGGGAGCACCTGCTCTCCCACCAGTCACATCCCACAGCCTGTGAGCTCCCTACTGGAAGTCAGAGCAGAAGCAACCTCACAGATGTGAATCTTCCCCCCAACCCAGATCCCAGACAACTCAACTCAGAGCTTTTGGTTTCAGTTTGGCTTCTAACTAGTAAGCAGATTGCACGTAAGAAAACCTGGTACTTTCAAAGTCACCTGCAACGTGCAGGGATGGCTTCAGCAGGCAGAGCTCGAGGTCCTTCTCTGTGAAACTCCCTATGAAGCACTCTTTTTTCACTTTAGCTTCTAACTCATCCTGAAGTAGGCCCCCTTGCTGAAGTTGCAGGTTACACTATGCTAACAACGAACAGATTCCCCAGGATATAGCTATACACCATTTCACAACGCTTCTGATATTTTAAAGGATATGAACTCTTTTCAATATAATAAACAAAATGCTGCCATGTTGTGGAGCCCCCATCTCTGGAGACTTTCAAGACCTGCCTGGATGCAGTCCTGAGTGATGTGCTCTGGGCAACTCTGCTTCAGCAGGGGAGTTGGACTAGACAGTCTCTAGAGGTCCCTTCCAACTCTGACAATTCCACAATTCCATGAATGGCACAGCAACTTCTATTTAAATAACTTCTATCATCTCCTTGTGCTTACAAGCATTATGAAATCCCAAGACTTACATTACCACCGAATTCTACATATGGACCATCAAGGCGAATAAGGGAATGTTTTCTGGCCTGGTAACACCTGGGAAGCCCAGAGCAGAAATAGAGCCAAGATGTCCTGAATGGCAGTCCTACACCGTAACCCCAAGCACATCCTTCCATAAAGGTACTTTATTTCAAGATGCACATTTTTCTTTCCAACTTGGCAGTTCGGCTTCTTTTTAAGACCTTCAATTATAGCTCAAATTATGTTCAATTTATTTTCCATGGCTGTTTTTTTCCTGTCCAGGGCTCCACTGTTTTTTCCTCTCTTCGGAAACACCAAATGCTTTAAAATCTCTTTTGCTGTTAGCAAGCAGGAAAGGAGGAGAATTTCTTGAGAACATCTCTCTCTTTCTCCACTAAGGAAACAAAACAGATGTTGTGCTCTCCTCGGGGAGAAGGATCCTATCACACAGCAGGTGTGAGCAAAGGCTGCTTTGCATGTGGAAAGGAAAAGAGCAGCATAAAAAGACCTTGCTGGGAAAGTAGCACCAATGGCAAGGGATTTTGGGTTTTGAGCAAGAAAGAGAAGTTTATCCAACTAAAGAAAAGACGGGGTACAGGAAAAGCAGTAGGGAAACTAAAACCCTGCTTCGCATTGGCAGAAGAAGTAAGGGCTACTGCCAACTTTCCCAATATTAAACTAGCATTTCTCTTAAAGCAACAGCTCCACAGACCACTGAATGGCATGAAAACATCTACTTTGTTTTTTTAAGAAGTAGAAGGTTTAATGCTTCAGCCTGAAACCAAGAATAGCCTAAAGACTAAAATTCCCAAAACATTCAGAGCAAAATATGGGTTCCTTTCAAATCTCATTATTTCTGAAGAGGGTTAACACCGGATGTTTTAATACTTTAGGTTGATGCTACTGGGTAACTCTCACAACCTACAAGATTTCCTAAGCCCTTCATTGCAACTTCAAAAGATATTTTTTAAAAATACCCAGCATACTAAGAAAAAATTACTTAAATGTAATTTCACCTTTTGAAACACTTCCTTTGTGTGTATGTGTATATGTGGATACACAGTTATAAAATAATCCAGCACTGAATCTTAGACATCTCAGAGTCACCACAGAAATGCTTGCAGAAAACACAGACCATTGCATACGGCAATAATTACACCAAAACAGGCATAGGTACTTCCAACGACTGCTTTGATACTGGTCTCAGCTACGATGAACTAGTCCCGCTCAATCTGTATCACCCAATGAAAGAAAGGTCAGAGCAGCTTCCTCCATCCCCACAAAAACTGGTCTACTAACATAAAGAAAAGAAAAATGGTTTCCTTTGGAGTTTTATTTCTTTGTCCTCTCACAGATCAAAGAGTATTTTTTCCTGCATGAACTAAGTCGTGTTTGCATAAATGTCAGCAATGTCAGCTCACTTTGAAAAAAAGCCTTGCACTACAGGCAGCCAGTTTTATCTGCAGAGCTATATTTTAAAAAGGAGACATCAAATGAGCTGGTCCCAATGCCACTTCCAAGATCAAATTTAAGAAGGTACAGGTGTTCACAGGCATTATTAATACTCAAATGCAGACCCAGATGCATCCCTGAATACTCTGAACTTCTTCTGTCACCCTCCTCTGGCATCTTTTCTTTTATGTGGGAATAATGCTACAGCAACCAAACCCATGTTCGCTTGGGAATGAAACCGCTATGGCATTCAGGTGCAATTTTACTTGTTTTGTTTAATTTTGATGGATGCATTTTTGACAAGTCCTCGGTGAGCAAAACTGTCTGTTTACACAGGGGGCTCCGGGTGCTGGAGGACAGGCAAGACTGCTGCAACTTGCATTTATAAATAGGCAACAGGCAAATGCTGCTCAAAATTCCTGAGAAGCGTTATCACATTGTATCAGGAAACAACATAGCTGTATAAATGTGTGATATCACAGGTGACTGCAGCAGGACACTGGCGGAGTGCAGCACTAGAGGTGCAGGAGGAGAAAACAAAGCCAAAGCTACAGCAGTAGGGCTCTTCAGAAACACCCAAACCCATCTATGCTGGCACCGCAGGATGATAATCCATCACTGGCACACAGCAGCACAGAGGCTTCTGTTCTTTGCGTTAATTATGGCAGAGCTTCACAGGAACATCTCAGGCCAAAGCACTGTCACATCTGTGCAAACTTCCTACCACAGGTAACACTGTCAAAGTATGGCAAACAAACCCCTCTTCCTCCAAGGACTGGGGAAAAGGAAAAAAAAAAGGAAAGAAAAAAAAAAAGAAAAAAAGAAAAAAAAAAGATAAATCTCTTAGCTTTGAGTTGCTTTTGACTGAGCAGTGAGGCCAGCCAGAGTCTGGAAATGGAATTGCCTGGAATATCCTAAGAATCCAATTCAGTCTTTAATTGGAACATTATTCTAAAACAATGGAAAGTTAAAAACCTGATAGTTTGTCTGGCATTATATTCTAACTGCAAATAGCAATTGTGGCCCCAGTGCTACTTTTCTGACCCAAGAGCAAAAGGACAAGGGTACAGCCTGTGCAGTGTCAGTACTGCTGCTCCGCAGTGGCCAGGAGGGCAGTGGTTTGGTCTCTGTGTGTCAGTGGCAGGCCATGAAACCTCAGGAAAGCAGGCAACTTCATCAGATCCTATAGAGCTATGCTTGGTAAGAACAGAGAAAGGATCCCAAGTCAACCTGCTGTTTTCACACTTCACCTTTTTATTATCTTCAGAGTGGAATGAAACTTGTTCTGCTGCATGCATGAACCTCTGGAAATACTGTGGAACCAGACTAGGTTTGCCTCTATTACCTAAATGCAGTCTGCATCTTCTACTCTTGAGAAATAAACAGATTGATGTTTGGTCCATCAAACAATAAATAATTTGTGTGCACAAACAGATTTGATGCACAACAGCCCAATGGTGCAAGCTACCAACGAGGCAAGCTGCCTGCTGTAAAAGCAATGCGTTCTCCAACTATGGGAAAGGAAAGGGATACAGCTGCTGAAGGGTGATGTGAAATTAAAGAGGGAATGAAACGTGTGATCTTATTTAATCACACCTGGTGCTTCAATTTTTCAATAACAGCACCCTGCTAGACTGTGTCAAATCAGTTCTACAAAGAAAAAAAAATTATGGATGGAAAATGAATTAACTCTTTCATCCCTGCTGTTAATATGTTACACCAGTTAGAAACATCTTTAGCAGTGGCTGTCAAGAATTCTTTTTTCTCAGATGAAAGGTGCTCAGCACCCGGTTAAACAGAGCTCAGTGGATGACAGTGCTTCTGTGCCAGTGGGTAAGCATGTGCCCTCCATGCCGACAGAAGCACAAGCCTCAAGTTTGTGTAGAACCTGTTATTATACACAAGAAATCTTCCTGGTCAGAATCAACTTGAAGGAGCCAAGTGCCACACTGGGATCAGCCTTTTCTATTTGTTTCCTTAGGTGGGTGGCACATATGTGCAGAGACAGCCAGAGGAAGCAGGACAGCCAGGGACAGCAGAATGCAAAAGGGCAGAATGCAGCTCTTCTCTTGCCTTGGACACTCTGCTCAGCATAGATTTCCTGTAAGAAGAAAAATTTATCCCAGCAATTACTTGGTTTCTGTTTTCTTTTGGGCTTTCCTTTTTTGAAGATTTTTTTGTTTGTTTTAAGTCTTATTTTGCAGTTTGGCTTTATATTGAACGTCAAACATAATTTGATTCTGCAGGCATTGCACTGCGTGATTACTATGTCCCATTGGCTAGTCAGACACTGTCAAACAGTGTGCCCTATGTTCTAATAAATCACTTGCGGTAATAGACAGCAAGGTGTTCTGTCTAATGTAAAAAATGGTAATTGTGGTCAAATGTTCCATTCTTCGGGGAAAAGGAAAAAAAATAAATCCTTCTACATGATTTCACGCAGCAGCAGAAAATAAAAGCCAAGGTATAATTAGCTTAACATAACCATCTTTATATTAAATTCATAGAGAAGAAAATCAAACATGAAAAATAACTAGCAGGCTCCCACTCTGGTCTCCTCAGTGAATAATGTCATCAATACAGCACTAGCTAAAGAAAGATATACAAGGCTGCCGTCTGGATGAGGTGTGTGTTTGGAGAGTAGTACATTTTTAGAAAGGAGAAATTTCTTTATGCAAGTGTTACCTATTTAAGAAATTGGTATTTATTAGGACAATTGTGTCTCATGAGATGTCTAGTTTTTACAGTACAGATTCAGCCAATTTACTGAAAAACTAAAGCATTAAAGCAAATGCCTGAGAACAGTTTTAAGAACATCTTAGTCTCTTCATTGTTACTTGTATAATTCATACTCAAAGAGATTATCAAACCAAGGAGCTTTTTTTTAATAAATAAAAAGGCATTGTAAAAGATCTCCATAAACAGAAGTTGCTAACACTGCAACATAAGGGATTAATTTAAACCAGGGTTATTTAAAATGTTGAATATAATCACAGTTCAAACTAACAAAAAAGGAACCCTTGGTTTAAATCAGTTTTATTCCTGTTCTGCATTTTTAATTTGCATTTTCCTTTGGTGGACAGAACCATGGATAGAATTGAAGTGGACATCAAATAGACCACCTAGTCTACCCTTTCACTTGAGGCAAAGACAAATATACTCACAGTTGACTCTTATCTTTTATATTCACCTACAACCCTACTCTACTTCATTCCCTTTAATATCCCTACACTAAATTTCTAATACCCAGACCAAATTTCCTTAGGTGCAAATTGAACTAATTATCTTTGGGTAGGTAGAGGGGGCATGGATAAACACCACTACAATTTTATATTACAAATCCTTTAGCGTATCTGGAAAGACTGTGTCTCTTTCCAACTTTATCCTTGCATTCTGCACCCAACTCTTTCAGTATTTCTTCACTGGTCTTTTCTAAATCTCTGCTTGCTCCTACAGTTCTCTTTCTGGCTTTCTCCAGTTTGTTTATAGTGTTTCATGGTGTGAAGCCTGCTCTGGACACTATCCCAGCAGAGTGACAGAGAGCCAAAAGAAAAAGATGTACTATGGCTTACATGCAAGACTCCCACTTCCACTGAAGTCTGGTCTCTTTCCCATTTTCTCTCCCAACCGTATCATGGTGCTGACTCATATTCAGCGTGTGATATCCCAACATCACATGCTCTCTCATAGTGCTGTTACTCAGATATCCCTCCTCTCCATTCATACACTTGTTTTCCCTTCCTCACTGCAGGCCTTCTTACTTACATTTGCTGAATTCCCATCTTACTCATTTCAACCATTTCTTCATTTTATCAAGATCACTTTGGACTCTAAACTTGCCCTCCACAGCACCCCAAACCTATGGGAGCTGATGGCCCCTCACATGCTACACTCTCCAGTCCATCGCCTGAGACACTAATAAAAAACCACGAGGAGCAGACGACCTGGGGCAGAATCTAAGAGCACTGCACTTCAGTCTGCCAAGCAAACAACAGCTATTCCTTGAAGGCAGTACTTCAACCAGCCCTTCACCTACCTTGCAGTGATTTCACCTAGATGATTTTCCCTTTTCACGTGTAAGAAGACTACGCAGCTTTCCACAACACTGCCAAAAGCCTTACTAAAGACATACCTACTACTTCTATCTGCTACACCTCTTATTCCATTCAGAAACAAAATTAGAGAGGTTTGACACTTTTTTTTCTTAACAAATCCACACTGGCTGTTTTTCTGTCAGCTTGTTATGTTCTACGTGTTTACAAACTGATTAATAATTTTCTACAGCATTTTACCATGAATCCAAGTTAAGCTGACAGGCTTCCTCATTTTAGTGTTTAAGGCTGCCTTTCCTTCAAAAGCTTTTAAGAATAAAAGCTGAAGTTCAGGGAAGGTCTTACCTGACTCCCAGGTACTCAGGGGTCAATTTCAAGAGACCCCGATGACTTGACTGCATCCAGCTTCCCTCCATATATTTCAGTTCTGTCCTCCATTGCACCTTGTGTTTTTCCCTCTACTTAAGTCAACTGTTACAAGCACATTGTCACAACTAACCTGTTTGGGAAAACTGAATCCAAGAAAGGCAGGTGTTCATCCTCCTCATTGTGACCGCTTCCCACTCCTTGTCCACAAAGTAACAGAACTCTAATTTTCTTTATCTTTCCATTATTCCTGAAGTCTTGAGAAACCTGGATTTCAACATCCCTTGTAGTTGCAACTAGGTGTTTAGTGCTACTTTATAATTTTTCACTTAACAATGCATTCTGCTGTTCTCATTAGTTATAGTATTCCTGATTTTCAAATAATTGCAGCAGTCTTGAAGTAGTTGCGATATTTTTTTGTTTTCTCCTTCAGTGGAACAATCCACTGCCATCACTGTAGTATCCTGTCTTCCAAAAAACTGCCAGTTCCCTTGAACTTAATTTTCCTTCTTTTCCCAGCCCTTACCTATCCATTCTGAAGTTCAAAGAAACCATCTCTTTCAAAGTCTTCTAACATTATTCAGCTGCTCTTGCTCATTCCTTCCCCTCCTTCAGATCAGAAACTCTTTTGTGATCATGTTCACTCGCATGCCTTCTGCCTTCAAGTTCTCAACCAATTCCTTCTGATGGCTCAGAATAAAGCATAAAGTAAATTCCTTCACTAATTTCCTTTGCTCTCAGAAACATAAGTAACCTTCTTTAGATTTTAACTTTTATTAGACAGCCTAGCCAAGATCCACTTGACCAAAGGTAGGGAGCTATTGAGCTCGTAACTCCAGAGCGGAGATCAGGATCTCCTAGAGTGAGATTCAGCTTCCACCACAGCAGATGTCTAACGCAAATCACATACAGTATCTCTTATGGTTCCCATTTCCCTACAGTGACCCACAAAGGGAAGCTCTGGCAATTAGCCCCCACACTAGCATCTATGAAATCACAGAACAGTGCAGGATGGAAGACACTTCTGGAAGTCTCTAGTTCAACCTCCTGCTTACAGCAGGTTTAGTGCTAGAGCAGGTTGTCCTGGGCTATGTCCAGTTAAGTTTGGACTATCTACACGGATGGAGAGTCACACCTTCTCTGGGCCCATTCCACTGACTGACCACCCTTTTTTTGCTCCTTAGACATAGTTAGCATTTTATGTGTTGCGACTTGTGCTGGCGCCTCTTGTTCTGGCCCCATGCACATCTGAGAAGAATCTGGTTCTGCTTACTCTGCACCTTCACAAAAGTCAGTTGCAGACAGCAGCAGGAATACCTGCGCCTTGTCTTCTCCAGGCTGAACAAACCCAGCCTTCTGCCTCTTATGTACTCCAGCCCCTGACCATCTTGGTGGCCTGTCCATTGACTCACTCCAGTTTGTAAACATCAATCTTGTACTGAGCACAAAACTGCACAGACCACTAAAAATGTGATCTCACCAGTGCCAAAGGGAAGGAAACAATCAGTTCCCTTGACCTGCTGGCTACACTGCTGCTTGTATGGCCCAGTCTGTTGTCCTCTTTCGCAGCAAAGGCACACGGCTTGTTTGTGTTCAAGCTGTTCTTTATCAAGACCCCAAGGCAAAGTACTCCCCAGCCAGTCGGTCCCCATCCTGTACTGGTGCAAGGGGTTATTTCATCACGGACGCAGGATTCTGTATGTGTGTTTAGAATCACAGGTTGGAAGGGACCTTTAAGATCATGAGTCCAAACATCAACCCATCTCTGATAAAAAACAACAGCCCATCACTAAACCATGTCACCAAGCACTATGTCAACCCACCTTTTAAATACCTCCAGGGATGGTGCCTCAATCACTTCCCTGGGCAGCCCATTCCAATGCTTAATAACCATTTCAGTGTAAAAATTTTTCCTGATATCCAGTCTGAACCTACCCTGGCACAACTTGAAGCCATTTCCTCTTCTCCTATCACTTGTGACTTGGGAGAAGAGACCAACCTCTGCCTCTCTATACCCTCCTTTCAGGTAGTTGTAGAGAGCAGTAAGGTCTCCCCTCAGCCTCCTCCAGGCTGAACGACCCCAGCTCCCTCAACCTTTCCTCATAAGGCTTACTCTCCAGACCTCTCACCAGTTTTGTTGCCTTCTCTGGACCTGCTCCTGCACCTCAATGTCTTTTTTGTGGTACGGGGCCCAAAACTAGACACAGTACTTGAGAGGGGGCCTCACCTGTGCTGAGTAGAGGGGGACGATGACCTCCTGAGTCCTACTTATCACACTGTTAATGATGTTTGATGAGCTTCCTAAGGTCTCTGTCAGCCCATTTCTCCAGTCTGTCCAGATCTTTTTGAGTGACAGTGCTGCTCTCCACCACATCAAATGCTGCTCCCAATTTGCCATCATCCCACAAACTTGTTGTCTCCGTATCCATCCACAAATCAGCAATTTGGCTACAAGGGCATCATGGGAGATCACGACAAAGGTGTTTGTAAAGCCAAGATACACAACATGCTCAGCTGTGTCCCCATAGGCATTCTCTCACCACAGAAGCCAATCAGGGCATTGTACCCTTAGTAAATCCGTATTGGCTTCTCCCAGCTACCTCCTTGTCCCTTGTGTGCCTGGACCTCTAAGCCAGAAAAGACTGATTGCTTCCCTGCATTCTCCATACAACTGCTTTCGGTTAATAGCTCGTCAGTTAAAACGCTCCTTATTCCTTGGACCTTTCCTATCAATGCTTCTGTTAACTATGCAAAAAACCACAGAAACTACTTGCCCTAAGCTTGTGGGTAGTAGACTCCAGATGTAACACTGAACTTGTCAGCTTGTTGCCATAAATTTAAATACTGCATGTATCAATAAATATGGCATTTCTTTTTCAGTGAACACAACCTACATGTATTTATTTACATGATTAGCACTTTCATACACAACTCTTGATTGATTTTCATTCCTTATGTTCTCATTATATATGGGTACGAGTAATACTAGACTATGCTAGGTAGTGGTGGTGGGTTTTTTTTTTCATTTGGGATTCATGTTAAGTTTAAGATATAAAGAAGAGCAGTATTTTCCAAATAAGCCACATAATCAAGGCAAAAATAAGCTTATCATTATACTTCTTAAGTAATCAATCTCATTAAGCAAGGAAGCATTACTTTGGTGAACTGAATGTCAGTTCTAGTTGCCATATTTCTCAAGATCGCGGAACTGGTAGATCTTATCCTCTACTGCACAGATTTTGTTTATAGATTAAAAGAGGAAAACAAGCTTTTCAGCTTTTCTCTCTCCCAAACGGTTTCTTACTTTTGAATGAACTAGTCACAGAATTGAAATAGCTGAACAAACATGAAAGAGATATTATCTCTGCACCTGCAGAAGTAAAAAAAGAGTTTAGCTCTTCAACAACAGGTGTTTAACCAGTGACTTTCACCAATTCTGTTGTGTGACTTCCTTTGCAAAAGGAAGCAGTAAATACTCACTGCTATACATTGAAAAATATGAATTTAAATAATTACAAGGAACCTGTAAGATCTAACTTCACTCTGCTGTTTGAAGTTCAAATAAATCCAATGCACTTTTCTTTAATAAAGTAAATATGTAGCACAGTTTTAATTTAAAATCACAATTAATATTTCATACCCACTTTGCACTGCACAGTTTGTAACTGTTGGAAATATGGCAGCATGTTAACACAAATTTTAGTTCTCTGCCTTTTTTTGAAGAGGAAAGAAAAAAGAAAACTATGACAGAGACCTTGCTGTGGAAAAAGATGCAGAAGGACTTGCTGCCTCATCCCCCAGAGAATCCAAGTGTGTGCTGGGGTGAAGAAACAGGCATGGGGTAGATGTGAATAAAATCAGCTTTTGATATTCAGAACTGTGTTGCAGTAACTTTTGAGCAAACATGTTGCTGGTTTCAAAAGGCTTTTATTTCATATTTTTGCAATTGTAACATAGGTTTTAAAATATCAAGCTGTAACACATACAAAATCTTGCTTCGCTAATGCCAGTGTGGTTCAGCCTGGCTTCCTCGCTTTGAGTTTGAAATTTCTCCTAACTCAGACACAGCTCTGAACCAAAATGTTGGAGATGCGATACAATGCTTTTAAAGCCCACAAGATCAGTTTACACTTGTAACAGTTTATTTGTCTCTGACTTCCCTTAATTCTACATGAAAATACCTCCTCATTTATACACAGCCTAAGTTGGACAATAAGGAGTTCTAAATAGGAACAAGAGATGCTAAAACCCACACAACTGGGCATGGATTAATTTTATTTTCTGTTTGGCACATCTGTCAAGTACCCAGATCTGATGTACTGATAAGACAGCTGAAGGCAATGAATGTGTCAGATCCATCTGTTCTTCAGGATATTGAGAAGAAAAGGAACTGCTCCCTGCGGTACTCTGTACACTTGAGACCACTCCGGCAAGGCTTCCCTCTGCTGTTGACAGCAATTCAGCTCTACCAGCCCAAGCCAGTGAGTTTCCAACCTTACTCCCTGTGTTCCACCTGGGCACGCCAAGCACCCTTGGCTTTCTCTCCCTTCTCTCCATAATCAGAGAACTTACAGCTGGGATGGGGACGCAACGATATTGGAAAGGCTTTGGTAAAGTCAGGAAACAAAGGAGAGACTGCAAGAGCGAAGCCCATACCGAGTCCACTTAATCCAGGTTCCTGGCTCCATCATCTTTCTCATACTATTCCCCTGCTGGACCCATTATACCCTCCAGTATCCCTCCTCATACTATTTCCCTACTGCATCCAGAAACTCACACCATGAATACCCCTATCAGAGCAGCCTTCATATCCCTTGTAAGTCAGTGGTTTAAGTGAGTGAAGGCAGCTAGAACGGACAACAGCCGTTCCGGTATTTGCCGCTTGTTTGTCCAGGTCCCTAAAGGCACAGCTGCAGCCAACCCTGAACTACAACACTAGCATCTACCCAGGAGCAACCTACTGCATGGTTCCAATTACAGACCACACCAATTGGAGCAAAACAAGCACAGAAAGAGTCAACAAGGCTGCGGTGTTCATGACAGAGATCATCTTCCAGCTGTGTTTTCCAACAAAACCCATGTCCGAGCCACCTGCAGCCACGTTCAAGGAGTTTGGCAGCCATTCAGGGGACACACTACTTTCTCACAGGAAGGTAGAACTAAAGTTGTTTTTTTCTTTTTACAGGATGTATACAAGCCACTGATATTAGCCTGACTACAGACCTGTAACTCAAGTAACACCCGTTCCTTTCTCGCTTTTGACTGGCAGGAGTAAAGAGGCAAGGAGGTCCCCAGCCTAAATGAACACAGGAGACCTGGACAACAAGCACAAAGCTCAGCTGTGTTCTGGAGTGAGCAGCACTCACTTTTGCCATGGGTAAGCAGGAAACAAGTGCTTTGTGCCATATACCAGTCACATACCCGTGTTATCCAACCTATGGTAAAATGTAAACATCCCAGAAGACAGAGCTCTCTGGAAAAAGTCATGCTTCGCTCAGCTCTGCCAGATTAGCCCCAATTTTGAGAGGTCTCTAACCTTGTTTCATTTTCCTCCTAAATGTTTAAAGCTAACAGAGAGCTGCCAGTGTTGGATCCAGGCTGTACCAGTTCTGCTGAGAATAATTTGCTCAAAACCATGCTAAATCTAACTTTGAAGGACTCCTCATGCAGGTCACACTAGAGCAGGGCATTAATGTTACGATAGGGGATGGAAAGAGTCCAGGGAGCTCCTTCCAGAAACTGCAGCCTCTGTCATGCAATGCCAGAGGGAGCTGGTCTTCAGATCACAGACATGGATGTGGCACTCGCATGGGCAGGTGAATATGCACAAATCAACGCTGCCCTTCAGTTTATCATGCAGCAGGTACATAAAACAGCCAGCAGAATGCACAGGGGCTCTGGCAAAGCCCTGCAGGAAAAAGGGATGGAGAGGAGGGGCAAATCGTACTAGTCTCACAGTGCATAAGACAGGACAAAGCTGGGTCACACCCACACTGTCTCCTTCTTGTTAAGTACCAGAGGTGAAGGATTAAGCATATCACCCACTATAGTTCAAGAAAGTCACGCATATTATCAGTTACTTAAAAGGCTGGCAAAAATTGTGAAGAAACAAAACAAGCAATCAGAGCTGAGGGTCTGATTACTGCAGCCCAGAAATATCCTTTTGGAAAGCTGGCCTTATTTGCTGCAAATCAGTTTCAGCAGCCAATTTGAAGCTATCACACCAGCATGATGTTATATGTAAGTTAATAAGCACTTACTATTGATGATTTCTGCAGTGGCTGTTTAATTTTTAATCATATCCTTAATTTGCTGTTTACGTTTTTATCCAATTAGAGTGTGTGCATGTGTGTGCATCTATGTGACAGGAAGAACACGAAAAACTGTGTTTATTCAGAAGTACAATGCCTTGCTTTTTATAAATGAGGAGAGACCTGTCTCCTGCTTGAATTTTTTTCACACAGCCCTCTTGTTTTTCAGGAGAATGCCATCTCAGGCTGCTGTGTTACATTGCACCACTCTGCTGTTAGAAATGGGCACCACTGACCTCTCTCTGCAATGCTGCACTTGTAGTTTGGAACTGAATGTCATTAAAATATGCAGTGCTAATAAATGGGAAGGTTTACCGGCACTTTCCTGAACAGAAAACCCAGCATCCCTTTTCATGTGTAGATCAGATATTTAGGTGATGTCCTGGGACATCCTCTTCCTCCTTATTCCTATTTCAACCTATTTCCTACAGTCATAAAAACTGGATGCACCAAAGGGACAATTTTGCACGGCAATCAACAAGAAAGTTCTCAATTACAGAGGGAGAGTAAATAAAGCAAAGAAGAACAGACCTTCAGTAAGAGATGGGTGATGACAGAAAGATAGAGATTAGAACACCTCAGAGTCCAAGAGACTAGCTAATCACAAATAAAATAATCTTGCATTCCTACTACTACCTGACATACCGTTTGGTGCAATGCCAGCTATAAAAAAAAAAAATATCAAAAATGGAAAGCCAGAAATGCACTCAGCAGAGGCATAATGTGGTTGATATGGATCCTGGCAGAGCTCTCAGGAGGTGGTCTGACACCCAGCACAACTCCATGTGCCTGTTCCCTCAGCACTCAGACCACCTCTGGTCACGGGCTGGGCTGTGGAGCAGATCAGGACAGGCAGCAGGAGAACTGCACACCCCCAGACATACACTGCGCTCCCTCCCAGCAGGCAGAGGCTGAGGGGAAAAGGCAGGGCCCTTTGTTTCCCCCAGGAAGATGATAGCAGGTACCTGAAGAGCTCCACAGCAGAGATTTAAATGGATGTGCCTGACTGGGGCTTGCTGCCTCCCCCTGCTGTGTTCATGGCTTGCCACCTGGATACTCGCACCCCACTGCAGCTGTATTCCCTGCATCCTTGAGAACTATGCTGAAAAACACAGACTGGCATCCACTTTATATCGTTCCCAGGGGAAGAAGAAAANGCTGTTAATATTTCAATTATTTGCAAGTTTTGTAAACAAAGCTATTCTGGGATCCTTTGTGTCCCAGGGAAAAAAAAAAAAAAAAAAAAAAAAAAAAGATGCAATTCTATCCCTCTGCAAATGTAACACCTCCAATCTCACTTCTTTTTCTCTACAGCCTGAGGAAGGTAAACATAGGAAATCAATAAAATCATAGAAAAAATAAACATCTAAAAGTTCCCATAAAAGTAAGAAACTAAAGGCTATGGCTACAGACGTCTTAACAGTGACAGAACAAGTTGGATTAATGTGCTGAGGTAAAAGACAAACAAATAGGGAGGAGTAAACTGCTTTTAGATTAAAGGCTCTGGGTTACAGTGCCCTTTGTCAGAAGCTCGTTGCACTCTGCAACCAAAGCACTGGGCAGTTGGGCTCACCCTCACGCAGGAACCATTCCTGAAAACACCCACGCTGGGGGATGTTTCTGCTGAGTACAGCATGCAACCCTGCACTCCAGGAACCCGACTCGTGTGTTTAAAACAAAAGCCATCTGCATCAGCCAGGCAGTTCAAAAAGGCAGCTTTAGTCCTTGTTTTCTTCTTTGCCCCCAGGAACAGGAACTCATGGCAAGGAAGGAGGAGACTGTGTAATAAAAAGGAGACAGGAAGGTCTCCAGTAGGCTCAGAGTCCTAAAGATAGCAATGAAACTAGCACGAAGGGGAAGAGGAAACCACCCTCCCACATAAGAGGAAACCCCAAAATAAAACCTTTTGGCAGATGGTAAAAGGCTTTAGCATTCAGCAAAATGAATGAGCTGCATGAGGATGTAAGAGAGATTTAAGGGAGACATAGAAAGCCCCAACAGAAGACATAAGAAGCTTGGGTTTTGAGTCGCTTTCCTGTGTTATTATTTCAATTAATTTTTTGATAGGTTTTACCAACTCTTCTATTTAATCAAAACTAGGCAGTTCATGGTTTTCAAGAGACTTACATCTTCATTAACTGTAGTAATTAATTATATGAAAGGGAAGAAGTTTTCAGTAACTTTTCTGAATTATACAGCAGAAGTTCAGTTCTCAATGAGCATTTCATGTGGGGCTCTCAGGCTGGTCTTGGTCTCCCTGTGTAAGACTGGACCCAGCTCCACAGAGGCAACAAAAGCCACAATCATAAAATAATAATAATAATGGTTTAATATTTGTACCAGGCTCAACCACATCCAGATGAAACGAAGAACTCAGAGGACTAGGATCTGTCTAACTGCAGTTATTAAATCCCTCATGTCTGAGAAAAATTGCCAAAGCACAGGTAAGTTATAACCTTATCCCAAGACAATATATGAGTCCTTGTTTGCTTCAGACTAAAGGACTATTTAAATTACAAGTAAGGAAAAAAAAACAAACCCTCTTAACCCAGAACTTGTAACTCATTAATTTTAGGCTTTTTGGTTGGTGCTTTTAAATTCTACTACCATTGAGCAGTAGTTAGCTCAGTTAAAAAAACGTTCATAGAAAGTAATAGAATATGAAAGACATTGTTATTAATTGTAGTAAAAAAAAAGGCAATTTGAGGGCATAACATAACCAAATTTTGCTAACAGGTATGGATAAAGACAATAAAATTAATATACTAAGGCAGTGGAAGATCGGTGGCAAATTAAAAATGGGTACTGTCACTTGTTATATACTTCACACTGAGAAGCAAAAAATGGGAAAAGCTACTGCCCACTTTTCCTCTATTTAACTGTAGCTATCCAAAATTAGATGGTGAGTCCTGCAGCTGACAGAGGCAGGAACCTCTGGAGGGCAACACGTTGCACCTATCACAGACATCAGTTTTAGAAGGGCACAGATTATCTCTGGAGGTGGCTGTTGTTCATTCTTCATTCATTATTTGAGGAATGCGAGCAATGAGTTCAACCAGACCGCTAACTTCTAGCTGGCTAATGGAAGATACAAAGACACCTCAAACTGCCCCAGCTAAAAGAAGCAGACTTCTTTTGATCTTTGATTATGCCATTTTAGTAAAGAAAAAGAATAAAAAAAGTAAGACAAAAGCAGGTTTTGAAGGTCTCACTTTCAACAGTTATTATAAAATTAGGATTGCAAATAACACAGGCAGTGCACATCATCAAAAGAGATTTTGGGACCAAGTGAAGAATAGGCTTTAGATAGTTAAGAAAAAATCTGAAGAGAATAAAATATCAAAACTGTATTTTTCATACAATCACAATAACTAGGCATCATATTTTTCCATTTTTGAGAAGCATATGTTGGGTTAGAGAACAAAACACATTTCTGTATACGTGGTTTTAATTAAGTTACTAAAAAGGTTTATGGATTTGATCCAAAGGTTAACAAAGTCATTGGTACCCTTCATTGATTAGAATGGGCTTTATAGTCTCATGCTGCAGAAGAAAAATGGGGTTGATCCTGTTCTCATTTTAACTAGTTTCACATTTTGCTGAAATCAATGGACCATTACTCCTTCATTTGCCCTCACAGAACCAAGAGCAAAGTTGAGGTCTCAGATTTTCAAAGGGAGATGATTTGGATAAAACCAACCCATAGCTGGTGGTAGACATAAATTTATATTCTTCTTTGTAGAGTATCTACTTTTGTATTTGCTCATTGCAATGGAATTGATACAGTATGTGTCCAGGAGAGCATGGATCAAATTTTAAGTTAGCTAAAGGCTTTCCCAAAGAGTCAAGCCAAATTAATTATAAGCAGCAGAAACAAGCTCTGGGGGCTACTAATTCCTGGAGACATCCTCGATAAAAGGATTCCTTTCTTCTGGTCCCAATGTGTGGTTACATTCTTCACCTAAATACCTTGGGTTCTGATCATCTGGCTCATGTAAAAACACTGAAGAAATCAGTAAAACATATATTCTTATTCCAGAATTATCATGGGATCAGTTAAGCCATGTAGAGGTACAGTAAAATTCTGACAGTGACTCTCCCCTTACTACAGGGAATCAAAGAGATCTCAAAAAAAGCAGTAATGGTATAATAAAGGAAAACATAAGTTGCTGACATAGTAATGGTTATACATTTTAGCGCTTACCACAGCAGCCTACATTTAAGAAGGGAAAAAGAAAAATTACCAGCAAACAATTACAGCAAGGAAATATCAGTAAACAATAACAATTCATTTGGAAAGAGCTTGCTATGATTAGAAGAAAATTAAACACTTTTTTCACAACAATAGCTGAAAAACCCTCTACACCTAAAGGAGACATTTCTAGAAAAAGACAAAAAAAAATCTCATAGATGTCTCATTTTATGAAGATACATCCCAGCAAAAAGACATTCATTACCTTGATGGGCTGCAAGGGCTGGCTGATTTTCTATGACCCTCAAAAAACCATGCTCCAGGTTTAAGTAGAGATCTACAAAAGTCAACAATATCAGTAGTTAGTGTCACAGTCAACAGCTGTAGCAGAACGGATGACAGCTGTACTGGTGGACACATGAAAGCAAATCTTCAGCCTAGAGAAAGATGCATTAAGAAACTACACAGGTGACAACTGATTTGTCAGTGGAGCTTTAGAGGTAGGACTGTCGCTCCCTTCCTCTTTCCTGTCCCTTTAATCTGAAACACAGTTTGTTTGCTTTAAAGCCTTTAAAGTTTGGACCGAGAATTATAACTGCTGTGACACTGTGGGAGTGATCAGCATAGGGAATTTTCAAAGGTCTATCAGCATCTTTAATTGCCTGACACTTTTAAAAGCTAGTCCATTGTCTAGGCAATGATGCTTGCTTCTTCTGGCTTCCAAGATTCTTTAAATATGGCCAGACCATGTTGGCACCTTATGACAGAACATTGTATGGAAAGACTGAAAAGTGTTGCACATAGCTACACTCTCTAGAACAAGCTAAAGTAATTCCTCACCAGACAACTGTAGTCTAATCAGCCCTTTAAACACTCAGACTAAAGGAAAATCAACAAAAGAAACTAGAGCAGGAGATATTAATCTCTTGGCCCAACTTTAACAAAGTTAAAGTTAAGAACTCCTCAGTTCCTCAGGAAAGCAAGACAAAAAGAAATAGAGCAAGAAAGGAGGCTTTCCTCTTTAAGTCTCAAGAAGACTGGAATGATCTAGCATTTGAAAGAAAGAAGAAAATGCAATTACCATTCCCTTTCCATCTCCACCTCTGACATATGCTGAAGAGGAAAGAAACCAAAAACCATCTAGCTTGGAGGACTTTGGAGAGTAAATTTTAACAACAGAAGCTTTGCACTACTGCTCCCTGAACAGAGGCATCATCAGTTATTATGAACCTTCTCTTTGTGCTATGCAAGACCTTTTCTTCTTTCAGGTCTTTCTCTCAAAACCCAGCTCCTGGAAGTCCTACACAACAGTGCTCTCTCAACAACCAAGAACAGAACTTCAGAGTCTGTCAGCTGACGTTACTGACAGTGAACCTCCCAGCTGGTCTCAGTAAATAATGAAAGAATGTGAGAAAACTACTTGCTTCAAGGCGCAGGTGTGGGAGTTGCTTGGACTCCATCTCATATCATCAAATGCCAGCTAATGGCAGCTGGGTGTCCCAGATGAATTGAATGGGAAGGTCTGAGTCCTATTTCTAGTGGAGAGGACTCAAAACTCTAAGATCATGTCAATGTATTTGCCCTCAGACTGAGCTCAAGCTTGAAGGGGAACCTTGACATGTCTTTTTGTTCACATCCAGAAGTCTCTAAATTGCTTACCCCTGCAGTTCCTGAGGACGGGTGCTCTGGCCCTCAGGTAGTGTTGAACGAGTATGCCAAGTCAGAGTTCTGCCATTTTATATCAGCCTGTCTGGATATAAAATGATATGTACATTACTGAGTCTGGCTGGTTTTTAATCGGGTTGTCCTCAGGTCAACGTAATTGTACAAGCCAAATGTATGTAACTCAACTACTTTTCCAATGATGGGGATAAGTTTAACTGAGAATAAGCCCTAGGATGTGGATGAAACCGTAGTGTGGTTGAGGAGCTTTGCAGCTGTGTGGTGTTGCCATGTATGTGAGTTTTACTGCCTAAAACTCAACCCATCACTCTTACACTGAAAAAACAAGGCAAAAGACTGATTCAATGCCCTTAGAGGTGAAATCTTTGGAAAAACACAGAGGTTCTTACAGAGCTACTCACTGCAGATCTCATCAATGTATCCTTTCTCTGTACAGGTACCTTCTAATGTAAGGTGACTGAGATATTTTTACTGACAAAAACTTTGAAGATAACACTACACATAACAGTATATATTTAGATGTTAGGATCATACAATACAGCTGTAGCTGATCTGCAAATAAAAAAAGAGATTTTTTTTAAAAGCAGTAATTCCTCGCCACATTTCTGTTCACATTCATGTTAAAATCAAGACTGCTGTATTCATGCTGTCATCTGTTGGAATGAGTACTTAAACCCCCCCCCTACAGGTGCTTTATGAGTACTTAGGCTTCATAGAGGAAAACCAGGTACTTTTTGAGAACTATTCAGAATTTTGTTAGAATTCAGAACTCCTTACGTCAAGGACCACAAGATCATTGTTAATACACTTCAATTTATTATTTTACAGAGAATCAATTTCAATTAAAATCCATTCAAATAGTGATTGGAAAAATTCTATAATATTGATCTTAAGGGGAAACCAGTATAGTTAAAATTATTAATCATACTTGAGCATGTCATAAAACACTGTGCTAGTACCCGTGCTTTATGATCATGTCAAATAAAGAGTTTAAAAAAACCCACTCTTTCCTTTGTGGAAGATGCCAGAGATCTGCATATTGCTTAGTAATAAAGAAACAGTTCATAACACTGCTGACTGCCTATGTATAACAAAGTAAATGAAGGTGCTCTATCATATGAAGCATAACAGCCATTAAGAGTAAACTTTTATTTGAACAGAACCACATTCATTTTTAAAATTACATTACAGAAAGGCTTTTAAAGACTGTGAATGAAAAAAAAAGCTTTTAAATAAAACGGGTTCTTTTCACACAACTTAGAACAGCAGCTTTACAAAAGCATAAAAAAGAAAAGAATCTTTCTCCCACCTCCCTTGAATCTTTCCAGTAATTATAAATCTTTATTCCACAGGCCATAAATGCTAGTAACAACAGGAAGAAAAACGATTTTGAACTATTTGGCAAGATTCACCTTCAGGGACTCAAACCAGTAACACTTTATTTTATAGTTTCAAACAGGCTTTAAGTGACTTTCGTGTTTGTTAAAAGTGCCAATGTGGTGCAACGCTTTGCTAACAGAATGCATTCATACAGGCGTCAGCAAAACCAGTTTCATAAATTCAGAAAGATGGTGTTACCGAAACTCAGGTGAGTGAAGAGGGCAATTCACACAGCTTTCTGACCAACTTTTTTCAGCATAGAAGTTTACCTCTGGGCTTAGCACGTGGTAATTGATGTCACCTAAGTTCAGTCGTCTACTGTGCAGCAAAATACATCTTGCAGCCATCCTGAGCTGATGTAGTAGATCAGTGGGGAGCTTTGGGCATAATTCATCTGATGTGTCTGAGGTGGGACTGGTGTATCCAAAATACAGAGGACATGTAGCAAGACTGCTTAGAGTGTCTGTGGAAGGCAGAAGATACCCAACTGAAGGCACGCCAACTCGGGCTTTGGTGCTTTCGGCACCATGGAGGCTACCAGGGACTAAATCTGAGTTTCTTAAAAACATGTTGTGAAGCACTTGTTTCATGACAGAGTGAGACCAGATACTTAATGGAGATTAAAAGAATTAGGCAGGTGTCCTGGTTTGAGGTAAAAAGAACCAATTTTCTGGTTTACAATTTTACTTTTTTAGCTGAGTCTCTTCTAACTAGCTAAACACTGAAATGCTAATTAGGCTAATGAAGCACTTCTGGATGTTGGGGAGTCCAAGGGGATGAGACCACAGAGAGGGACCAGGGTTCTGTGTAGTTATATGACAAGGGGTAATGGTTTTAAATTGGAAGAGTGGAGATTTAGATGAGATATCAGGAAGAAATTATTTCCTGTGAGGGTGGTAAGGCACAGGAAAAGGTTGCCCCAGAAAGCTGTGGATGCCCCACCCCTGGAGGTGTTTAAGGCCAGGCTGGATGGGGCTTTGAGCTACCTGCTCTAGTGGGAGGTGTCCCTGCCCATGGCAGGGGGGTTGGAACTCGATGATCTTTAAGGTCCCTTCCAAGTCTAGCCATTCTACAATTCTAACAATGGCAGGACCAGAGGAAATGCTCTGAAATTGTGGCAGGGGAAGTTTAGACTGGATATTAGGAAGAATGACATGACTGGGAGAGTGGTCAGGCACTGGAAAGGCCTGCCCAGGGAGGCGATGGAGTCACCGTCCCTGGAGGTATTTAAGAAACAAGTAGATGTGGTATTTCAGGACGTGCTCTAGTGACCGAGATTGTTGGCTTGGGTGATTTGTTTCGTGGCGGGTTTTGTGATTTTTGGTTTTGGGGTTTTTTTTTGGTGTGTATGGCTGGACTTGATGATCTCAGAGGTCCCTTCCAACCACGAAGATTCTGTGATTCTGGGCTCTGCCTAAACAGCATCTGCTGCTGTCAGAGCGCTAGTGCACAGGGATACTGGATCTGACTGAGAATAGCATTCCTTATCTTATTTCCAATGCTCCCCACCCAGTTTGACCATAAAGGTGTTAGTTGATGAAGACAGTCATGTTTTGAACTAAAAGCCCAGCAGCGGAAATTTCTACATACCTTCTAAGGGGTTGAAGTATAGTTAGCACTCTGATTTCCACAATTCTTTTAAAAAACTACTATCAACCCTAATTTTATTCCATGCTTGATTTCTGGAAAAGTCTCATTAGAAATGATAAATATGTTACATCGTAAATGGTACCATCTTACAATATGTATAATTGATTTATTTAAACTCTGTGTGAAAGATTGTACCCATTCCTGGAATCCCTTTTACCAGCCTGTTCTTTTCGGCTGGGTAAAAACAAGTGATTTCCACTGGCACTGATCACAAACAGCTGTTGTTAAATCACAGCCTTTGACTGCTCAAAACTTTCCTATTTAGTTGAAAGTCTTTCATGACTGGCTGCAGCAAAAACAGTAATATATTATTTTTTTTTCTTGAACCTTGAGCAGAATTGTTTTTTCTCTTTCCAATTTACACATGAGTGGGGAAATACACACATATATGTGTATATACATACATATAATATCTATTAATCAAACACATAAGACAGTTTTGGGTATGCATTAGCTCAGAAGGACTAAGCTTTCCAGACAAAACTTTCCAGTAGACTGACTTCTGAGAATTTTGAAAAGCGGGAATGAAAAAAAAAAATCGACACTAATAAAATAATAAGAAAACCAGAGAACTGCAATCATGTCCTTGCAATCATACAAAACAGCTAATATGCAAGCTCGTTGCAGTATGATACAGCTGCAATCTTGTCACAAGTTCATCAATATAAATTTCATAGTTGCATACACGTTTCCTTATTCATGCTCCAAACTTGTATACTACGCATATTGAAGGACAATTCTTTGCTAAACCTATCCAGAGTGCATTGCAATGAATTGTCCAGTGTATTGGAACTTATTTTACCTGTCAGCTGAATCACTCAGTTATTTGATATGAATATGTATTAGCATCACAGCAATAGCTAAAAGGTAACTAACAGAACTATAGTAATTCCATGGTCTATCAGGGACCATTGATTGCACTGCCAAGTATTTCTTCAGGTTAGAAACCAGCCACATGAAATTCAAATAACTGACGCTATAGGTGGAATTTGATATTTATCATCACTGATGCGTGTATTTTAAACATTTTATCTGTGCTCAGATACTCATTCCACATACGATATTCTGCTTCAGATAAAACAAATGAAAACTATAGAGAACCCTTCAGTGCACAATTGTAACCTGAAAAAATTGATTTTCAGAAGTCTTAGTAGTGCCTAAAGTCTGAAAAAACTCCCAGGAACAACCACAGCTTCTGACTTGGGAGCCTACGTCCTCTGTAAGTGCTGAAAACGTCCTTGACTGAGAGTAGGAAAAATACAACAAAGACTGCTCTTTTGTAGTCTAAGGGATGGTAGCGAAGTCATTTTACAGTCTTGGAAGAGCAATGTTAAGTACAAGTTCTATGATTCCTACAGGGGCAGTGGAAAAAATGACATACAATGGAAAGGAGTAAAAGGGATACAGACACATCATGAAAATAAACCCATATCAAGAGGAAGCTCAAGATTTCTTTACAATTTAGCAGGTTGAGTCCTAGAACACAGTATCATTTACCCCTATGATAAGGGATAAATTACTAATTTGGGGTAATTTCTGTCAGTGTTTCCATGCTATACTTTGTGCTCAACTCACAGTGTCTCAGAGATTTTGGAGCATAACAGGAGCACAGAGCAAAGGAAATCAGCTGGGAATTAAGTTTGCTGGAGCTCTTCTGAAATATCAAGTGTTTTTTTCTGTGCCTTGGACAGATGCCACGTATGCAGCATATGCAAGAAACATTCGCATAGCAATTTGTGCTATAAGAAGAAAGGCCCTTCCTGACTAGCTGGAAGCTTCAGAATTAGGGAAAACAAAAAGGTGAGGTCAAGACAATGGAAACAAAAGAACGGGTGCCTGGTAAGAGGACGGTCAACATTTCAAATACTGCATGCCTCTGAACACCACCACAGGGACATGAAACCGAGATTCCTCAAGTGTTACACACTTCCCCCACCAGCTGCCTGGGAAGGCGAACGCACTGCCTACCTGGAGCGCTTGCAGAGGCAACATCTGCTGTTTTTTAGAGACAAGAGTATTTCTGGCGGAAGGAACTCATGACTCCTTAGGTGCCAAAACCTCGAGTCCAGAACGTACCCAGGAAAGAAAACAGTACATCCTGGAAGTATAACAGGATGACCTTCTATCGCAAACTTCAGTCGTTCTGACTCCCTTACAGGGTTGACAAAGAAATGTGCTGATCTCAAGGGACATGAAAGAGAGTAGGCAATGGCAGTTTGGATAATACTGTACCCATGAAGCCTACATTACCTTAACTCCAAATGACCTTCTAGTTCTGCCCTTTGCAAGGTCACATGTCAAATTTCCTGACCACTGAAGTCCCTTTTTGGGCAGGTCTCATAGTCGTTCGTACCATGTACTAGAGCTGCCACCGCAGGGAAGGTCATCATATGTGGGAATGCAAAAGACGGGAGAGAGTCTAATGTTTTGAAGCTTTGATGATGGAAAATGACCACAAATCTCCTCACATGTGGTGATGCAAGCTGGAACAGCAGTGCCCAGGTTCTTCCCACAATGAGCCCATGGCTTTCTTATAAAAACACAACAAAGCAATCAAGCCCCTAGCCCCTCAACATGCAGCACACACGAAACTCCCTTTGAGCCCTTCACCCTGGCCTGGTGGACAGGGCAGTGCTTGGTTAATGGTTGGGCTTGATGCTCTTAAGGGCCTTTTCCAACCTAAATGACTATGACTCTAAGCAATGAACAGGAACTAGCAGCATGTTTCTGACAGCCTGGGAGGGCTCATGGCCAAACAGCTCAAATTTTGATCTAGCCTCCCTTTCTCTAGTATTAAGAAGCTGATAATACTGTAAAAATTCAGCTGCGAGGGTGGGGTGGGTCTTACTCACCACATGGACTACATGGACGCTCAAGGCAATGTTTCTGTTACAGGGTTTTTTAAAAACCCACTGAATGATCCATCACTGGAAGACATGGCTTACCTAACCTTTCCTTAGAAGATTAGATGCATCTGAAGGCCCTCCAGTTCCCTTCCTGGAATAATAATAGTGCTAGGATACTATAATAGGTTTTGCATGTAACTATTTTGGATTTTGAAGGCAGGAAAAAATTGGTCTTATTGTGGTTATCATCAGGCATGTGTTTTTCAGTAGCTGGGCACCAGTACAGGATAATCAGAAAATTTATTGAAGAAATAATTTCAACAGGTAGCAACAGCTGTGATGATCTTCAATGAAGCATAAAGCCTTATTCTAACACATTTTACTAGCAGGAGAAGGGTTTTTTAATAAAATTTGGCACATTGTATGGCCTGGCAGTATATTCAAGTAGCACTCTGCCCTACATCAAACTCACAGAGGAGCTTAGGAGGGGGCCCAACGTCATCTTAAATGTAGGTATCATTCAATCCAAATAGAAAAATGCTTCTTAAGCTCAACCTTATTAGCAGATTGCTGTCTACAGATACTTTGCTCAGAATCACACATGGCACAGTCCTACCACTTTGAGGACAGACTCTTCTATGCTAGCCAAAAGCAGGGCTCGCATTGAAAAATCTCAAAATAACTTCTCTGTGTAGTTATGTAAGGCTTTTTAATAAAAATGATCTTTCAACTCGGGCTTACTGTGGTAACAGTACAATAATGGTGTCTCCAACAGTGTGCAGCTCTCCCCAAGAGACATCGGAAGATATTTTGTCAAATTAGTTCCTCAACATCACCAAGTCTGGGGAAAAAGCACAGATCAGTAGTTGGGTCCATGCCATTCTATCCTAGAGGAGGTTGGAATAGCGTTTCTGCTGATAATAGCCTCAATCAGGCAGTTCTTACTCCAAAGAAAAGTCTTCCTAAAACTTGAGACAAGCCTTCAATTACACAATCACACACTATTCTGGCTTTAAGATCCCCAGAACAGACTGGATGGTGTCCTGAATGAAGAAGAATGAAATATTTTTAAGTCATTTTCTGAAGCGGGAGTAGCAAAGAATGCTAGCTCTCTACTGAGTTTTTAAAATGAGGTTAACTTTCCCCACAGACAACAGAACACAAAAACACTTAAAATATCTGATAAGTATTACACAATGGTTTTTTAAAACTTTCCCTTCACTCCAGCTTCAATTGGGGTAGGAACTAAAGTTAAGTGGAAGTCTTTTTGCTGACATCAATGAGCTCTGGATTAGGACCTCATTGCTTGCAACCCAGCTTGTGGGCTAAATTAATTCAGAAAGGAGTTCTAATGGTTTCTTTCACCTAACGATGTCTTGAGTTGTGCACTGAGTGACAGAAAGCTCTTTTTCCCCTTTTTGGAGGACATTTTGGAGGACAGCAAAGCACAATGTAGCAATAGCTACACTGTGACCTGCATTTTGCAAGTGGAATTTCCAAAAGGCAGAAACTGCTGGCATGCAAATGTGTCACTTTTCAGAGAAAAAAATGTTCTCCAAATGTTCTCCAAAACAGAAAACCACTTACAGAAGGCTATTCCAGTACCTAGATTAGGAACGTATAAACTATAACAAGAATATGGGTGGACACAGTTTGAAGAAACTGGGCAGGGTGATGGAACCAGTTTCAGAGAACAACTGACACACACACAGATTTACAGACTGCGCCATAGTTGAGAAATTATATGTTAACCCTAGCACTTGACAACAAGTCCGTTCAACAGACACACACTCCAACTTGGTGTGAACGGGGTGATAAGGGATAGGAATCCTGCTGCCATCCTATCACTTGCTGTCCCCCTGCTCTGCTGCACAGGGGAATGTTTTATGGACTGTTGTGCTGCCCCTTAACTTCAGCTCTATTTTAAGAAGGATGGACTGGAGTTGAAGTGCAGCATAATGGCCAGCACCATTGTGGGGAGAGACAGTATAAGCTTGCAGACCATCATTTTTTTAAGCTTGTGCTGGCTTTCATAAAGCATGGGATGGCATGCCTCTATATGAACAGACTAAATAATAATGTTCTCTTTACATCGCAGAGAGAGACTGCATAAAAGAGACATTCACAAATCTATCACTAGTCTGTCCTTCATAGTCCAGCATATGTTTATTCATTCTCTTACCAAAATTCAAAATCGCATCCTCAGCTGCAGGGGCAAGAAATAAATCTCAAAGGATGCTGCCCTGAATTCCTTGAAATAGCAGTCGCCACTGTCTGGCTGATCATGACTCATCCAGCAGTTGATGTGTCCAGAGGGGAACCAGGGAGAAACAATAAAGGAGAAGCCTGGAAACACATAGTCCTCAATGCCAAATACAGGTTTATGAAGAAATCTATCTGGATTGCAGCAATCAACTGACCTAAATTTATAGCTAGTGGGTCTTCATTGTCCCATATCAATAATATCCCAACTTTTGTAAGCAGACCTAAAATAGTGATGGTTGGTGACCAGAACTTTCCAGTCTCTCAAGTACCGCTCCAGATGTAAGGGAAGAGAGAACCTAGCCAATGCTGAAGAAAAGAACATAGGAATAATGGATGAGAAGATGAAGGGAAAAAGAAGAGCTCTAAAAATCTGGGGAAGACACTGACGCTTCAGCACGTGCACTGCTTTTGATATGGCACAAGGTGAGGAGAGGTCATACTCACAGGTCACGGCAAAATGAAGGAGGCCAAACGCTCCGCAGCACAAACCACATGACACTAAGCCCAAAGGAACAATTCAATTGAGACATTGGCTCTTTCAGATAAAAATGCAGCTTACTCTACTAATCAGAGAGTTTTTCCCCAAACACAGTGAGCAAGTCTTAATCAGGAACACAATGTCATGTGTGAAGGACATTTTGTTAAAAATACTCTGCATGTACTGAAGAAGTCTATTTTTTTTCATATGATGTGACATATAATGGGCACTGAACCAAAACACCGAAGTGTGCTATTTATGCTATCTCACTGGACTACCAAACATTTAACATTGAGTAAGTATTGCAAATATATAGTAGAGGTTGTCTAAATTTTACCTTACACTGTTACCATAATGATTGCTTTTCTTCGTGTTACCACAGCTGTTAAAAAGCCTTAATATAGAGCTAATAACACAAGTCATTATAAAACATCTTAGCCTCATTTGGAAAATATGTATGAGCTTTTTGTTACTCCTTCTTCCCTGTCTTCTAATCAAGATCTCCATACTGAGCCCAGTTTTGTGTTTTCTTAGCAGCATAAATTAGAAGCAACTCTATTCAAGTCAATAAAATTACTCCAACATGAAAAAGGAATCAGCCATCTGCAAAAACCAGAGTCTAACAGGTAATTTTCCACTGACAGCTCCTACCATAAAACAGGTTACAGAGATTACTCTTTTATCCAACACTGAAAGTAAACAATTAGTGCAAAATGTACAATGTCTGTAAAGACAGCATGTTCACTACTTGTGCCCTTTACATGTAATTATTTTCATCCTAGTAAGCAGACAGTTAAGTAAGACTACAATCAAGCTGTAGATGGAGCCTATTCATCATGCAAAACAGGCAGCTGAACATCTCCATTTATTTATGCATTATTTTACCTTTTTGTTCCCAGCTTGGAAAGCATGTGGAATCTGAGACATTTTCACACATCATTTCTCATGGGAGAATGTCAAGTCACCTTTTATGCCCTCAAGCAAACTTCTGCTTCCTGATCTCAATAACTGTCCATATCAAAATTATTTTTCATACCTTGTGTAAGCAGCTGGAGGTTTCGGACTTCTTCTCTCACCTTCAGCTGCAGGACTTGCTGCAGAATGTGCTGTCGCAGGCTTTCCTGGGCAATGCCCATTCGTTCAAGCTTTTTGTCAGTAAGTCTCAGCAAAGCACGGCCTGGATGCAAAAAGTAAAAAGAAAAATCACCCAAGGATTTCCACTAATGCAATATTCTCACTCTGACAGTGAGAATATTTTTTGCTACAGTAAAAAATTCCCAGACCTGAAATACCACAGTCTGAGAAGATATTGTTTCATTGGTTAGGTTCTCCCTTTTCTTTTTATTTTATATATTGTTTTCATGCTTTGTGAGACACTTAGGCATGTAAAATAGGTGTCTTGTGCCGTTTCAGACAACAAATTGCTATTCTTGAATGCCAGCTGGTCTCCCAGAGGTAAGATAATGTCCCATACGTCTACAGTTTGTCCAGGTGTCTAAATAAACCCTCATCTATTCTCAAGCATCTAAATTACTGTCAAGAAACCACCAGTGAAAGTGAATTTGACCAATTTAATCAATTTAAGATATACTGAGGATGAATATTGTAGCAATTCAGATACGTCTGTAGTGTAAGAGCACTACTTCTCAGGACGACATGTACTTTATGGTCCAGCTCTTCAAATCCCTCTTAACAGTAACCTATCACAGCAAAACAGGAGAGCGAGAGATTTCCTTTTGCATAAGCAGTTATATCTAAACCATTCCTGAAAAAGAAGTTTGCCCAACAATAAAAAAACATTTACTCAGCTATAAGGAGCCTATGGTCTTTCCAGGCAATCACTCCCAGTTCATGACTTATCTTTACCACTAGGGTAGTGCTGAACAACAGTCCCATGCAGATTGTAGGGGTTAAAAAAAATCAAACAATTCACACTCCCCAGATTGTGCTTGTGAAACTCTGACTCCATCTTTGGAGCATCTCTGTACTATAACTAACTAGGAGAAAGACAGCACACTGGCTGAGCCAACACTAAGGAAGTATCCAGACCAAGCAGAGAACCAAAGCACCAAGCAGAGCTTTACCCTAGGAAGAAACCCAAAACTTGCTTTCTTTGGTCTTCACCACTACTGTGAGCTAGTACAGGGAGGAGTGCCTTGCAGCCCTCTACTGACAAGTATATACATTTTTTCCATATTCCCAGTATATACATTTGCTGCCTAAAGGTGCCCTGGCCAGTTCTGGATAATCACACTGGAGCTACACTGATAGCACCTTGGAAAATGGAATGTTGTTTGGTTCACTTTTTTAAACAGACTCAACTTTTTACCTCCTCTAGTTCTGACTCTAACTGTTTTTAAATTATTAAAAATCTCTTTGATTTCTCAGGCTTTATTCTGAAACCAGAAGACGACAGCAAAGAGCAAGTTACTCCCTCTGCAACACAGCAGCCTCTGTGCTACCATTACTGTGGCTCTTGGATGAATGGTACAATTTAGCTCATCATAAAGTGTTACTCAACACAGCAAGATAAGGCCCTTATTCAGTCTCTTTCCTTACAAAACAGCAATGAGTACAGAATTTTTATGATTATTTTAATTAAAAAATTTCAGAGAAATGCCAAGAATTTCAAGGGGAGCATAATATTTGCTCCAAACCAAGCAGTTAGTCTACCCTTCACTAACTGCTAGGTTTCACTGACAAGCAGTTCTGTGAAGCAGTTGGTGAGATCTTGATACAATGCAACGTAAAATACCGGGACATTACTATTAACAGAGCAAGAGGTTATTGATCAGATAAAAAATGACAACGTTCATATATTTTCTGCCCTTCCACATCTCTCAAGCACTACATGCTACAGAAGATGACCTTTTGATTAGGGAAATTTTATTCGAAATCATAAACAAGAAGAATTCTATGGGTTAATGTAGTAACAAAATATGGAAATTAGTCTCTTACAGATCAATGCCAGCTGTCCAGTTCCCCTGGTAACACAGATAGTAGTAATGACTTCAATTTTTACACCATCTTATCACACTAAAACATCTTAAAGCAATTTATAAAGGATGTACAGCAGTCCAAGACTATGGTCTCTAATGTCAATCTAGCAACTGAAAGCAAACCAAAAATAAACAAGTCATCGGTTTAAAAAGTGCCAACACACATGTCATCTTAGGGCAGGGAGTCAGCAACAGTAATAAGAAAGGACAGACAGAGGCCATGCATCTCATCCAGTGCCCTCCACCTCTTTTGGGCCATGGATATAGTCATTAGTCTTTACTTCCTCTGGGCAACTCTTTATTTCATATTCAAATTGGTTTTCTACCCCAGTCACCGCCTTTGGAAGTTGAGCGTGCACAAAACAGAGACGTCTCTTTTCAACTCCTGGCATTGCCAGTTCCTCTGCAGCTTAGGCTCAAAGCACAATGCCATTGGAAAAAAAAAAAGGTCTTTGACTTACAGTATCTGCAGCAGCTTGCACAAGCTGCCTTAAATTAACTATTTCTTGCACCAAATTCAATGTGACATGTTGAGGCAGTGATGAGGCAAGAAGGCAAACATCCAAATGTGGCATTTCAAGAATGCAGTAAGTGACCTGAACTGAAGAAAATTCAATCCTCCCCATACTTTCTTCCCCCTCAACACTCAGAACATCATCCAAGTCAGAACTGGAATAATTATTTACTCTGGTGCTAAGTCATTACTTTGAAACGATACCACTAATACCTGTATCCTCATCAAAGCCAATTAGTTACTAAGGCCAAAGTCCTGACAATCAGCTAATGATTTCAGATGCTTTACTGTCTTGCTTCCTGTACTGTACATATCTGAAAGAATTATCATTTGGTGCTGAGAACTCTGTAAGGGTCATTGAACACCGAAACCATTGTCCAGAGAGGTTGTGAAGTCTCCATGTTTGGCAACATTCAATACCTGCCTAACAAGGTCCTGAGCAATCAGCTGTAGCTGTCCCTGCTTTGAGTAGGGGATTGGACTAGGTGATCACCAAAGGTGCTTTCCAACATCAGCTGTTCAGTGATTCTGTGAAACTACCTGCTTTAAGGATCTCAAGATAAAGATCTATTTTCTTAGAAAAGAGAAGATTAACGAAGGAAATTAATAAGCACACACAAATTTAATTTCAGCAAGCACCATGGTTAAAACAGAGACACAGCTATACAGTAGAAACTGGGGACAGATTTTTAATTTTCAGAGAGTGTTGGACAGAACATATTATCAAGAGCAGAAGATGTAATAAATGTAACATTTTCTAAGAACATACACTGATCTTTGCTAGGACACAAATAAAAGAACTTCACATACATCTCAGGAAAATTTCCCAACACTACAGAACTGGCACTACATCCTGGATATAGCAGCTATATGCATAAAACGAGACCAGGAGAACTTTTTCAAAAGCACCTTGACCATCAGAACCATAAAGATTGCAGTCACAAACACCTAGGCCTTGGCTCTAGCTAATCCAAGGCTGCAAGCTGAATGCTTTAAAAACATCCCCACAGCACCCTCGGTACCTGTACGCATCTTTTAGCACCTAAGCCCCAGCCCTCTCATACTGAGGAGAGATCAGCCACGGAATGTTCTGAGACACCCTGAGGCCAGACGCAGACTATAAAATACTTTCCAGCTTAATAATGGATTGATGGCCTAATTTTTTCTAATACAACTTAGCTGCTGCAGATCTCATTTGATCAAGCTGGGATTAGATGAAAATTTGAATGGAGGGAGAAACATTGCATGCCACAGAACATTAAGATAAGCACTGGTCCAATGAAGTTGGCATTGGCTCTAGAGCAAGGAATGTGGCACAGCCTGCTCTACCTCATCAGAAACGCTTGTACCTCTCCGTGCTGGTTCAGCCTACGGCTCTTCTCCCCAGGCCTGTGAAACTGCACCAACCACCAGTGCACAGACATCTAGAGGGACACCATGCAAGAAGCCTTAAAAGTACTCTTGAAATGAAGGTGAATGAACATGTAAGAAAGGACTTATTAAATGTGTAGAAAGAAGTGAAGAAATATCGGCAAACGACAGCAGATAGTAAAATGTTGATCTCTAACAAAAAACCTGAAGAAAACTATGACTAATTCAAAGTTAATGAAAACGATAAAACCACTAGTGGGAACAGATGATGTGTGCAAAATATGGCCAAGGACAGTGATCTTACAGGTATACCTGAATAACAAGACAAGATATTCAGTTTATTTACCATGGGGCACAGAATCTAGAAAAGAAAGAAGAGGGTGGAGAACACAAGGACACTAAAAATTGTCCTAATGCCAGACCAACAGCTCACCCAGCCCTGTGTTAGGAGTGGCAGGAGGAGATAAATTTTGGGAGAACTATTGGGAGAGCTACTTTCTGAAGTCATTCCCTTTGCACCATGCCAGTATCCAGAACTGTTATACCAGGGTTATCAGAGATTATAGCATTTTTAGCACCTATTTATTGTCCTGATGTCCATAAATTTGTCTTTTTGATCTTCTTGATAATGTCTGCCTCTGCAGCCTCTTAGGGTAGCAAATTCCAGAAGCTTGCTGCCCAGTTTTGTCTGTTTTGTACTGATTTCTTACTAATTGCTTCAAGTGCTGTTTCTTGCAGTGGAATATTCGGTTAGCAGTTCAACATTCAGTTTATCTGCTGCTTCCACAACTTGTAAACTTCAGTCATATGCTTTTGATATATTTCTGGATTCATCCAGCTGACAAAACTACAAAAACAGGAACATGGGACTCATGAAGCCCCTAAATTATACATGATCAAAACCTTTTCAAGTTTATACTTAAATGCTGAAACACCATTTTAAACTGTTCTTACTTAATTGATAGTAATGTGCTTCTCTAGTTTAGGGGTTGGACAATTTCAAACATTCTGGTTTTGTATTTACCTCCGTAGTTCCACAAATGTATTAATAATTCTAGTTCAGTGGGTTTTTCTATTTCAAATAGTCTGATCAGAGCTCTTCTCTTGGTTATATAGGCTGATTGTTGGCTTCTCTTCACTTTAGTGCTTAAAAACAAGCCTCCTAGGACTTATCAAGTAAGAAATTTCCATCACAGAGACACAGATGTTAATATCATTGTTCAGGTGCTGGTGAGACACAAGTACAAAATTATCATATACTCAGGACAGAAGAATTCAAACAAGAACAGGCAAAGAGAGAGGGTATGACTTCATAGTGGGGAATGGTGAAATTATGAGACGAGGCAAGAAAGGATTAGTCACTTAAAGAATGAGAACGGCCTCACAAGGGCAGTGAAGGGAGATTTACATCGGGCAAAGAAAATAACTATTTAAGGAACTATGTTGAAAAGAGAACAAATAGATATGAAAACAATTGAGGATGCTGGATTCAGAAACATCTGGTAAAAGAGGAAGCACAAATCAGAAATCAATCATATTTTCAGAGCAAACTTGATATGACTTCATGACTTCATGACCCATCAGATCTTCTACAGTCATAGATTTTCTGCTTTCCACGTGAAAATTTAAAAGCATGCCTCTCCTTCTAGTGCCAGTCCCATCACTAGTCAACCAGACACATCAGCCACTTTGTCATCAATGCCTTGTGGCAAATCTGTAGCTTTTCCTGCAAAAGCAGTTAGGTCTGGCTCATCTTATTAACCATTTTAGCCATAAGACTGGTGCAGGCTCTTGGCAAACTGCAGTTTGCATTACCACCCTCTGTGCCCCACTTCAGCTATCTAATCTCACTAATCAGAGAAGACTCACTTGCTTCAAAAGTAAAAATGGATTCATTTTCATCAGGCTCACCATAACAGCAAGTGCTTTATTGATTTACCTACTAGCATAACGGCAGCTGCCAGCCTAAGCGAAGGAGAATTAGCTCCCAGAATTGCTATTGGGAGCTGCCTGGTACTTCTAACACGGTGAGCAACTCTCAGCTGGGGACCAACTTAGACAGATAGGAGACACAAGGGATACTGGTATGGAAAAAAAGCAGAGGGAACAATAGTTTCTAATGATAGGGAGTAGAAGGAGCAAAGAAGACTATTTAACCTTGATGAATATCAGAGTTTTCCAGCTGAGGAAGTTCTCCAACATGAGAGCCAGCATTCTTGTGCTTTCTCATCCTGTTAGCTAATGCAGCAAACCTCCATGGAACTGTAGGCATTACCTTCTGGTAAGTCACAGGAATGGGAGAGGCCCATGACTCCAGTACGGCTGCAGTGGAAGCACAGGAAAGCAGAGCAAGGCATTTGCTTGTGTATCAAAACAGCTTGGGACACACCTCCATTTGTTAACAACATCGACGAAGAACAAGATGATTTTCTGGCTCTTTATCTTTCATTATTTGCTGGATCTGGATGAGACTTGCTCTGCCATAACATTTCTCAAAGAAAACACTGTCATAGTAGTCAATTAATGTCTGATT
Organism: Thinocorus orbignyianus; assembly: GCA_013400375.1. Taxonomy (NCBI): domain Eukaryota; kingdom Metazoa; phylum Chordata; class Aves; order Ciconiiformes; family Thinocoridae; genus Thinocorus; species Thinocorus orbignyianus. Next base: position 348,689 of record VXBW01006929.1, read on the forward strand.
AAATAAAAAATAAAAAACAGCTATGTAAACAAAGGCACTTTGTGAACATTATCTGCATCCTTTGTCTTCACAACATGTCTGTTTATAGTTCTGACAAGAGGAAGCAATGACTATTGTTAATGCTGCCAATAAATCTACAATAAAACCAGTTTATTTCCATAAACTCCCTCTCAGGTCACAGATCTCTTGCACCTTTCTGCCCTTCCTTCACGCTTCTGAACCACAAGCACGAACAGGATATGAAAATAAACTAACACAACCTTTAACTTAGCTGTATTTTCAAATACAAAATTAGCAACAACCAAGACATTACATTGTTTCTAAATTTGCTTGGTTTTGACAAACTTATTAGCTGATCAGTAATGTACCTGTGAATCGTTTTAACTTAGCATAGATATTTAGATTGGTGTAACCTCTTCTCTCCTTCGCACTGCCGTCACCAATTCCCTCCATATTCCAACAAATAATGCTGTCACTTTCTATTCTCTTAATTCTGACAGAGTCCTTTGAGCTATATATCTCCTGTGCCACAACGGTCTCCAAAAATGGACCAAGTTAGGAAGTGTCTTTCTGGCACTCAGTTTTTCCCTGGCTCCTCCCAAGGACCTCTCCCAGGTAGCGATCTCCAGCTGCTTCCCCCAGCCACCACTACCTTTGGGGCTTCTACACCCTGCTGCACAGGCTCAAGCACGTCCATCTGCTCAGTCACAACAATATTAGATTTATGTTACTGAAAGAAAACAACAAACCTGCGCTAATAGTGGAGTCATGTAAAAATACTGAAAGACAGTGAGTTAATAGAGCATGTATCTTGAACACTCATTTTAGGAACTGTGGTGGACTTGGCAGCGCTAGGCTAATAGTCGGACTTGATGATCTCAAAGGTGTTTTCCAACCTAAACTATTCTATGATTCTAAGTCTACCACTAAACCACGTCCCTCAGCATCTACACATCTTCTAAATATCTCCAGGGATGGTGACTCCACCACTTCTCCGGGCATCCTTTTCCAGTGCTTGACAACACTTTCAACGAAGAAATTTTTCCCAATATCTAATCTAATCCCCCCTGCTGCAACTTGAGGCCATTTCCTCTTGTCCTATCACTTGTTACTCGGGAGAAGAGACCAACCCCCACCTGGCTACAACCTCCTTTCAGGCAGTTGTAGAGAGTGATAAGGTCTCCCCTCAGCCTCCTTTTCTCCAGGCTGAAAACCCCCAGTTCCATCAGCTGCTCCTGATAACACTTGTAATCTAGAACCTTCACCAGCTTCATTGCCCTTCTCTGGTTTTGTTCCAGCACCTCAATGTCTTTCTTGTAGTGAGGAGCCCAAAACTGAACACAGTGTTTGAGGTGGGGCCTCACCAGTGCTGAGTAGAGGGCGACGATCATTTCCCTAGTCCTGCTGGCCATACTATTTCTGATACAGGCCAGGATGCTGTTGGCCTTCTTGGCCACCTGGGCAGATATGTTGCAGCTACGTAACATCCTTAGTTACCAAATTTTGAAGTAAACACTCTAGTCTCTAACGATTTACAAACACATTCCAAAATAACTTTATTCTAAGACAATATTGGTTCTATAAAGAGAAGGGAAGGGGTTAATGAGAAATTGTGCATCGTGATTACTGTAAGTGGTTCAGTAAGTAATTTACTGTACTGATGGGAACTATATTGATTCCTTACAAGTCTTGAGTAAAAGACTGTTAGACAGTCCTGTCTTTCAGCTGAACATATTCAGGACCTGATGATTTTAATAGGAGGAAATAGTAATAACTTGATTCCCCTCTGAAATATAAATTCAGGCACAAATCATATTACACCACTTTTCAAATGTACTGTAAAATGTGAGACAACCATTTTTAGTGCTCTCAGGAAGGACCCAACAGGACCCACAAAGTAAATTAAGGATAAACATAAACCTTTAGCAGGCAGCCTATAAATCCACATTGCTTGGTTGTATATACATTTGCCAACCTACTTCCTGGCCATACAAAATTATATATTATCTACAGCTATATATAAAGATATAAAGACATACAATAATGGATTTCTATTACATTGCACACCGTATTTTTTAAGAAACAAAATCCAAGACTATTGTTTACTGGTATCTGTGTGTAGGATTTACGTCCCCCCTATTCAAATAAACAACCTCAAGGTCTTTTTTGTTTGTGATGAAGTGAGTGAATCTGTCAACACCTTTGATTTTGTCCACCATCAGCAGGACACACAGTTCTTCAATTCCTAGTTAATCCAATGTCGCTCAGTGTGCAACCCATTATGCATTACATATCCCATTTCTTTATTAATTTAAAAAAAATAATCACACCACACAATGCCTGCTGGCAAAATTCCTGTTAATTTATTCAGGAGTAAACACACATTCACATATTACAATGCACAGCCTCTACACAGAACAGATTAGGAAAGGGAAAGCCAATTTGGAAAGTATTAGAATCGACTGAAGTCTTTACAGCAAACTGAAACAAGAGCCGTTCCTTTAACTCCTAATGGTGGACCTTACAAAAATCTGTTTTCTTCCAGAAAAAAAGATCATTTATTACCACAAGAAAAATAATCACACACACACATGCACACAATAAAACCAACACTCATTCTTGAAGTGCCCAACCCAACTGGAACTGGGAAATCCTTGAAATCAAACAGAGGATTGTCTTACCTTCTGACATTTCTAAAGCAAAAGGAGTTCTGCAGTTCTGCCTAGAAATCGAACTGGTTTGTGTAACCAGCAAAGGGGGCAAATCCCATGAAGTACACATATGAATTCAAAAAAGCTGTGATTTAATTGAGGAAGAACACCTGCTCCTATCACAGGATAGGAGCATCACAAACATACCCACTGAGCTCACTAGACCACACTAGTATGAAACACTCCTGGGGCTGAAGACCAGGCTCTGGGAGCCTGCCTCCCCCATCCAAGGGACAGATATTGTCAGTAAATATTGCTGCTTGCTCTAATTCGCTACTAATCAATCCAATCAATAACCCAAAGGTGCTATGCCACAAAATACACACCAAGGACACAATTCTTCAGTATGCAATATATAGAAGGATGAGGAAAGACAAAACAGACAAATCATTTATATGCAATATCTTCCATATTTTTGCGTCTCCTCAGAAAGGAGTCTTGGGGGCCACCTCACTCATTCTGCAATGCTGAGGAAGGCCCTCCTTTCTTCCTTCTGATTACTCCAACCTTCATACGTCGTTCAGGCAAAACCCTACACAAACAAGTAATATCTGGAACACATTGTATTCATTCTCTGAGGTTCTTTTAATCCCAAACGTGTGGGAAGAAAGGAGGACTGACATAATGTGACCAGACAGCTTACTGTATTGCATTACAAAAGCTCTGTGGGCCATCATAGGTTCCAGTGGACCAGAATTTGAGAACCCACATTTTCTAGTAAGATTTTCCAAAAACGGCTTTCTTTTTTTTTAAATCAAAATTAAAATTTTATTAAATATTAAAATAAGCTTTCATATCCCTGTGCTGAGGTACATACAGTATTACAACATTTCCCAATCTCTACCCCTACCTCCCTCCTGCATCGCTATCCCCAAGCAGCTTTCAGTGGTGCCTTCTTTCATGTCTGTACCAGCTTTACTCTTCATTTTTTAATAAAAAATGAAATTGAGAAAGGTTTTGTGTTAATATTCATGATGTTAATAATTCATGTTAATAAAATAGGAAAATTAAAAGCAGCATGCTCATAGGTTAAGCACTGTAGACTGCTTCAACTCTCCTAACCTCAAGGAAGAATCAGCCACATCTCTCCTGAAGCACTTTTTGCTGTACCATTTCTCTGTGAGGGCTTTAACTAGAAGCCTGGCACTTGTCAGGCTGCAGACAATACCTCTGACAGGCCCTTAACCTAGAGTTTATGCTGCCCATTTTATAACCTACTGTTATAAAATAATAACGTAATAAAATTTTCCTATTGTAAGAATAATCTCTACTCAATGATATGCACAGTCCTACAGATACAGACACTAATGTGTTGCTGCATCGCTGGTGCAGGAATTCAACAAACTTTGCAGAGCTCCTCTGCATTTCTTCCAGCCTTTATTACTGTAGCTGTAAGGAAAATCAGGACATACAGATTTTCTTCTGCTAGCCTATTCCTCCTGTTTAATACTCACACTCAACCAACTGTGGGAACACAGTCATTTTGGATCAGAAATAAAACAGATACCAAAGCAATGACTTATTGTACCTAATTTGTAAGCAACTGGTCTCTGTAACGGAATCCAGACCATACTTTTTGAAACTCTGCTACCGATACTGCATGCATTTGACTCAACAAGACATTCCACAGTGCATACAGAAGCAGGAGCAATAATAATAATAATAATAATGAAAATATAACCCTAATGTACAGGAGCAAGGGAGCTTCCCCCAAAAGAGGGAGATGCCTCATCTCTGAAATCCCAGGGGAATGACCCAAAGCCCAGCTCCTCCTCCAAGCCGGGGCCTCAAGACCCCCAAGGAAAACGCTGCACTGACATTGCTGCAGTGCACTCAGGAACCTGTACACGAGATGCAAGGCCAACTTCCAGCTGGTGTCCAAGATCAGACACAGGGAACCCACTCCGGCCCTCAGGGGAGAATCCCAGTGGTGGCAGTGGCGTTACACAGCCCTCACCTCCCTGCATGCCGTGGAAAGCCCAGGCAGGTGGTTAGCTTGGAGGCCAGAATCGAAAGCCCTCAGGCCCTCTCTTTCCCAGAGACTTACTTTCTCTTCTGCTCAGACTAGAACAATTTTGGGCATGCATAAAGAAGCAACTCCAGGCATCAAGGTAAACCCATGGCTAATATAAAATGGGAAATGGGATGTTCAGGCACGTCCAGGCTTTTTCAGCAACCACAGAAGGGACTGTTATGGATGATAATTCAGGAGCTGAGTTCGCAAACCAGAGCATCACACCTAGGTCCTGTGTTAGGCGTAACTGGATCTGTGCACTGCTCATGCTCTGGCTGCTCAGCAGCAGATTCCTGGAAAGGAGCTTGGGAGCAAAGCAAGAATATAACAACACTTTCCCAAAGTACTCTCTCAGCCTCCAAAAGCTTGTAGTTTAGGGACTAATTAACAAAACCAGAGCTAGTTAACAGAGCCTAAGGTCAGTGGATGGTTACAGTGACTACAGCAATACTCAGGGCTGCATGTGAGAGGAACCTCACCAACATCTTAAAATGGCAGAACAATTCTCCCATTCCCAATGTGATTTGATCCATCAGGAAGAGGCAAAATAAGTGCTGCAAGGTAAACCTAAACTAATTAAAATGAGAAAATAGTTCAGTAATGAGGCTAATTCACAATCAGAGCCATCTAGCAGTGAAATGGGTGATTCCCAGGTCTCTGTTGTCGTCAAATGAAGTTTTTGGAAGAGGCAGTTCGGAGGAGCTCAGGTTATAGGGGTCTACACATGAAGGAGGGAGGCAGCGGTACTGGCACGGTTCTTTACCCCTGCATGACATCCAATGTTCCCAGCATTGGAAAAATGTGGGGGAAAATGGAAGAGGAAGAAAAAGAAATGTATATAAACCAAACAAGTACTAGAAAATTCCCAAGCCTCAGGAGATGGTGGGGTGGGGTGTGTTTACTTTGCATTACATTGTGTTTCTGACAGCTTCAGTGGGTTTTCTTTCTACTATCAATTAAAAACTTTTTCAGAGAGCTTGCATCACTTCTGAATGGCAGAAAACCATCGTATTATGTATGAATCTTCAGCTACAACTTGTTTTTAAGAAAGACTATATAGATAGGATGCATTTGAACACATGACATGATTCACCTTTATGTCTTCTTGTTAAAGAGGCAATGAATTGAACAAACACTAATCAACCAATACAATCAGATTAGAGAAAAAGCAACAACTGTAGCTAGTGAATGTATTATAATCCTTATCAACAATTTGCATACAATAATTTATACAGAGGAAGAAGACTGGAAAGTATCACAACATAAATTACCTACGGTAATACTGAAGACTAGGTCTCTAAGTGGAGCAAATGAGCAGATGACACTGTCTAAGCACAGTGCTTTTACTTACAGAATATGCATTACATGTGAGTGATGCACTGGTTCAATCTAGGGCCAGATACTTTTCTGGTGCAAAGAGTGACTATTCTGGTTCAATGAAGGTACATATGTTCATATCAGAGCTCAGACACAAAATCATTTTTCCATTGGTTTAGGTACACATGCAGAACAACAAAAAGAAAATCATCATTTTCAGTCTGGCAAAACTTTCCTAAACCACAACAGTCTAGAAAGAGAATGTTTTCTGAGTACTAATACTGAGCCACAAATTCAATCCTTAGAATCATGGAGCAGTTCGGGTTGGAAGGGACCTTCAAAGATCGTCCAGTGCAACACCCCAGCTATGAGCAGGCACATCTTCCACTAGATCACATTGTTCAGAGCACTGTCCAACCTGGGCAAGCTTTGTCAGCGTTTCACCACCCTCATTGTAAAAAGAAGTTCTTCCTTGTATCTACTTTAAATCTACCCTCTTTTAATTTAAAAGCATTATTTGTCACTACAGGCCCTGGTAAAATGTCTCTTTCCACCTTTCTTATATAAGGCCCCCTTCATTATTGAAAGGCCACAATAAGATCTCCCCAGAGCCTTCTCTTCTGCAGGATGAACAACTCCAACTCTCTCAGACTGTCCTCATCAGAGAAGTGTTCCATCCCTCTGATCATTTTTGTGGCCCTCCTCTGGACCTGCTCCAACAGGTCCATGTCTTTCCTTTGCTGAGGATTACTCAGTACTCCAGGTGGGGTCTCACCAGAGAAGAGGAGAGGTGCAGAATCCCTCCCCTCAACCTGCTGGCCACGTTTCTTTTGATGCAGCCCAGGGTATGGTTGGTCTTCTGGGCTTTGAGTACACAATGTCAGCTTTTCATCCACCAGTACCCCTACGTCCTCCTTGGCAGGGTTGCTCTCAATCATTTCATCCTCCACTCTGTACTGATGCCAGGGGTTGCCCAAACCCATGTGCAGTACCCTTCATTTGGCCTTGTTAAACCACATGATGTTCACACAGACCTGCTTCTCAAGCTTGCCCAGGTCCCTCAGGCATGTCAACCACACCACTGAACTTGGTACTGTCAGCAAACTTGCTGAAGGTGCACTCAATCCCACTGTGTATGTCATTGATTAAGATATTGAAGAGTAATGGTCCCAATACAGACTCCTGACATTGAGCCATTGACCACAGCCCTCTGGATGTGACCATTCAAAAAACTCATCCACAGAACAGTTTACCCATCAAATCCTTCTCTCTCCAATCTAGAGAGAAGGATCTTATGGGGGACTGTGTCAAAAGCCTTACTGAAGTCCAGACTGATGACATCTCTAGCTCTTTCCTTGTCTACTGACGTAATCACTCCATCACAGAAGGCCATGACACTGGTCATGCAGGACTTGCCCTTGGTGAAGCCATGCTGGCTGTCTCAAATCACCTCCCTGTGCTCCAGATGTGCCTCAGCATAGCTTCCAGGAGGATCTGATCCATGATCTTCCCAAGCACAGAGGTACGGCTGACAGGTCAGTAGTTCCCAGGATCCTCCCTTCTACTCTTTCTAGAATAGAGTGCAGTGTTTCTATTTTTTGAGTCCCTGGGGACTTCACTTGACTTGCCATAACCTTTCAAGTATCATGCAGAGTCGTTTGGCAACTATATCAGCCGATTCCCTCAGGACTCTGGAATGCATCTCATCAGGTCCCTTCGACTTGTGTATGTTTATATTCCTCAGGTGGTCACAAACATGATCTTCTCTTACACCGGGAGGGACTTTACTTCCCCACCAAATTTCAGTAATGGCAATTAGGTCACAGCTTTCTAGTAGCATGGTGGCTTCCACCTCCTCCTTTTTGCTGTCCATGTTGCATGCATTGGTATAAAGGCACTTCAGCTGGGTTGTTGGCCGTGTCACCTTTCTAGAGGAACACCTCTTAATTCCTTTGAGGTATTTCCCAGGTGTTTTCAGTCAAGTATTAAATTGTTTATCTTTATTCATTAGCTTGGATTCAGTCTTCAATACAAAAGCCAAACCATTTTAGGGTTAGTTTCAAATGCTGTTTTGGTTATGCACAAAATACAATTTCTTGTGTCTACATAATAAATATTTAGGCTTAGCACTCATCCTTGGCTTGTAGATGCATGTCTTGTGAAACTCCAGCAAATAACAATATTCTTGTAGCATGATCTGAATAGCAGCAATACAATTGCTAAAAGTGACACTAGATACTAAGAAATTATTTACTTTATCTCCCAGTGTATAATTAAAATTCTAAAACAAATATCCTAATCTGTAAATACTCTTTGCTCAATTCACTTATATTTCTCCTGTAATGTTTTCCTATGATACACATTTTGCTTGGTTTCCCTCACCAGTGTTTTACTGTTTTCTTCCCACTGGAACAAGTTATTTTCTGCAGCTTTCTCAGACTGCAAAGCTTCCCTGGTTAAGGAAAATATTGTTCACCATGTGAGCACTGACAGTGTGAAGCCCTGTCAATACCCCAGAAGTAAATGAGGTGGATGATAAGTAGGATCACAGCTGTCTGTAGATTGAAGCATTAGCTACAAATCCTTCGGTACAGTTGCATAAGAAATTGTTCTAAATCAAGTTATTTCTACCCTGCCCTGAACAATTTTCTGATGACCTTTGAAGATAGGCGGGGCATGAGTCTTCCTGCAACATACAGTGAGCCATGGCTCCTCAGGACCTTCTATCCACTCTCAGCAGCCAGATGCTACTTGAATGATAGGGAGGACATCATAGTGGTGTGCGAAATATTTTTGTTATTCAGCAAGCAAGAAAAAGACCTGGGGCCCTGGTGGATACCAAGCTGAACATAAGCCATCAATGTGCCCTTGCAGCAAAGGAGGACAACAGCCTTCTGGGCTGCAGCAGGGCAGAACAATTCCAGCAGGTTGAGGGAGGTCATCCTTCCCTTCTACTTGACCCTGATCAGGCCACGTCTGGACTACTGTGTCCAGTTCTAGGATCCTCAGTACAAGAGACACATGAACACATCAGAACAAGTGCAGCAAAGGGCCATGAAGACGAGTAATGGATTGGAGCATCTATCAGATAAGCAACACTGAGAGAGCTAGGACTGCTTAGCCAGGAGAAGAAAAGCTCAGGAAGGAGCTTTCCAACATGTGCAAATACCTGACGGGAGAACTAAAGAGCCAACTGGCACAAACTAAAACACAGGAAGTTCCATTTAAATTTACAGAACCTTTTTTATTATGACTATGCTAGAACACTAGAACATATGTTCAGAAAAGTCGTGGAGTTTCCTATCCTGGAGATACTCAAAACTGATGGGACACAGCCCTGGACAACCTGTTCTAGCTGATGGTGCTTTGACCAGAGTGTTGGAGATGATTCCCTCCAGAGCTCCCTTCCGACTTCAATAACTCTCTGATTCTAGTCCATGAAGGTACAGAGCAGCAAATCCAGCTGCCTGAACTTCAATAAAGTTAGCAAGGTCACAATTAGCAGCTACTGAATACAAGAATCTTACGTAATTTGTATATCAATATATTAAATTGAAATGTCAAACCAAGGAGATAGGTGAAAAAATACCCAGCTACTTGGAACCTCCCTCAATATTGTTCATATACTAGTGTACCACCTGCAGCATCCTTCAGGACACCAGACTCCTCTAAAGGAAACAATATGACTAGTAAGGGTAGAAAGGCAGCAGGGTGGAGGTTATTAAGGATGTAAAATGTGGTTTCTTTCAGCCCTTTGAAGTTCACCTGATGTTGCATACTGTGAAAACAGGGCTGCAGGTGTTTCAAAGAACATGCATTCTCCACTGCTGTCCGTGCCAATAAATTAACCAGTGCCACCATTCTCCAGGCCCTGGAACTCAGTCTTTTCTACTATCAAATCACCCCAGCAGCTCCTGGGATGATTCCGGCTGGGGCCACTTAACACTTCCCCAGGAACTCCCAGGTATGGCTCAGGAAGAAGCAGAGGCTGGGGGCTGTTCCCCATAGATGGGAGTAAACACAGCCATCCTGTCCTGAAGAGTAAAAGCCTGAAGCAGCATGGGCACAAGCTATTCCTTACTAATTAGCCTCAAACAGTTATGTTTAAGGAAACATCATCAACGTCAACACAGCAATATTACAGAGACACAAGTTCTGTTGGCAAAAGTCAACCAGCTCTACTAACATAGCAGATCTGCTACACAAGGGTCTGTTCAATTGTAAAAACCAAGAGGACTTCCAGGATTCATTATCTCTTCCTGAAAAGCAAAAGCATAACCTGGTTTCTCAGAAATCAGAGATTCAGAGGTGAGATAAAACTATTTCCTTCCTTGTGAATTCTGTGTGTCCACTGGCACAAGTCAGAGCAGCTGGGAAGGATTTCCTCTGCTGTTTCTTACCTGTTCTAAGCTATTAAATCACTTAGCTCTCTCTAAATGGTGGAAATGAGGAAAAGCAATAGGAAAGAGATACTTGGTTAATTTTTTAATGACTATTGCAATTTTATTTGATTATTTTCACTTCTAGGCATATGAAGGATTCTGCTGTTTCCAAACCTGTCTTGGCTCTTATTTATGCCCCAAGAAAGGTATTCCAACATTTCCAAACACTGGAAATAAGGAGCAGAAAGAGAACAGGTGCAAATGGCTGGGATACTGTGTTTGAGGAAAGCAGTAACACGATTCTTCAAGGAATGCTGTTTCTGGGAAGTCCTGTAAGAGAAAACGTGTGAAAAAGCTCAAAGACTAGAAATCTCAAGTCCAGTTTTGGATTAGTTCTGAAGGACAACATGCTACATATCACATTGCACAAGTCAGAAGAACTGTTGAGGATCTTTACACATATATTCTGCCTGATTCACAGGGACCATTCATTATAGTTGTAGGGTGTATTTCAGGTCACTTGCATTTCTTGGGCACACTTGACCTGCAAACCTGACCTCTAAGCCAGTAGTGTTTCTGAAGCACTGTCAGGTCATAGAGAAAATGCTAACCAAGACTGTTCTCCCCCCACCTGCAAGTACAATTAGATTGAGGGCTCAGACTCCACAGGAACAGCTCTAAAGAAAGGGCAGTAAGAGCACATGAGAAAGAAAGGAAGACTGACAAAAATCTGATACTTCTAAAGGTAGTTACCAGGTTTTGGTCTTTACTTAGCCACAATAATTAATGGGATAAGGTATCATTTCAGACTTGAGATAAACACTTGCCTAAAACTCTGCAGACTGAACACCATCTGCAACATAGCTTGCTTGGTATGGGAAAGCACCTGCCTGTTGCTAGCGAAGAGCCTCTTGCTGCTACAGAGTGGTTGGGCAGTAGCACAGCTGCCACGGGATTGCTGTGACAAAGCATACACTGGTATCAAGAAAGCTACTCTGCTGTCACAAAGGTGGTTGATACGAAGACAGTTACTAATGGTTTGAAGTGCTGGAGCATGCCCAGAGGAGAGTTACCAAGCTGGCGAGAGGTTTAGAGAACAAGTCATATGAGGAGAGCTGAGGGAACATGTCATATTTAGTTCAGAGAAGAGGAGCCTGAGGGGAGACCTCGCTGGCCTCTACAGCTACCTGAAAGGAGGTTGTAGAGGTGGGTGTTTGCCTCTTCTCCCAAGTGAATAATGACAGGAACAGAAAAAATGGTCTAAAGTTGTGACAGGGGAGGTTTAGATTAGATATCAGGAATAATTACATTATTGAAAGGGTGGCGAGGCACTGGAACAGCCTGCCCAGGGAGGTGGTTAAGTCACCAGCCCTGGAGGCAGTTAAGAAACATATAGATGTGGTACTTCAAGGCATGCTCTAGTGACTGAGATTGTAGGGGTTTTTTTGTGTGTGTATGATTAGAGTTGATGATCTCAGAGGTCCTTTCCAATCATTGTGATTCTGTGATTCTGTCTGCACTGTTAGGGTTCCTAAATGGTACAAAGCTGTTCATAAGAACCATTCTTATTGCCACTTCCCACTTGAAATTTTGAGATTCTCCACAGATATTTTCATTGGACTTCAAAGCACTGCAGTGACCATTGTAAAAGGGTTACCTGGAGAGGTGGTGGAAGAGGTTAGGGACAATCACAATGCCAGGATTTCAGAAAGCTCCTGACTTACACCCACATACATGCTGATAATCAGGACATTCGCATCCACAGACAGAGAAGCATCTCCCGAGATGAGTCCTGATTTGCAGCACTTTGGAATTGCCAGCCATGGAATGCACTCCTCAAGTTTGCAAAAGCTTCTGCGAAACAGTTACCTAGGAAAGAGTCAACTCAAGTCTGCTTTAAGAAGTCCCAAAATGATTGGGGGAAAAGGCTTTTGGAGACCTGAAGGATAGATCAGCACCCAGCTAACCAGCCTTTTAACATGGAAATGCTTCTTGCTAAAACTGACTTCTGCCATGCAACCAAAGGTTTTCCAAAAGCACACTTCAACATGGCATATTAGATACTCGTAGTTACATGAAACTGCCTCTATGAAATGAAGGGATTCAAGAAAGACAGAGATTCTTCTTTCAAATCCAGGAGCAGTTTGTGGGAAATCCACGCTCTTCGATAAGAAATTTTTCTCTGTAATAAAGCAAAATATTCTCCCACATACACTTACCTACTTGAGTGTGAACTCATGCAAAGTGTTAGTTTTAAACTCACGTATTAATGCTTTCATTTGTATTTTATATCTTCAATTTTAATGAGATGTTTATTACAAAGTTATTTTGACATAGCCCTTGTTCTGAATTTGTTTTAAGGCCTGCCTGGATGTTATGGCAGCAGTGCCTCAAAACAGAAAGAGAGGAGTATAAAGCCATCAAATGACAAATGCAACGAAATGTCAGGTTATTATTTATTATTTTTAATAATAAAACTCAATAGTATTCCAAGATGAAAGTTGTTCACTTAAAGTATTTTTTTATTTATTTATTTTAGAGTCATAAGGCTTTGGGAAGCTAGAACAGCATTGGCTTAAGGCAGCTAAATTGCTTCTCTACCGGCTAAGCTTCTCTCTGTCTTCTCATGCTGACACTAAAATCAAAATAAAATACAAGTTATTTCCAGTGCCTTTCTTACAACTCCTTTAGTCAGGTGATACTATTATTTTTTATTCTTTATTTTTATTTTTTGCATTGTGCTAAAAACCCAGACAAAGACAAGTAAGTATAATTTGTCCTGAGCTTTCTTATCACCCTAAAATAGGAATAAAGAATTTGCATCATCTCTAACAGCTACATTCAGTGCAGTGGCGGTGCGGCAGGAAGGCAGTAAGTACATTACTTCTCCTTCCATTAAGTTCTATTTCTACATTGCCTTAAATACTTACAGGAATTGGAAACATGATCGGGCAAGGCAGAGATCCAGATTTCTCTTGTTCTAACTTGGACTCATTGAAGATTTCTATGACTCCACCTGATTCAGTGGGTTACCAGCACATGGGTGTGGAAATTAGTTCCTTGAAGGTCGCTTCCAACCTGAACCATTCTATGATTCATACCACCACAAGTTTTGTAAGGAATGCCGAAGATTTTTAAGTTACAGCATCACACCTCTCACCGTATTGTGGAGAGGCAATAGTCAATATGGCATAGTTTGACCACAGCTATTTCACTTTAAGAAGGCACTAGAGAGAGCCCTAGTTGTCCCCTTGCTTGGAACCTGCCCCAACTCCTGCTTTAATAGCTCTGTTAAGCTACTACCTGACAGCTGGCAAAGATAAAGCTCCCCTCTCCAGGGGTCAATTACACTCTGAGCATTTCCAGCACATGACCACAATACAGTTTCCTGAGGCATGACTGGGGAATAATCGGGGCGAGGATATGTGATCTCCCCACAAACTAAAATTGCACAGGATGGTAACAGCCACACACCAATATTTAAAACTTGAGATGAAATCCTGCCTGCATGCCCCTGGAGCAGGAAAGAACACATCACTTGGCAAAGAGATACTGCTTTACTGGCTGTGAGAGCAATAAGGAACTAGTTAGAAAACTTAGTATGCTTGCAAGAACCACAGTAGGACACAAGGGCACCCATGCCCACTTTGCTGAGGGCAAATCCAACCCACTTCTAAGTTAACCCACTTCCGAAGTGGTTTGACAACCAGATGACACGCAAAGTTTATGGACACAAGGCATGTTAGTGCAAAACCATTTGAAGTTGAGTCAAATTAATCTGTTGTCCATGTTGGGCCACTGCAGTTGCATTTAGTTTTAGTGCCTTTCAATAACCACCTGCAGAGGACAATGACAGGACTGGTCACTGTGGTTTACATAAAAGAAAAAAGAGTTTAATATTCCAGCTATGAATCTGGTCCAAGGTCAAATTTGGCACCTTAATTTTTCTGCATTCAGAGAAAGCTATAAATTATTGAAAAACAGCAAGATGCATATTTTTTTAAAACTCGCATTATCAGCCTAGAATTAGCAAGTTCTCAAATTCCTTGGGGAAGCTGTTTCTTCATTTTGATATGTTTTTGAGAGATACTATCAAAAGATACTGCTTCCCACAGTCTCTTACTACCACTTATAATTGTAGGTTTGTACAAGTGAGTGTTTCAGACGATGACTGTTTATACTATTCTTTTACTGTGGGTAATTCATTGAGGTACAGAACAGATCCAGCACATCAGAGCTTTAGCCATACAAAAGTGTTAATGGCCCTGCAGTCTATAGCTGGGTTTTTTTTCTGCCAGATGGATGATCATATTGGTTTAACAGTTCCCAGCGATTTTTGCAAGTCAGCAATAGACTACACAAGATTTACTGGATGCTGTTTAGCTAGAGCTTGCTTACACAGAGAGTATGCAAATACTTGCTTACTACTGAAGGATTCACTCAGATAGGATATAAAAAAAACATTCTATTTTGCCTTAAATTTTCAAGACTACGGTGACTAAGAAGAGATGAAGTTTCCATCTTTTTCTGTAAGTTGTATTGTGACATCTGGCATTCCAGAGCAAGTAATAGATGCTCAGATACTGTAATTATTATTTTACTGACAACTAACTAGATCTCTAATAAAGGGGAGAAACAAAGAAAGAAAGAGTCGGTCCTGAAGCACACCTGGTGAAAATAAACAGTCTGTCAGGGAAATGAAAGCCAGGCATCATTCATCAAATTCAACAACATAAAACAGCTCTGTGAGTTCTTCAGAAGTGATGTCTCTGAAGACCAGAACTGTATTGCAACATCAGGGATCTATAAGTAAATACCACAAGTTTTTCAAGGCAGACTTCCACCAATGTTGACAGAAATATCTGAAACCGGGGCTGTTCACCCTGGAGAAGAGATGGTTCTGGAGAGACCTTACTGAAGCCTGTCAGTAATTAAAGGGAACCTACAGGAAAGATGGGGAAAAACTTTTTAGCAGGGCCTGTTGTTTTAGAGTAAGGGGCAATGGCTTTAAACTAAAAAGGGTAAATTTAGATTACATATACGGAAGAAATTTTTTACAACAAGGGTGGAGAAAGAAACATGGCACAGGTTGCCCAGAGAGGTGGTAGATGTCTCATCACTGGAAATATTCGAGGTCAGGTTGATCAGGGCTCTGAGAAACCTCATCTAGTTGAAGACGTCCCTGCTCATTGCAGGGGAGTTGGACTAAATCACCTTAAAAAGGTTCCTTCCAACCCAAATTATCCTATGACTCAAACACCACAAGTCTGGATAATGTACGAAAACTGAAACAGACTCCCACAGGCACAAACTGTGCTCATTTAGGTTGCATTTTCTCAATGTAAAAGTATTTGTGCCAGCAAGTAACACAAGAATCCATTTTTTTTGACTAAAATATTAACTAAGTATCAGTAAAAACTACAAGCTCAAGAAGCACACAGTTTTCTACTCTATCAACCCAGTGGGTTTTGTATGTGTTTTGTGGTGTTTTTTTAAAACACCCTTATTACTCCTCCTCACATCTGAAAATGTTACTTTCTTCTAGTACAAACCCCTACACCATCCCTGAGCACATGAAAAGTCAATATTAGAGCTGCACTGCTCAGATCTCAGAAATCAGGAAATGTCAGCTTTCAGGTTGCATGAGCACTCTTATCTCTGCCTTTTACTCATACGTATTACCACAGAGACTTCAGCTACGTGTTCATACAGTGGCTACTCAAACATAAGTTATCCTACCTTGTGGAAGACTATGAACAACAATCTGCTGGCAGGCAGAAGGGTATTAGGAGGAAATATGCTTGTCCTTTACTCGTATTTCTCCCTAAGAACCACTTTTGGACAAAGGGAGGATTTTAGGCCAGATACATCTTCAGCCTGATGCAGCACAATCCTAATCACAGCTACTTCACTGCTTTAAAGATACATATAGAATGTACTTGAAAACCATATATAATGATGTTCCATGAGAAATCTGAGAATCCAGGGAAATTATTGCAACACATAGAAACTGCATATACAACATATTATTTGTAAGAAATGGAACTTACTGATAATTATTTTCTATACAAGGAGTTATAGCATACTTCTAGTTAGAAAAACTAATTTTAAAATAAAGCAATAAGAGAAGAAAATGAACGCTTCCATAAAAGTATACTCTTGATTCACAGAATAGCAGCAGCCCCTCTAAACAGATATTCCCTTTACACAGAGAAATGTGCAATGCAGCCAATAGAGAGACTCCCAACAATTAGGCACACACTCCTAACAAAGGAGATCAAATACATGTTTCGGTACACGCATACAGCACAGGTGTTGATGACTGTGATTATAGCCGCTTGACACCCTTCATAAACCATCAAGCATTGCTGAACCACAACTACTGAAGCTCAAATTTTCCACGTCAGTTATTTCGCATCAGACTGATTTTTGGTAGGCTTAATTGTTGCTGCCAAAATTTCAGTGGTTGTCAATACAAGGTCAGGGCAAATACTTGGAGTTTAGTAAAAATAATTAAATAATTGTTGGGAGGAAGGAAAAAAGTGCACGGTTTCTAGTTGGAAAGCACAACTTGAGACTAAAGCCTTTGTGCCAACATGCTGTCTTCATGAAGATCAACCTAATTTTTTTCACGTTAGAACCTTCAAAGCATTTCAGCCTGCAACCACTCAACAGACTGACTCAAGAAGTCATTTCAAGAGACTGTGCATACTCCAATCCCAGGCTAAGAAACAGAGACACTGAAGCCAGATATTGCCTTTCTGGGGCCAGATACTATTCCTCCTGCACTTCGAAAGATTTCCACTACTGGAAAAGAAGGCTGTTCAAACAAAAGATCAAAAATCTGAAAACAGAAGAAAAAAAAAATTGAAAAGGCTAGGATAAGAAAATGATGGTTCCAGTCAAATATGACCAAAACAGAGTTAAAAAGAAGTCTCTCAAGACTTCCTCTACTGTCAGCCAATTGCTGTGAAATGCAACGGCAAAAAGAGGCCCTTGTTGTCCTCCAGTGACTGGTCCCTGTAGAAGATTAGAAACCATTGCATACATCTGTAATTGCCATAAGCAGTCAGGGACATCTCCTCCGAATTCAGCTCTGGTGACGAGCAATTTACGAATTAATGCAGTTAAACACCACCAGTTAAAGTTGCAGTTTGTGGGTGCATATGCATTGAAACATGCATTCCTCCATGCAGTATCACCATGGCCTGGAGAGAGACTGCTCATGAATACCTCATGCAATCTTTCATCTAGCCCAAAAGCTGTGATCAGGCAAAGCTGTGTCAGGCTGCAACAGCACAGATCTACAAATCATGAGAGTGATACTAAAGGTGAAGGAAATTAGACTTGGATGGTCTAGTGTTCCTCTTTGAACCATTCACACAGTAGTTTAAGATCTAGCCTTGTCAAAAAAGAGTCTTGTTACAGTTCTGTGGCCAATGTATTCTTTGTACCTGAGTAGGTTAACTCTTTCTGCTTTTGTTAAAGAAAATTCATGCACCAAGATAAAATCTCCTGGAAGCCTACAGTCCTTGAACTACTTTTCTGAATGGACACCAGAGAGCACCTGAACTTCCCAATCTGAATCCTTCAACAGCTTTTGCAAAACCTCTAACTCTGACGTTAGGTAATCTATTTAAACCCAAGGAAGCCATAAGTACAGAAAAAAAATGAAGCAATGGCATTTGCATAAGCAAGAGAATATACTCTTGCTTAAAAATGGGACAAACACAGCCAGTGCTAACCCTCCTCTCCTTTAGATTGATTTGATGTCTGCACTTTGCAGCTCTAAGTCCCATCCCAGCAACACAGCATTAGGAAGCAGTGCCATCAGGAAACCTTACGGCACTACTTTATGTAGCATATGGAGGCCAAAGATAGTTAAAATACTTCAGTTGATCTGATCCAGGTTACATCAGTTGATGGTCCCACATGTCTAAATTCTAAATTGGAAAAAATACTTGAAGTACCATTATGCAGTGCAACAAGGACATCCAGGTGACCAGGCCCAGTCTGCACAGGTTCATGAGAGGCAGGTCCTGCATAACAAACCTAACCTCCTTCTATGACATAGAGACCCACTTGGTGGACGAAGAAAAGGCTGTGGATGTTGTTTACCTGGACTTTACTAAGACCTTTGATACAGTCTCCCACAGGATCCTCCTGGAGAAACTGGCTGCCCGAGGCTTGGATGGGAGTACTCTCCGCTGGCCTAAAAACTGGCTGGAGGGTCAGGCCCAGAGAGTGGTGAACGAGCTCAGTCTGGCCAGCGGCCCGTCACAAGTGGTGTCCCCCAGGGCTTGGTATCAGGGTTGGTTCCCTTTAATGTCTTTAACAATGATCTGGACAAGGGGACCATATGCACCCTCAGTAAGTTTGCAGATGACAATACACTAGGTGGGAGTATTGACCTGCTTGAGGGTAGAAAGTCTTTGCAGAGAGATCTGGGCAGGCTGGATTGATGAGCCAAGGCCAATGGGATGAGGTTAAACAATGCCAAGTGTCAGGTCCTGCACTTGGGTCACATCAACCCCATGCAGCGCTACAGGTCTGGAGCAGAGTGGCTGGAGCTGCCTGGCAGAAAAGGACTTGGGGGTGTTGGTCGACAGTCAGTTGAACATGAGCCAGTAGTGTGCCCAGGTGGCCAAGAACGTCAGCATCCTGGCCTGTATCAGGAACAGCATGGTGAGTAGGACTTGGGAGGTGATCAGCCCCCTCTACTCAGCACTGGTGAGGCCCCATCTCAAGTACTGTGTACAGTTTTGGGGCCCTTACCACAAAGAAGACACTGAGGTGCTGGAGTGGGTCCAGAGAAGGCAACAAAACTGGTGAGGGGTCTGGAGTAAGCCTTATGAGGACAGGCTAAGGGAGATGAGGTTGTTCAGCCTGGAGAAGAGAAGGCTGAGGAGATACCTTAATACTCGCTACAACTACCTGAAAGGAGGGTGTAGAGAGGTGGGGGTTAGTCTCTTCTCCCAAGTCACAAGCGATAAGAGAAGAGGAAATAGCCTCACATTGTGCCAGGGGAGGTTCAGATTGAATATCAGGAAAAATTTTTGCACTGAAAGGATTATGAAGCATTGGAATGGACTGCCCAGGGAAGTGGTTGAGGCACCATCCCTGGAGGTATTTAAAAGACAGGTTGACATAGAGCTTAGTGATGTGGTTTAGTGAAGATTGCTTTTTATCAGAGTAGGTTGATGGTTGGATTAGATGATCTCAAAGGTCCCTTCCAAACTAAACAATTCTATGATGCCTTCAGAAGAATGGTCTTCAAATAGTTAATTTCATTATAATTTTTATTACTGTGCATGACATAAGCATAGCATGACATAAGAATTAAACACCTGCCCTACAGTGCTTTTGACAGCAATTCCCAGGCAACAGATCCAGAAGTCAGAGTCTTCTACCAGGCTGTAGGTTTTAATACCTGCACCAGCAAGAGAGCATCACATGCAGCTGCAGCAACGAACGTTTTATCTGATCTAGAAAGAATGTGTAAGTGGGGAATCTTCATGGAATCACAGAATTGACAGAGCTGGAAGGGATCTCTAGAGATCATCTAGTGTAATTCCCCTGCTAAAGCAGGGATGCCCAGAGCACACTACTCAGGACTGCATCCAGGCAGGTCTTGAAGGTCACCAGAGAAGGGGACTCCACAACCTCCATGGGCAGCCTCTTCCAGGGCTCTGCCACCTTCACCATAAAGAAGTTTTTCCTCATATTCAAATGGAATTTCCTGTGTTCCAGCTTGTGCCCATTGCCCCTTGTCTTGTCACCGGGAATCAGTGAAAAGAGTCCGTCTTCATCCTCCTTCAACCCATCCTTCAGATATTTATAAACATTAATAAGGTCCCCCCTCAGCGCTCTCTTCTCCAGACTCAGGAGTCCCACATCTCTCAGCCTTTCCTCATCAGAGAGATGCTCCAATCCCATAATCATCTTTGCTGCCCTACGCTGGACTCTCTCCAGTAGTTCCAGTAGCTCCCTGTCTCTCTTGAACTTGGGAGCCCAGAACTGGATGCAGTATTCCAGTGGTGGCCTCACCAGTGCAGAGCAGAGGGGGAGAATGACCCCCCTCAACCTACTGGCCACACTCTTCCCTATGCAGCCCAGGATTCCTTTGGCCCTCTTGGTGACAAAGGCACATTGCTGGCTCCTGGACAGTTTACTATCTACCAGGACCCCCAGATCCTTCTCCTCAAAAGTGCTTTCCAGCAGGCCCACCCTTAACCTATATCGGTGCCTGGCATTCTTCCTCCCCAGGTACAGGACCCTACACTTGCTCTTGTTGAACCTCATTAGGTTCTCCTCTGCCCAGCTCTCCAGCCTGTCCAGGTCACACCGGACGGTGGCACAGCCCTCTGGAGTGTCAGCCAGCCCTCCCAGTTTGGTATCATCAGCGAACTTGCTGAGGATACACTCGGTCTCCTTGTCCAGGTCATTGATGAATATGTTGAATAAGACTGGACCAAGTATTGACCTTTGGGGTACACCACTGGTTACAAGCCTCCAACTAGACTGTGCTCCATTAATTACAACCCCCTGAGTCCTGTACTATAGCCAGTTCTCAATCCACCTCACTGCCCCCTCATCTAGTCCACACTTCTTCAGTTTCCTAATGAGGATGTTATGGGATACAGCCTCAAAAGCCTTGCTGAAATCAAGGTAGATGACATCTGCTGCTCTCCCCTCATCCAGCCATCCAGTTATAACATCATAGAAGACTATCAGATTGGTCAAGCATTTACCTTTGGTAAATCTGTGCTGACCACTTCCAATCTTGTACAGAAATTATACTTAAAAAGAGAATTAAAGGAATGGCAGGTATGTAAGTATTTATCAGCATCCTGATGGACTCATAAGACATGTGTAATAGATTGTTTACAGATGTCATCTTTGAGTATGTCACATTTGGTACATTTGCAAAATTCAAGTCACAGGGGACTTGTAAAAGAAGACAGAGGAGGACTTTAAATCTCAGAGTTAGTCTTTCTGTATTACAGTCTAACATGCTGTCTGGTCAGGCACAGGAAAATATAATAGATTCTAACCTTTGGAGACTTGTCAGTAAAACACACATTACACAAATTAGTAAGTGCTTTTAATATGTAATTACAAGTACTTACCCCAAATGATGGGGAACTACTACAGGGGGACATCTAGTAGCATGCAGGCCTGCTCACATCCAGCTCAAAGTGGGCATACAAAGATAAGTTTCCCTTATATCAGAAGTTTTACCCCAGACCTAGTCAGACATACTGATTGAACAAGTAGGGAAAGCCACTTGTAGAGCACAGGAAGAACAGCTGGCAGATTATTTTATCTGTAGTTTTGCTAATTAGTTTCTGCTGCCACGTGGGGTGCTTACTTCAAGGCTCATTTGAGCTTCCCAGGGGCCCTTGCTTCTGAAAGCCTAGAGTCACAAGAAAGCAGAAAAACAAAACCACAAACATGAATCACCCCATACCCAAATTCACACAATGGGGTGGTAGAGTATACCAGAATCTCAAGATTGCAGATGTTTCTGCTGAAGGACCACTGTGACCAGCAGCCTGGGTGCTGCAGGTACTATGCATTTTTCCACCCACCTTACTCAGCTTTTAAAAACTCAACTCCAGCAGCGTCCACTCTTTTCCTAGTACGCACTTCCACTGCTGAATGACCTGCAAAGCCAGGATTCATTTTCTGATTACTGAATCACTCAAGCTTCCAGTTTCAGCTTTTGAACACATGCTGTTGTCCTGCTAAGTCCCTGTACCCAGTTATCAAGTCACCTATCAACCTCCCTTTCAGCAGCTTCATCTCCTGTAACATTACAACACAAGGCTCATCTTCCAGGCTTGGGAAAAGGCTGGGCTCCACCTTTCAAATACACTATTCTTAGAATTAAAACGTCACAATTGGACACAGTATCCTGGTAGGAGACTTAAGCGACCTGACCCGTGTATGTTACAAGAGTCCCTGATATTCACTACAGCTTTTATAGCCAGAGATTACGTTAGTCCCATTAGCTTTGCATTTAGAGTACACGTAACATGGCTACCTACTATAACTCCCAAATGATTTTCTTCTTTGCCAACCTGCTTTCCAAGGGACAAGAGGCCAGAGCTGCCGGATGAAGGGATTGCTCACATACTGCACAACATTTGTCTGTAATAAACCAGATTTCATCAGAACCATTTAGCTAGATTATTTATACCACACTTGTACCATTAACCTGTCCTGATAATTGTTTGCTACCACATCGACCGCAACCCTCAGAGCAACCAACACAGAAAGTCTGAATGATGCTGCACAACCAGCTAAACCAGGGGACACCAATAAAGGCCCCTTTCATTAACGTCTCCCTACTGTGTACTGGCATCTGTCAATGAACCAGCCTGACTCCAGCACGCAGCATACGGAATTAAAAGGCACATGTTTAATTAAGTTGTCATGTAATCCTAAACTGCATGCTTTGGGGGGGCAAAAAATGAGACCGTATTTCACGTGGTAGCTGTTAACTACTAAACTTGTACCCTTGCCAATGAAAAAGGGGGGAAAAAAAAGAAAAAAAAGAAAAAAGTACCAGGTTAGTTTGACAGGCTGGGCATCAAGATGACTCTACAATGCAATTCTCTGTTGACAGAAACCCAAATTAGGTGTTCCATTATTTTGGCAGAATTGGCAAGAGGCTAACAGGTCTACAGCTCCTTCTATTGAGTGTAATGAAAAGAAAAAAACCCAAAACTCAGACGATTTTTTAACAGAAAGAAGCCTTCTCCATGAGACTGACTTGGAATGAGTCAGACTGATATGGGTCTGAATATGGCTTAATGTGACATAAAAAGAACTGTACGCATCTGTGAATGGCAAATTCAGAAGTAGATTAGTTTAGGATAAAGGTTACAGGTGACATTCATCACAATCAAGCTGTCTTTTGTTTGTTTTTGATAAGCCAACATATGACAAGCTTTATCTACATGTGTCTAACATCCATAAACCAATGGACACAAGCATTTTAGCATTGCAATTTAACTAGTGCTTGACAGCGGATTGGATTGCAGTACTTCATAGATTTGATATGCCCATAACAGACTGTCACATTCCTGGCACTTCTCCAGACACTGTTTATACTTAACACCAGCAAGAAAAAATTAGAACATGTAACAAACATTTCCTTATAGGCCATTTGGGATTATTCTACATTTGGCACTGTTTTTGGAATAACCTTACTAATCCATCTTCAGGTTTTGAGCTGTTATATTAAGATCAAGAATAAGTACTGCAAGATAAAATTTATACAACCTATACATAACAAACATTAAAAAGTGTACATTCAAAATGACAGCCAAGGAAAACGTTGACTAACAAGAACATCTGTGCTGATAATCAAAACCCAACTTGACATGGTCTTGGACAATCTGTTCTACCTGACCCTGCCTGAGCATGGAGGTTGGACTAGATGATCTCCAAAGGACCCTTCCAGCCTAAACAACTCCAAGATTCAGTGATTTTGACATGCAAACCAGTGAGTAATCTCAATTGTGCAATTCACTGCACCTAATGGAACCCGCAGAGAAAGTGACTGGGACACATAAACTGGTTTGGGAGATCAAGCAGTTCTGTAAAAGACCTCCCTATAACGCAGCACAATGCCACCAGGCCCTGTGCGACGCAGGTGCCCTGTCAGTACAGCTGACAGGACTGGGATTACATTGACGGCTTGTCTCAAATACATGGCACACTGACAAAAGAGACGCATTTCCTCAAGGGTATCATTGTTCGGCATTGCACAAAACAGAACAAAACCTCAGATTCCCCTTGGGGGAGCGTTTGGGTTTTTTAGTCAGTGATTAAGAAGCAACAATTTTGTCTGTGGAACTTGGAGGCTTCTCTTACCAGCTTGGTGGCCAGGAATTCCTCTGTGCTTCAAGCAGAGCTGTTGGGGAATAGTGTGAGGGCTGCACAGCCTGGTGAGTTGCAGGTTCTTGAGGTTTTGCAGACTTATTTGGGATAGTGGGGTAGCTCATGTTCTGACATGATTTGGGGGATTCTCTTGGTTGTTTTTGGTTTTTTGGTTGTTTTTTTTTTTTTTTTTAAATTTGGGTTTGTTTGGGTTTTTTTTTTTTTTTTCATNTTTTCATCTTTTAACCCTGCTTCTGCTGTAAATATGCAGCAATGTAGTCCTGAAGGACAACAATCCACAATGGACTGTAATAGCAGCCACTGAAGTTGAACAAGAAGAGAGCACCTCATTTTCAGCAGGAACACAGCTCTCAGATGTATGTGTTCACTTATTGGATTATGTTAGATAGCAGCTGTAGTTAATAATAAGCCATTAGAACAGGAGTCCCCCAAGTTTCATCTGAGGTTAACCACTTAATGCTGATTGCTGTATAACAGTTTGCCTCTGATAAGTACTTTGGGCTCAGTGAGGTTAATGAAACCTCAGGGGAGGAAGACTGCATTTTGTTGTGGTTTTTTTTAAGAAGTCATGCCTTTAGTGCACCTTGTTAAAAAGGTTCATGGATTAATCTGCATGTTCATGTTTCAGACCAAAGTGGCTTATTAAGATCCTACTATTTTGTGTGTATAGGCTCACATTTCTAAGTATAGAGTTTCTGTTCACAGATAACAAAATCAATTTAGAGATGCAAATTTCTCACAGTGGATTCCTCTTTTTGAGTAGCAAGCAGTTCTCTGGCTCCACACAGAAGGACAGAAAGCCTTCTCCTACATCAGTTAAGTGTTGATCACCACTCAGATCCGAGGATCAGATAAATCCCTCACAGGATGTAGAGATCCTTGTTGGGTTAAGGGCTGAAAATCAATTCCTAACTGCAGTAAAGGAGACTGGACAGAACCCAGCTTTGTTTGTTTGTTTGTGGGTTGGTTTTTTTTTGTTCCAAGAGCTATGTCTGCTGAATTCAGAGGAAAATGCTGGAACTGGGTCCTTAAATCTTTGCTAAAAGAGCCAGGTATTTGTGACCTCCCTCCACTGTGAATTCTACAGTAATAAGGATAAAGCTGAGTGTCAAGTGCACTGCACCGGACTCTGTCAGACTTTTCAACCTGTTCAATTAACTGCACAAAATCAAACAACAGTTTTCACTGGAGCACTGGGAGGCACTTCTTTTTTATTTAATGTTATTCCTTTGGAAAATCTTGACTTTCAGAGGCCAGCTGTTTCAGCACTTGAGCAGCTAAAAAGAAAAAAAAAAAAGCAGCTTTGGATTATATTTTTATTATAATACAGGGGAGGTAGGGAAGAGAGGGCTATTTCCTCCAGTCTCTTTGCTCTCTGTAAAAGGCTCAGCTGGTCTTTCCAAAACCAGAATAATTTTCAAAGAGCGACATGAAAAAATTAGGAATTGACAAACTAAATAAGAAGAGGCTGAAAGAGAGGGGTAAGGACTGGCTTGTCCCGCTAAGAGACTGAACCCAGTCGGCACCGACTACCCCAAACTCCCCCAGACGCTGATGCTGAGCGGGATGCAGGCTCCGGCGGAGGCGCGGCCGCGGGCTGCCGGGCTCCTTAGCCTGTGTGCCGGCGCCCCCGCGAGGGAACGCGCGGTACTGCACCCCCAAACGCCCAGAGGGCGAAAACACACCCTGAACCCAACTGTTCCTAAGCATCAACCAGGCTGCAGGCAGCTGCCTGCCTTGGCACAGCAACAGCGGGGAATTTGGGGTGCGGGCACCGGCACAGGGTGAGCCCAGCTCCTGCCAGTCCGGCCAGAGGGTCCAAAGTCTCAGCAGGAAGCAGCGGAGAACATGGGGCCACGACAGAGGCAATGTTCAGGATATGAGTTACCCCACTCGTCAGGGATTTGGTGCAAGAGTGGATTTGTCATCAAAAGAAGCATGACCAGCAGGTCGCGGGAGGTGATTCTGCCCCTCTACCCTGTGCTTGTGAGACCCCACATGGAGTACTGTGTCCAGCTCTGGAGTCCTCAACATAGAAAGGACACGGACCTGTTGGAACAGGTCCAGCGGAGGGCCACAAAAATGATCAGAGGGATGGAGCACCTCTGCTATGAAGACAGGCTGAGAGAGCTGGGGCTGTTCAGCCTGGAGAAGGCTCCAGGGAGACCTTACAGCAGCCTTTCAGTATCCGAAGGGAGTTACAGGAGAGCTGGAGAGGGACTCTTTGTCAGGAAGTCTAGTGACAGGACAAGGGGTAATGGTTTTAAATTGGAAGAGGGGAGATTTAGATTGGATATTAGGAAGAAATTGTTTCCTGTGAGGGTGGTGAGGCACTGGAACAGGTTGCCCAGAGAAGCTGCGGCTGCCCCATCCCTGGAAGTGTTTAAGGCCAGGCTGGATGGGACTTTGAGCAACGTGGTCTGGTGGGAGGTGTCCCTGTCCATGGCAGGGGGGTTGCAACTTGGTGATCTTTAAGGTCCCTTCCATCTCTAACCATTCTATGATTCTATATATACTAAAAAAAAAGAGAGACTGTGAAGAAGCTGGAATCGCAGCAAAATTGACAAAGGGTATCTGGCTTGGGAAGAATCACTGGGGACTAGGCAACCGCGAGAGCTGGAGGTGGGAGAAAGAACACAACAAATTGCAGACCCATCAGATGAGAGGTATTAAATATGCTCTCACTCATTTGTGTCACGAAACAGTAGTCAAACTCTGGGCCACGGCTTCCTCCAGGTTCAGATTTCAGGCCGGCTTCCTTCTGCATTTCATCATTAGTTTAGCTGTTGTATTAGACTGGGGAACACTGCCAAATAATTATAAGATTACACTAAGACTAAATCCCCATATCATGAATAGCACATGCTGGCAAGCAACAAGCTGAAATAAAAAGAATCAGCTCTAGCTCCTCACTGATACCACAAACACACACCCACTAAGCAGCAAATTAATTCACTTCTTCAAAGTGAAGAACTGTAAGGTCCTCTAGCAACTCCTCCACTTACTCACTTAAGTTTTCCCAATCTAAGTTTTCCTTACCTACAACTAAGCCATAAAATTGACTTCGTGTCCACACAGCAAAGACAAGTACTTCCCCCCAGACACACAGTAATCCACACAAGTAATCTGAAAGGAGACCCTCCAATACCTCCATTTTTTGTCCTGGTTCCCACCAGAATGGGAAACAGAACTTCTGAAGCACTGCAGGAAAGCCTGACTTGGTGGGAAATCAGAGCCCAGCAGTACTAACCATCAGTTTAACTGAGCTGAAAAAATAAGTTCCAGACTCAATAGATAAAGCAGAAGTTTTAAAAAAGCAATACAGAATTACAGCTTAATGAGACTTTGGTCAGGGCACAATATTTAGAATCAGCACAACTCTTAGGAAGCCCTAATTATTCAATGGTCAATTCTAAACTAAGTACTTCATCCTCTGAGTGGAAAGACACCAGGTTGTTATGCACCACACTGAAGCAGTTTATCAGTATTAATCAAGTGGGGAAATGAAAAAAAAAGGAAATAAAGAAGCTCCATCAGGGTTAACAATGTGTCATCCTATGCCTT
Source organism: Thinocorus orbignyianus (assembly GCA_013400375.1). Taxonomy (NCBI): domain Eukaryota; kingdom Metazoa; phylum Chordata; class Aves; order Ciconiiformes; family Thinocoridae; genus Thinocorus; species Thinocorus orbignyianus. The sequence goes on from VXBW01006929.1 coordinate 376,588, forward strand.
CAAGATGTTCCTTGGAGATCTCCAAGTAACAGCAGTGCTTCACCCTGCCTGGCTTCTCGATAATGGGATCACACAGCCTAGTAATCAATCAAGGAACACGGAAAAATAATAATGTAATCACTGGCAGTTGGTGATGGTTCCAAAAACCCGAAGACAATTCATAAGAAATAAAATGAGAGTGTAGAGCTTCACTATTTGGCAAAGTGTTAGAACTATTAATAAAGTAATCAATACCCCTGTAAAGAAGCTAAAGAAAAAATAGTTGATAAAAAGCATGCTTCGTCAAGAAGATGTGAAGGTTTGCCAAAAAAAACCCCAACCAACAAAACCCAAAAAAACAGTGGACAAAGGAAACAGGGTCAACATAAAAGGGGTGTTTTCATAACATCTCTTCTTAGCTACATTAAATCCACGAAATTAATCTGTTTGGAGGCATCCCTTGCCCTTCTGGTGATTACTTCAGGAATTTACTGTCTTACCCGTGGTCTTACGAATACCACTCAAGCTGGATGCCTGAGTCACCCAAGATAGATAGGGTAAGCACCCAAAGGCTAAATCAGTAGCTCCTAAGCTTTTTGGCTCCGTCAGTGGATCACAATCACTGTTCAGGAGTTCTTGCAGACACACTACGCAGCCTTATCAGCAAACTAGGAAATATCACAAAGCTTTACAGTGTGGTTTGAGAATTCCTGAAATAAGCTTTGCTAAGACATTTGATATAGTTTTCCATATTTTACCCTAAGTCACATTTCTAGCTGTCCTCTGAGTAAAAAAAACAACCAGAAATTGATTTTGAAACTGGCTGACATCTGAGAGGTTCTGGGGGTGAGTTTATTACATCACACAATACTGATGTGAATCAGTGTTTTGTAGAGAATACAGTGGATCAGGTTTACAAAGACTGTCCAACAAGAATCTTTTCAAGGAGAAGGGTAAAAGATGGGATGATCTCTAGTTAGTAAAAGTTGACTAAAATAAATAGAACAAGATTAAATTAAAAATGCAAAACCCCCTTGTGTTAGAGGGAAGGAATAATCCAATTATCATTGCATGTAATTATGAAACATTAATTCCCCAACATCTGACAGCACTTGAGGAGTAAGAACTGAAGAGCAAGTAAACACTGCTTCAAATGGAGAGCAATATACCTTTTTCTCCTGTCACCTAAATACTCACACAGTACAGAAGAGCTTATCTAAGCCAAGTTGACAGGGAATTTCAAATCTGAAGCTGAAGGACAGGAATTATACTTATCAGTTCAAAGATGATTTGGAATCTGTGTTATACATCAGGTAGGAGTAAAAGCTACAGCAAATCTGGCTACCATGGCTTTTACTGAATTCTTACACAGCAGCAGAGTAAAGAAAAAGGCAGCTAGAGTGCAATTCACTCCTGATGCTGTAGAGCAATTGCTTATTGAAACCATGAGAGATCTTCCCAGGTAGTTACAAGTGGAGACAACATACCAAGGAAAAGCAACCAGACCTAAGAAATATCCAATAAAACAGGAAACAGTGTAAAATATTCACCAGCTACCTGCACAGCAGATCTCACAGCTGATCATGGTGCAGGAGCATGGAAACTGTTAATTCTGAATTTAGTAGATATAGAAGCAATAACATTAATATGTCATTAGCAAGCAAGGACAAAAATACCTCAGTTGCCCTTCAGCAAGTTCCCTTTCCTATTAAACAGAACAGATGATAGTATCACTTCCTCCACACAGGATTTTATTTAACAAATAATGACATTAGACACTCCCCACAGGTTTGCACAGGGAAGAGAAGTTAGCTCCACTTCAGGACTAATTGACTTAATTCCTTCTTATGCATAGAGGTCCTAGTTATCCTCTGTACAAGCAGTAAATTGTTTTAGCAATGAAGACTTTGTCATGGCAACTAGTTAGAAAACATCCTCCTGTTCCTGATTTAAAAAAAAAAAATCATAAAAAGATGACTTTTTGTCATAATACTCCATAGATTATTTTTCACAGAAAAGCCAATTTATTAGAAAATAATCAACTATGTCAATACTTAAGTTACAACTTCCATGAAGTGTTCAAGTGCCTTACTGTTCCCTTCTCAACTTCAGATCAGATTAGCCTTCCTCATCATACAAGATCTCTATGAGCTATTTAGTTTTGCCTCTTGTTGTAGGAGCTCATTATATATTGCATGAGCTATAACCTGATTGAAAAGAAAAAAAAAAACCAGGAACCATTGCTGAGACATGAGAGAATACTTTAATGTAAAATTTTCTTTATCAGTAAGAGGTTCAATAATGAAAAAAAGATTTCCACTCTCCCAACTATTCAGCTCATCCAGCTTCTTTTAATTCTATGCTATATAAACACGGGGTCATATTAATATATCTCTGATATTATTTCAATGCAAAAAGTACAGTTGCCTCATATTATTGAAACAGGAGCCTTATCCCAACGCCCATCACTCTTTGATGTATTCCACATGTTAAAACTTTGAGAGCAGCCAAGTATGAAAGAGGGAAAACTCTTTAGTCCCTCATATTTTCCAACACGAGCATCACAGCTCAACAAAGAATGCTGCAAATAAGTCTGACCTTACCCAGGCAGAAGAATGAAAGCTCTCTCCAGGGTGAAACAGTGACTGTATTTTATTTTTTAAACCACAGATGGATGTAGGCAGGATTGATTTGACAGCCCATCAACGACCATTGCTGTTAAGACCTCACAGAAAGAGTAGGGAAAAGTGGCATAAATAAGGACCATGGGCAAGGCTGGCCTAAGCTTTGCACCATGGAGAAGGGCAGGTGGTGGCTAGAGATGGAAATTCTTTCCACAATGCCACTACCAGATGAACACTGCTTGGGAGGAGAGATCTATTGCGCTGAAGAGCACTGTCACATGCAAAACAAGGAAGATAACTAATATTTTCTCAGAAATACCCTCCATTTGGACAAACTGAAGGTTCTTTTTGCTTCTACCAAAAAGCTTTATTCTTCTATGAATAAACTAGATGCTTTCTGAGATATATGACAGTGCCGTGGAATGATCAAAACTTGCTACAGGTTTTGGACCAAACAGAGAAAAAAGTGGTAAGCAAATTTTAATAACGCTTTAAAGGTTAAATTATATCCTACAACACCCTGCCCTGACCCAGAAACTTCTTCACTTGATACCAGTCCTACACGAACATAAAACCACTCCTCTACCAATAACAACCTAGAGGGCAGGTTGTGATGAGTTTATAAGGGACAATAAACCAATGTCCAATAAAATAAGCTAAGAAAAGGTACTGGTTTCTGTACTCTTCTTCACTGTAACTACAGTAGGATTTGTGAGAAGACTCTGCAGGAGTCAGGTAACACAGACAGGGAAGCAATGGGGTGAACACCTATTGAGGTCACTTTACAGAAGACCTCCTTTTGCTTCATGCATCAGGCCTCACATTAGGTGTGCTGTATCACTGGCGTGAGAGGTATTTTGGGCCAATGGGATACTTGTCCACAATGTAGAATGAAGGACAACAAAGTTGGAATCGCTTGCCAAGGGAGGGATCAAGAATTGAGAAGTTGTTTCAAACAAAACAGACCTGTTAACAGGAAGACTCAGCTGGCTCAAACATCTAATACACGTATCACAACATATTTAACACCACTGGTATCTTGATCTCTGTTGTACCGTCACCAAACACATATGGGGAGGACAAACACGATCAGAAGGTTACAATGTGGTGAATAAAGCCACTTGGTTTTGGTCACCCTTCCTGCTCCACCGCACAACTTTCATGCCCAGGTCTCTGTGTTGGCTACAGCACAAATCTCATCTGAGTTCCATGAAAGAAGGGGCACAATTAAACTACAGATGTTCTGGAAATAGGAAAGCGATCTCGCAACAATTAGATAAGAAAAAGAACCCCTTTCTCTGTATGGAGAGAGTAACTTAGACCCTGAGGATTTAGTGTGCTTCCTACGAACACCAGAATAACCTGAAATGGAGCCAAGATTTCTCCAGGTTCCAGAGCATTATCATAAACCACAAACCCATCCTTTCACCAATATGTTAAATAACCTGAGCATTTCAGCTGATGACAAACCCCTAATATTTGCAAAGATAGTACTGAAATGAAAAAATAAATCAATTCAAATTTTAAAGGCAAGAATTTATATAAATTTCATATAGGTCAAATATAGCTGATTTAATGCAAGCATCTGTAGAGATTACAGAATTTGCCAGATTTTAAGACTATTTGCAGCAGCTTTTCAGTAGCAGTTCATATTTCCTTTTCCAAGGTCCCATTTGGTGTTTAATGAATATTCATAAATTCTGGTCCCTTCTAAAACTAAAAAGAGGTTTTCTTGAGTCCTGTTCCTTTCCTCCTTAAAAGTTTAATTTAAAAAGGCTTGAGTCCTTTCAAGTACTTCCTATCAAATTCTTTCACTTGGACCAAGGTACCTCTTGGGTATTACTTTGACAGAATGAGGTTTGTTTAATGATCATAGCATTAAAACCTCATGCTCTGAAGACATACATTTGCACACGGGGGAACACAGTGTAAAAACAAGAGGTGAAGCAGAGTTTCTTTCCTTCCTTCCTTTCTTTCAACAAATCACACATCAATAAACAGTTACTTAGACATCTTCTTTATTACTTTGTCAATGGACCATTTTCCCCTAAATGGTTATTCCTTAGTCATTCCACACCCAGTCTTGCTCCTGTTAATGCTGATACATGGCAAGAATCTTCATTTGTTTAAATGGTACAGGATACGAACATGAAAGAACAGCTCATCTCTCAACAGCTCCCTAGTCATTTAAAAGTAGTGCTGCCTAACAAATTCAAAGCCACAAATGCACACTGAAAGTAAGGTCCATTTCTCAGGCTGGCCCCTGGATTATACTGGTATAAAATGAATATTAAAAAAGCAGTCAGTCAGAGCAACTTTTTATGTCTCCTGACACTGGTGTAAACACCAACACCAGGTATACGGTCTCTGGTGACATGGCCCTACCATTACATTTCTTGGTTGTACAGACACCTCTGTCATCTTTGTTCACCCTTTTTATTGTCTTATTTTTCCTACCACTGCTAATTCCTATCAGGTGCCCTTAGATCTTGCTCAGTATTAGTCCTTCAGATTCTTTTGGTTCTGGTTCTGGGTCCAACACCATGAAAATGACCTTTGACTTCTTACCAAATAAATCAGCTTAACCAAATGCTCCACTCCTTGAACTCAAGGAGTTTGTGTATAAAATGTCTCCCAATTTCTTATTAGATCTTTCCATATTTAATTCTTGCTAACTGGCTGCAAAATACATTTCAGTGGTTCTGAGGCATTCAGTAGGTACTCAGCAAATCACAGGACCACAGAAGCACTCAGGTCGGAAGGGACCTCAGCAGATTTCTATCCCAACCTCCTGCTCAAAGCAGAATCAGCTACAAGATCAGATCAGGTTTCTCAAGGTTCTATCTAGCTAGGCCTTGAAACTGTCCCAAGAGAGAGACTGAGCAACCTGTTTCAATGTTCAATTGTCCTCACGAGGAAAAAGTTTATCCTTATGTTCAGTCTCAGTCTCTTGTTTCAACTCAAGTCTGATGCCTCTCGTACATCACTATGAAGGGTCTTGGCTCCATCTTTTTGATAACATCCTTCTGCACACTGGGGGGCTGCTGTTAGTCCCCCCATCCCACCCTGCCAGACTGCCTCTTCCCCGGGCTGAAGACGCCCAGCTCCCTCAATCCCCTGCTCACAAGGAAAGTGCTCCAGCCCTCAGCATCTTGGTGGCCCTCACCTCAACTTGCACTGGAGAGCCAAGAACTGGAGTCTAAAAAGTTCAGAGTAAAGGGAAATAACGACTATCCTTGATCAGCTTGCTATGCTCCTGTTAACACTGCCAATGACCCTGTTTGCATTCTTCGCTGCTAAGGCACAATACCAGTTCATTTCATCTTCCTGACTATCAAGGCCACAGGTCCTCTTCTGCAAAGCTGTTCCCAGCCAGCCAACCCCAGGCAGAATAGGGTACAAGGGGCTCGTCCTTCCGAGCTGTGGAACTTTATTTTCATTCTTCTTGCATTTCATAAGGTTCCTGTTCACACACTCCTCCAGTCTATGTCTGGTCCCTGTGCCTAGGTCCCCACAAATGGCAGCCTTGAGTCCATTCACTGTTACCCACAATTTGGTGTCATCTGCAAAGCTGCTGAGAGTACACTCTGTCCCGTGGCATCCTGCAGACTGGTGTTAATAGGAAGATCTTTTTTCTTACTAGATAAATCACCAGATTAAGCTTTTTTCTCTTATACATCTCCAGCTGCTCTTTGTCAGCAGTAGTAAAAAGGTATAAAATCTCAACAAAAGGAAGGACATTTTGGGTTGTGGTTTTGCCCCCAGCTCAATAAACTGTAATCAGTAACTAACAGTCCCAAGTAAAATGCCGCACTTCTCAATGCCTATGGTTAACAACTGCTAGATATTTTTGCCTAAGATTATTTTCCTGGCTTATGACCATGCCTTAGATTTTATCTTCAAATCAAGTTTAAATATCCTTTTCACGTCAGTTTCTTCAAGCTCTTTTCCATCATATTTTTTTCCATATCAAAGCAGTCTATAAAGTCATGTTAATTCCTGAGAAATTTTCAACAATCACATCATTTTTCCATAGCCATATCTGGAAACAGCTACAATACCTTGGCTTAATCGTCACATGAGTTTCCATACCTCTTTCATGCTCTACTTTTATTTTGAGCCACAAATCCACTGTTCTATCCCCATATTAGATTTCCAATAATCAGAGTCACAAGGACCAACAGCACTGGAAATATCCTCCCAAGTTATTGATTTCACTCATAATATTATCACAATATACTTTTATAAAATCCGTACAAACACTGATCGTGTTTCTTCTTTTCTTTGGTAGTTACTGAATTGAAGTTATTTTCTTTCCCACAGACTTACTTTCTAACACTTGTACTAATACTTTCCTTATACCTCTTTTGTGGCAAGTAAGAAAGATTGATCTTGATTCTTCTTTTTCATAGAGGTCTATAAAGTTCAAAGTTTTGCACATCTGCAATGAAACTATAAGGTTTTTATCTATGTTTAAGTTAAAATGAAAATAACCTTTTCTTCCTTTCAACTTAGAATCATAGAATCACAGAACAGTTAGAGTTGGAAGGGACCTTAAAGATCATCAAGTTCCAACCACCCTGCCATGGGCAGGGACACCTCTCACTAGAGCAGGTTGCTCAAAGCCCCATCCAGCCTGGCCTTGAACACTTCCAGGGATGGAGCATAATTCTAAGAAGAGACAATAAAATTTAAAAATGGCTTCATTTTATTCTGGTAGCGCTCTGGATGCAGATGCAGTCAGCTGTGTACACATGGGTGGGGACACAGAGTACATTCCTACCGACTGCAATCAACAGATGATGACTTAGAGGAAATGGGCACAGTGGTTATGTACTAACACTCAACACTGACCAAACTAACACAAACCACCTCTCACATGTAAGTGTGTTTGTGTATTCATGGCTACACAGTAAACAAATATCTTATTTTAGTTTGTCATGTTTGAAATCATTCATATATTATCAGAAAGGAAAGAATAGCAACAGAAATCAATGGAAAATTTGAAACACTAGAAGTACCGATTGAAACATGCAGTAGTGAACAATATATTATTGTCAGAGACTGAGTGAAAGAGACAATGTGAAACTCAAGTCTCTGCTTGATATTAAACGTCTGGATGCCAACTCCCAGTTTTGTATACCATCACTTCAGAGAACAAATTAGTGTTTAGCATTAAACTTTTTACAGATTAATTAATACCTGGGATATGAGTAAACATGCTATTTAACTTCCAAGTTGCATCTGTATTTGTATTAATCCAGTTACTCTGCTAAACTGATGTCACTTCAAAGTGGTCAGCTAAAACAGAATGAATCACAGAATGGTGAGAGTTGGAAGGGACCTTAAAGACTGTTGAGTTCCAACCGTTCTGCCACGGCCAGGGACACCTCCCACTAGAGCAGGTTGCTCAAAGCCCCATCAAACCTGGTCTTGAACACTTCCAGTGATAGGCATCCACAACTTCCCTGGGCAACCTGTTCCAGTGCCTCACCACCCTCACGGTAAAGAATATCTTCATAATATCCGATGTAAATCTCCCCTCTTTCAGTTTAAAACCATTATCCCTTGTCCTATCGCAACAGGCCCTGCTAAACAGTTTTTCCCCATCTTTCCTTTCTGGCCCCTTCAGGTACTCAAAGGTTGCTAGAACATCTCTCTAGAGCCTTCTCTTCTCCAGCCTCAACTCTCCCAGCCTGTATTAACTCTACAGCAAACTGAATAGAGTTAAAAAATCAAGCAGATCAACAAATCAGTATCAACTTCTAAAGTAAACAGGAAAATAAAATACAATGATGCTTTTTAACGTATCCTTCTAAAACAAGACACCAAGTGTTGAAGATCTGGAGATCCTTTGGGTATTTGGGTGACAAGCCATGACAGAACAAATGTCTTTTAGACTAGACAAGGCAAGTGGGGCACCCTCCATCCAGTAAAGAGAAGACTGCAGAAAAAACAATTGTACTGGAGTTATGCTCAGGCAGAAATCAGTTTCATTGGCTGAAACAATAGCTTAGATTGATACCAGAAAATTACCAGTTTTAAGGACCTGGAATGGAGAGATGTAAAAATCTCCTCCATTGCAAATTTTCCAGAACAAAATTAAACATCTATCAGAAATGAACTTGCTGTATTGATCCTGAGGGGCTCAGTTGGGCGTGCTTCCCATCCTAACATGTTATGGACTCTTAAGTTTAATTAAAAAAAAAATAAAAATAAAAGAATACGAACACAAAATGAAATACCTCAATGAAAATACCTCATTTACATTTTTCCTCACTGGACATTTCTGGGTGTTTGGAGTACTTTTTTATTTATTTAGAATGAACAGCCCTTACCCACACACAGACTGGCTTCTTTCCTTATTACACTAACCCTGAAAAATCTGAAATTTATCTTCTCTAGGGATGGGGAAATCACTTACCACATCCTATGAAAGCTGGTATATTCCTCCTGCTCTAAACCTTACAACTCTCTAGTCATACAGTCAACAAAAAGCCTCAGCGCACAGTCACAATCTATTAACAACAAAATAAAACCTTTTACCACGTTTTAAGTAAGTGAAATATTTCTGATAGTGCATACTTTACCAGTTATGTCGTGCTGTTTGAATGACTCACTGTAGATTTGATACTGATTAGGGCAATGTTTCTTCAGCCATTTGCAGACATCCTGCTGGGTCCATAACGCCACAGGCTTGGTCAGCTTCACAGTCCCAGACTAGAAACACAGAATGAAGAACAGAAATTGTGTTTAGTTAGCACACAAGCTTCAGAAACAATAATCTGTGATATCCATATATAATATTAAAATAGCAAATGCAAGATAAGAGCTGCTCTGATTGGCAGATATCAAATAATCAGCAGCGTGTTACACAAGACCCAGCTATTCAAATACATCACGGAGGAAGCACACAGAGTGGAAGGCTCTTCAACAGTAGTTTGCATTGCATACGTGGTCCTTGCATTACAGAAACATACTGCAGCATGGCTTACTTGAATAACAGTTTAAAGAGTGACCAGTTCTGACTGCACCTGAAGGGCAACAGTTGTAGCCTTTGAAGCCTAAAACTCACAAAAGGGACATGTGTTTGTGTCCCAGTTTGGATACGGCCATGGAAGACCAGGAGTGTCCTCAGGCCAGGCACATTCGTCAACTACAATTAGAAAAGACCTTGCAACAAAGCCCTTTAGTGCAAACAACCTTAAAGACTGGTTCTGCCTGGGAGAAGGAGACTACACACCAATGAAGGCAGAGCTGGTGATACCAGATCACATGGAGCACTTCAGCTGACATCAGTCCTAGCTTGAGTGATATTTACAAGCAGTTTTAGTGCTTCTGCTTCCTTTTTACACATAACCTTCCTACAACCACCGTTATAGTAGGACTCCTGCTTAAAATAGTCACTTCTTTATAAATAAACATGAACACTTCAATACTGTTCAATACTTTTCTGAAAAATCTGTTTTATAAAAGATTATCTGAACAGATTATAGGTTTATACATAAAACATTCATAAATTAAGTCAAATGCATTATCGTATATATAGAGTCATGTTTCATTTCATCAAACAAACCATCTTTGCACATACACTTTTTTTTAACCATATAAAAATGCTGAATTTTAGACAACCTGATCTGCAGGGATTTAAAGCCTCTTGTCAAAGTAGGCACAACACCAAAACCCAGAAAATCTATTTGAAGTGATTTCTTTATTTTGCAACGCAGTCTGCCCAGGAGACTAAGAAAATCTTCAATAGATGGGCGGTTATTACCAACAATAAACGTTTAACATTGAACACTGCTGATACATGTGGGTGTGAACACCAAGGCATCAATTTACTTCATGATTTTGTCAAAAACCTGAGTCTACGTAATAAAATCATGATACCTTCATTCCTACACTGTGGATGCAGGATACCTGTCCTCCAGCTCCTTCATGGTGTAGAAGGTTCAAGAGAAGGTTTTCTGCACAAATTTGAGGTAAAGGAGAATGTCATGCCAACCATCCTTCTCCATTAGATCTCATGGCAGATTATGATATTACCAGCCACGGTTTATCCCAGCATTTGTGCAGATTGACAAGGTCTGTCTGACAACGTACAAGTTGCTTTGAAATTTTTCATTACTAGAAGCCCAAAAGACCAAAGCAGCTTTAAGCTTGTGCTTTGCATGTCCTATTAAGTTCATAAAATACATCATGCAAAGATATTAAGACTAGGGAATATGGCAGAGTGAAAACTCCAACAGGCAAACATGTCTTGAATTTCTCATGTCCAATTTCCCTCTCCCTTCTTCATTGCCTGGGTGGAAGTTAAATAAACAGCAGAAAAATTATATTTGAATATATAATACAATGCACATCCCTTAGCTCAGCCTTTTTTATTTTGAACAAAAATACACTTGCCAGAAGCTTAATTGAATTCTATTTCAAACACTTAAACAGGCACCATCCACATTTAGAGGTATCATAACAATACACAAAAGCTCCAAATAATTGACACTCATATTTTGCTGCCACCCACCAACCTGCAGCAGACAGAAGCCTGACTGACTGATCTGGTGTCCACAAAGAAAATTACAAAGGTAGTGATGGTGCCCTACAACCAGCACAGCACCTGCTCTACCACTGTCACTCCCAAAAAGCTAGTCACTCTTCTGCCCATACAGAAATCAGCTCTGGACCGTGCATAGGGCTGGAGAAGGGGCAACATCTGCAGGGAAAGCAAGTGCCCTGTAACTGTTCCTCACGCAACTAGGAAGATCAAAGGCTCTTCTGTGAACTTCTCTAGCCTACTCATTACTGCTATTTGAGTCAAAGAAGAAACTGAATTTCAATGAAGAGCCAAATGCCATGGTATCAGTTAGCTGATTTTTATTGCACGCCTGTGTAAATGCCTGTCCTTCACAAATACATCAAAGAGAAAAAAAAACAACAAACAAGTAAAAATAGCCATATAACATAAGCAGCCTCTCTGATTCCATAGAAATACACAAACAACAGGGTCAAGACTTCAATGCGTATCTTTAAATTTAAGCAGCAACTCATATAAAGACATTTTTTAGGCACTGGAATTTTTGAAGACTAGTAGAAAATCTGTCAGCCCCTGAAAAATAAATTGTTATGGCTTTTCTTACATATCTAAAAAATACTGAAATTAAAAATATTTGTACACAAATATATATATATATATATTTAGCTATGGATTTACAAGCTGTTTGTTCCTAGCTGAAAGTACACATACAGTGCCAATGTTTGTTTTAACTAAGAGGTTGCTCTTTACAGTTCAGCAACTACTCTCCATAGAAAAGGTTTAAGCACCATCACGTTAAATATCTGCAGAACAAGTTTATCAGCAATTAGAGTACAAATTTAACATTTCCCTCTGTGCCCATAGATCTGAGACGGTTTCAAATGTAGCCATTATGCTGGGCAACATACAAATCACTGCAGAGCAAACATGCATGATGACTTTTTACTGTCCAATGTTCAGAATTATGACTGAAACGAGTCTGACTTAAACTTTTAACTGCAGTCCAAAGAGGGTATTTTTACATTGACACCAACAAGTGTTATATTTAATTTTCCAGTTCATAAGGACTTGATGAGCTAGAGGAATACAAAGTTTTAAAACAATGGTTATAAAAAGTATATTGATGCTTTCATTTTTGGAACATCAAACTCAAAATATTTTCCAACCAGATGCTCTAAACAAAGGCTTATTAAAAAAATAAGCTTCCTTCCCACAAAATTAATTTTTTAAGTTTCTTCTCTGCTCAAAAGCTAGACATTATACTAAAAAAATTCCCAGTAAACAAAGGAAAATTACCCTCACCATAAATATACCTACCAAATGACTCCCCCGCCACTAACTATACATAAACTACTTAGAGAAGTCGGAAACATATTATGTTTTACTTTATTTTTGTTTATCAGCTCAATCAAACAACATGTCTAAGCTGATAAAATAATTTATATGTTGGGGTTTTTTTTTTAAAAAAATTAGTCCAACTTTCCCTTTCATTTTCCTGACATAAACTCATCCTAAATCATCCTTTGCTGGCAACACTTTAATAGTTTTATTCCTGCCAAACACTATGAAAATTTATGTGCCACATACAGATATAATGAGAATAAAAGTCTTCAGTATTCTGATCTTTTCTTGTATATTTGAAGAAAAACCTGTTTCTTCAGGATTTTGTGTCAAACTCTTCATTCTAAATTGCCTGATGCCAGTTTTTCGTATGTGTGTCTCAAACTATAAAAATGACTTCTAAGAAGAAAAAAAAATAACATATTTAATTTAATATACAACACAACTTCATGTTTTGTCCCATGGTGCAAAGAAGACAGTACTTAAAATCACCAACTCAAGAAAAAATAAACAAATCAAGCTTACAGCCTGCGCATTACTACAGAGTGTATTTTAGTGTCCAGAACAGCATTAGCAACCAAGCCCCTGCTCTTCCTAAGCAACGAAGTACAAATTATCTCTTCAGCTTTCTAGGTGCAGGTTACCAAGCCTGCCAAATCTGAAGGTGAATTTACTCACCAGAATTGCTTTGTGTTTATTTATTGCATTTTACTCTAAAAAAGAAAGAAATGCTTCTGTATTTTTGAGTGATGGAGGATTCAATCTCATTATTAAAACTACTTTACATGCTATGAGCCAAGTTATTTAAAAGAGCTTCTCCAACCCAAACATTTAATGCATTTATAAATTTGCTCACATTGCAAAATCCTGGGATTGTGGCGATCGGGGTCCTCAGTCAGTGTGCTGCAGGTCTGCTGCAAGAATGCTGCCTGATACCATTTGTAACATCCTATTTGACAGCTTACTGATTCTGACATATAGCAAAGTTAATGCGTATTTATGTTCAGATTTATCCAAATTCAGACCCTAGTTTCTGCCTAAAAAAATGCTTGTATAAAACAGAGACAGATAAAAGAGTCGCCGCTCGAAGCATTAAGGTAGATTCTGCTCAACATGCATCACGAGAGTTTACAGTTTAACCAGGAAAAGACAAAGCAGGACCCATTTTGTTATAGCTGCGTTGGTCAAAGGACATAAGCCAGGGAAGGCTGCAAGAAGAAGCACCGTCATTTATTAGAGGAGTAGCGTGGAGCTCTGCCAGCTGTGTTTCAGACATGAAATCTCCACATGGAGCAGATGTGGGTTACACCTGCTCGATGCCGGAACACTACATTAACCCAGTAAGGCAGCTCGAAAGAAAAGGAGGCTGGTGGCTGTAAGGGCCAGTATGGGAATAGCAAAGTAGAGAAGAAATAAGGTCACTGCCACCTAGTAGGGACAGAGAGAGCGAAATGGGTGGCTGTCACCCCTAGAATAATGCAGAGTAAGCTGTGGTAGGAAATATTAGCAGGTGTCAGGAAAACATTGCTGTGCCTGTGATCAGAGAGACACTTGGCGAAAGAAATGGGATCTCTTCATGTGTGAAGGTGAGAAGGAAATATTTGTTAAATAAAAACATAATGTCTTCTACAAGCAATCTATAGATGGTCAGTGACATACTTAAAAGTTAGAAAAATAAGAAGTTATGTGTATCTGATATAGATATATGTAGCAGAGAACTTAAACTACACCACTGCAGAAGCTATTCAAGTTATTGTCTCATCTTTCAGGCTGCTCTGGGAGCAAAACTAACATCATCATCTTCATCAATTATGACAGGAAGCAGCAGGAGCAGCAATGCCCAGTAAGAATTTCAAAAGCAAGAATTTTTTTAAATGTGCTTGGGTTATATTTCTAAAACAGAAAATAAGAATCTTTTGCATATATTTCAAATTACTTCTCCAACATTAAGCTGCCTATATAGAATTCAGAATCAATGACTAGCATAAAAGCTGGATTCAGCTCTGGAAAGAAGAAATGAGCCAGGTTTGTGAATGTGTTTTTATACAGTATCTTAAAATATTCAAGAATCTGGAAAGGACACATTTTGGTTTGGAAATACACTTTCTCAGATAGTCATACTTACAGATTTTTCCAGCAAAGACTAAAGAAAATTACAGTAATAAGCAGACACCCCATAAAGTCATTGAAACCTCCACTATGTTGGGTTCCCATCTGTGTTATTGAGATTTTTAATACTAAGAAGAGATGAAAATGACAAGCCAAAGGAAATGTGTTTATTTAAGAAAAAACCTCCACAAAACCAAAACAATAAAAACCCAAGGAAAATACTGTAAGACAACTTCTCTTTTGTGTTGATAAAAGACTGAATGTTTAAAACAATAATTAGATTAGAAATTCAAACAATTACATTCTAATTTATTACTTAAGTTATTGTGAAAAACAAAAATCAGTATAGCAAATAGAATTTTTTTTTTTTAATCATTACAATTTAGTTTAAAGCACAATTTCAAGGCCAACTTTGCACCAACTTTGGTTTAGTCAAGACATAAACTCTAGTGCCACCCAGGAAAGATTAAATCAGAGACACTACAGCATCTATCATGCAAGTCAGACATCTATGACTGATTAACACACAACATCCACTTTGAATGAAAACTATAGAGACACGGGAGACCTACCAAGACTCACAAATTGTGCTGGAAGCGTGGTCAGGTAGCACCTTGCATTCCCTGAGTTGCAAGCTTGTGTCATACATTTGCAGCCCCAAAGTTACTTGCTCCACACGGCCAGGTGCAGAACACAACTGGCTGGCCTAATCTATGACCCTCTGAGCGCAGCAGTCTCATACAATGATGCCATGGACAAGACTTGGAAGCCGTGCTGCTCCCAGGGCACTCGCATCTACAAGCACAGCCTGATGCTCACAGAAAACTGCCAAAATGGGCACGCACATCTCAGTCCGTCACCATCACTCCCATGTATGATGTCCTACACATAGTCTTTCCTTTCCTGGTCCAGTCAGATGGCACATGGCCACACCATGCTGCCTGATATCAGGGTCCACATATGGGTTCCCACAAAAGACAAGATCAGTTACAAATACACACAAGAGGAAGTTATTTCCCAACACTGGTCGACAGAAGGATCAGAGTAGAGCTATAATACCTTCTGGTTCACCTACATCCATGTTATCAGAATATATTGTGGTTTTTTAAGAGAAGCAGCTCAGTGCAGCCAGCTCACTGTGTCTCACAGGAGCACAAATGAAGTCTTGATAAGGTACCCAAGACCCCAGGAGAATAACATCCTCATTGACTCTGAGAGAATTCAAACACACCAGAAGTCCAAGGAAAGACACAAACCAGATCCACAGAGAGATCACTACCCCTTCAATCCAGCCACCAATCAGATGGAGCATCCCCTGGCATTGTCGGGGAGAATGAAGGGGACAGAGTTAAAGAGGGAGCTGAGGACACCTGAGCAGCACCAGCTCAGGGCTCTGAGCACAAGGTGAAAAGGGCCAGGTCAGTCCCCTCCAGGAAGAACCAGGTTAGGGAAAAGACTGGAGACTGGCAGGGAAGTCATGGAAGGCGCAGAAGTGGAAAAGGCCCTATTAAAGTAGATTTGCTATTCCTGTCCTCCCACTTTCTGGAGGAAAAGGAGAGGAACAACTGTCCCTTCCCTCCTACATTAGCAGTAGTGGTCCACAGCCCCTCATCTATCTCACTTATAGAGTCTCTTCACCTTTTCACAACCCCAGGGGCCAAGTCAGCCATTGGCTTCTCTTTGTGCCTACATCAGATTGCTGTAAATTGTTGTCCCTACCAAGAGATTGCTCTGGCAGTGCTCAAAGCCAGTTCTGCACAAGCAGAAACTTCTATCCCAGGATCTCAAACCAGTGTAGCACCACCACTTCTCAAAGATCGATGAATGAAGAGGGAGGTTTTACCAGGCTTTCAAGCAACATCAGGATTGATCCAAGTCCACATCTTCTTGTACCAGTGCCACAAGCTTAGGTGTACTACAAACAAACTGCAAAGGGGGTAAAAGGAAATAAATTATGAAAAATAATGAGATTGATCTGGAAAGTAAGAAGCTGTTAGAGGGAGTTAACTCCCCTTTAAAGCTGTAACAAGTATAATCATCTACAGGAAAGGATAAACTTGTCCAAACAAGTATCACTGAGCATTATCCTTATCAGGATAAGGAAAGTACCCAAACAACAAGCAAGGATAAATAAGGTGACATTTCCCGTGAGAGTATTCTCTTTCAGTGAGATACTGCGCTCTGAAAGCAAGAATCATGAGTGGCAGATGCTGGTGTTGAGATAAATGGCAGTGGCACTATCGACAAACTATGAAGAACTGAAGTGTCAGGATGAGAAAAGAGAAGACAGAGCACTCCTCAGCACTGTCAAGAGGCTTGCCTGACAGGAGTCTAATTGCTATCAAAAATCCTGAAAGCCACATCTGGGACAGACAGGCCAACAATGCTTAAAATAAAACCACAAGTAGGACCAGGAATGCAACCAATTTTAGGTTTTGACAGCCAAATCCAAATCAAAGAGTGTAATGTTTTAAAATTTCTTCACCTAATAACACTGCATTTTTAAGCTTGCCAAACTAAAGATTCATTTCACTCAGTGCAGAAGATTCCTTCCAGTGCAAAAATGAAATATTTGCTTTTGGATATTTGCGGAGAAAATGCAGAGAGGGAGTGTTGCTTGGTCCAGTGGAGGGTTTCTATTTCACAAGATACATCAATTGTTTGATACTTTTCCATTGATGTGGCTTTGATTTCCCTTCTGAGACAATTTAAATCTGTCCAAGTCTGCTCTCTAACCATCACTATCTTCAATCACAGATTAGAGTCCTCACAAATAAATACAAATCCTCCTGCTTTTACAAAGAGAAACCTACTCTGTATCCTGCATAGATCTGGAGAACAGACAATTTCTGTTCACACAGCAGGTACCCTACTAGGATGCCTTGTGCAGCTATGAAGATAAAAGGTTCCTCCTTGAACTTCTGTAGCCCGCTTGTTACCACTACTGAGTCAAAGAAGAAACAGAATTAATTTCAATTAACAGTCCTGTATTAACAGCAACTTACAAGTAATTAAATAAACTTTATTTCAAGCTCATGTTCTTTATTGCACTTAACCATCCACTTCAGTAAAAATAAAAATTGGGAGACGTTGACCCTCCACGTGGCATGCATAACTTGCAGGTTGGCTCGTCTTTTATCCTGTCTTAAGGACTAAGTACTACACTCACTGCAAAGAAGATTTACGGCATGAGTCTTCATCACAGAACACTCCATTCAGCGTGGTAGCTGGCACAGGAGAGTGCCCCATCTTAGTGAAAGCTGAAAAGTTCAAATCCAATTAGGTACATGCAGGAGAGCAAACAGGAATATCTAATAACTAAGACAGTGATGAAACGTAGCTCCCCCTTTTCCAACAGTTTGTCCTCAACTCAGAAATACCATCAGACGAAGTGAAATTCCACTTTAGAGGAAGTTAGAGGAAGTTCAGTATTTGGCAAAAATATTTTCTCCAAGTCTAGATGAAAAGAAAAATTAAAAAATAACACCACCCAAAACCTACGTAGACTGCAATCCCACCAACTGAAAAAGAGTCTCCATTCCCACTTTTTTTTTTTTTTTTTTTAAACCAAACCTCACACCTCTGCAAGTTGCATCTTAGGCAGCTACATCTACAGTTGAACTAAACTAAGGCTGCTTATCAGGAGTTCCATTAAAATAAATGCAATCAAGCGTGTAAGTATGTCCACTGATTCCCTGGAATTTCTCACATACTTCTTTGAAGATGGTCATACAGAAGAATTTAGCTAAAATACAGCCGATAATAGCAATAAAATCCACTGGCAAAACTAGACTGGAAAAATGTTAATTTTGCATGAAAATACCAGTAATACACTGAAATCTTGTTGCTCTTTAATTACAGATCAGTAAATATCAAAAGATGAGAACTAAAAATTTAAAGATCTGAAGGACATCACAAAGGTTTGGGTTTATACATGCAAATTCAACAAAAGGAAGATGGTCAGCCTGTATTTGTTCTGTGGATCATGAGAATCTTTCTGACCCATAAGCACATATATTTGGTGATGTGTCCTGGTTTGGGGTAAAATGAACCAATTTTCTGTTTTACAATTTTACTTTCTTAGCTGGGCCTCTTCTAGCTAACTAAACCTTGAAATTAACAGCACACTGTTCAGAGAACTGTTTCGTCTCACAGTGATAAGATCCAATTATATCAAGGAACGGTCTGCAGACAGGCCCTTGCTTATCCTTATTGCTGGAACAACCAGGTCAGGTAATTTTGTTATTTGCCCGTTGGAGGGTTGGAAGCAGAAGCGTTGAAGGGTCCCACCTGCAAGGAGGAGCGGACAGGACAACTGACCCAAAAACTGACCAACAGGGGTATTCCATCCCATCCGCATCATGCTCAGTATAAAAGCTGAGGGATCAAGTGGTCAAGCCTTCTCCCTCTTTCTTCAGTGGCCGACGTCCAAGGAGGACCCTGCCTGTTTGTCTGCCTTTGATCCTAATTCGAGTGTTCCTGACTCCAGATCTGGAATCCAGCTCCTGTCAATCACCAAGGCCAGCCTGGGACTGTTGCCTGCTGGTGATGTAGTCATCCTGAGAGCTTGATATGGTTTTGTATATACTGTATACTTTTTTGTTTTATTTTGTTTTTATTAAAGTAGTTCAGTTTTTCTAAACTCCTGAATCTCTTTAATTTCTTCCTTTCCTCTTTTTTTTTTTCCTAAAAGGGGGAGGGGAGGATCATCTGCCCTTTTCCGATTTGCTCAGAACCACGACACGATGCCTTATCTGCAATTCTTCAGTCATTTAATTGGATTCTTTCAAAACCAGCTCAAGTACCAATAGTTAGCAACAAGAATCACAAAACGGGCTGCCTTGAAGTGAGAAGAACTAGACCAGACTCTGATTGTTTTAAATGTAGCTGTTTCATATTCACATTATCCATACTAACATGGACATGAACTGAAACGTGTCAATTAAAAATTATGATGTATAGCTTAATGGTAGAATTTTCTAAGGCTTATATAAAAATTAGCTTTCTTTACTAGGAATACTACTACAATAAGAAAAAAAAAAAGTTATGTAATGGAAGGGGAAAAAAAACAAAAATAGGTTGTACAGAGCAGTGCTCTGGTGTTTCCAGAAGTTTTAGGTAACACTAGTAACAAAACATAAATGTCTATCCAAAATCCCAAATCCTTCTCTTTACAAATCAAATTGAAAAGAAAAATAATATTCCCTATGATTCTAAATGTTCAGGATATTCTAATAAAAAGGATATTTGAATATAGGCTAAGCCTAATCTCAGAAGCACATACCTAACAGTGTCAGTGGGATTTTTGTGTTTTTTGGTGACATGCTTTCGGAAGAAAACCATATCTATGGCATAATGTTGCTTTTGCCAAGGCAGTGAACCTTCCTCTGAGGGAGCTGCCATTAATGATACTGGCAAGTTTTTTTATTATTGGGATTTACTGGTAGAGTTGCCCTGACGCAATAAATCCTTCCAGCACAGACCCTTCCATTTCTAGTTACCGTATTCTGCTGAGAAGACACTTGACATGTCACAACCTAGGGTTTGAGAAATAGCTGTGTAATTTTTTTTGTAGTTGCTGTATGTCAGAGGTGAAGGGTACAGTCCACTTTTTGATCCTGAAGACACAGACAGTGAAGCATTTCTACATGAGAACTATGAAAGAAACCATTACTTCAGCGTTAGCAGGTAGTGAGGTTAATTCTGTCATTAGCTCAACAACAGTACATTTATACAAAAAGAATATCTAACATCCTAAGAGGATCTTAATCCCCATTTAATAATGATAGGCTGCTTTCTTACAATGTTTACTCCTTCTGAGTGAATCACATTTTTGGCACCTTTGTTTCCAGCAGATGTGCCAATTAAGAAGCTTGTACTGTAAGAAGTAGTGTAACCTTTCCATGCCAACTCTCGGTCTTTATGGATAGGCTCATTCATATGCAGAAGGCAAGTGCAGCAGCCAAGGCATTTTATATCCCAGCAGCAATCAAAGTTTTCTAGATATCTTTGCAAGTTGACTCTTAACTACGTTCTCTTGAGCCAAATCCATTTTGAGGAGAACAACTTCATAGGCCAGACGTGTACACGAATACGCTCAGCTGACAGGTCAACCTCTTTCTTCCCAATACAACATTGCTTCCAGCAACAGCAGGATAAGAAAGGGAGACAGTGACAGAAGAGGCAAATTAGTGCAGCCACCTGATTCACGCACTAGCATTGCAGCACCTCTGTAGAAGGTCATAATGGATTTCTCAAATATCTAGAAGGCAGATATACTACTTATTTTTCAGAACAAGCAGGGCATTCCTGATGTCAATGTAATTTCTTGCTAGTTTTGAGAAACTAGTCTTCTCTCCCTAATAAGGGAATTCCTGTATTATCTTATCATCCCTATGAAGTCCTATATTCATAAGAAGAGCTTAAGCACTACAATGCCTTTTTATCCCATTTATTACAGAAAGCAAAAAACCTCAGAGATTCAGGAAGGCCAGCCCCTCCTGACTAGGAAGCACCATAATAAGCTAGCTGAGAAAGTAGAGAAAAAGCCACAGAGCAAAAGTGCCACATTCAGATCAAGGCCAGCCCAGGCCAAAGGGAGACATCTCCTCTCTCACAGGAAGCGCCTCTCCTTGTAGTGCAGTCAAACTTGAAAGCAAAAAAGTCAGGAGCTTGTCCATATTTTAAAAAGAAACAGAAGGATGTGGCAGCAGCACCATCTCTGCCTGAAGACTTGGAGCTGTAAAGCCCACATAGATGGGACTCACCAGACCAGACTCTGTGAGTGGGAGGGGAACGGGAGGAGGAAGGCAGAGGTGAATATTGTTGTCATGCTCAGAACATATCTCCTAGATCAGGCCATTCATGGGAAAATGGGACTTTCCCAGGTACATCCTGACAGGCACCACAAGGAAGACAAGCAGGGAAGGAATGCCAGTCAAGTGAAGATTCGTATCTTCAGTTCCAGGTACCATTTGTAAGTCCAGTCTAAAACATCCCATCAACATCCTCCTGGAGAAGGCAGCTGTGAGACCTGGAAGTCTTGGTGGACAACAGGATGACCATGAGTCAGCAGTGTGCCCTCGTGGCCAAGAAGGCCAATGGCATCCTGGGGTGCAGCAATAAGAGTGACCAGCAGGTCGAGGGAGGTTACCCTGCCCCTCTACTCTGCCCTGGTGAGGTCCCATCTGGAGTACTGTGTCCTGTTCTGGGCTCCCCAGTTCAGGAAGGACAGGGAACTGCTGGAGAGGGTACAGCAGAGAACCACAAAGATGATTAGGGGACAGGAGCATCTCTCTTACAAGGAAAGGCAGAGGGACTTTTTCAGTCCAGAGAAGACTGAGGGGGGAATCTTATCAATGCCTATAAATACTTAACGGGTGGGTGTCAGGAGGACAGGGCCAGTCTTTTTTCAGGGGTGCCCAGTGAGAGGACAAGAGGAAATGTGCACAAACTTGAATATAAGAAGTTCCTCCTAAACACGAGGAGGAACTTTTTCACTTTGAGTGTGGCAGAACACTGGAACAGGCTGCCCAGAGAGGTGGTGGAGTTTCTGTCTTTGGAGACATTTAAAACCTGCCTGGACATGTTCCTGTGCAACCTACTCTTGGTGGACCTGCTCTGGCAGGAGGGTTGAACTAGCTGATCTCCAAAGGTCTCTCCCAACCTCATTCTGTGATTCTGTGAGATGTCCCTAGAAATTTTGAGATATTCAAGAAAAACGTTATGCCAACCTGACCTCAATATAAGGAACTTGGGTCGTAAGAAGATGAATGAGAAAGAAGGGCTGAAAGAAGGTAAATTAAGCATTGAGAGGAGCGATATTCATCTGTTGTAATGTGTTGAGTAGATACAATATATATCCTTTCTGGAGACAGATCTATAAAGGGATCTCAAAATCTATGTGCTAGGAAGACAAACTGGCCCTGAATAAGAACTAGAAATATTTCAATTACACTTCTGAAAGGAACTCAGTTCCCTTCTCCTTCTTGAATAATTTGCTTGCAGTTTAAGACTACATGAAAAATTCACACTAATCCTTCAGTTTCTGTTTGCAGAAAGACCAGTAGTGTTAGGCAGTGAACAGCAGGCAGTTCTCAAGATTCACTCCAGGGGCAAATTCTTTTCACAAGCCAAAATTCAACTCTTGGTTAAGTAGCTGATGTTCTATACACAGATTATTGCATAAAGACACACATAACTTTAGGCATCTCAAATTCCCCATTAGGTCTGTCCTGCTGTTCTGCTGCCCAGATCAGGGTTTTCGTCTCAACAGCAGCCTTTGGCAAGTGATATTTTTACAAAATTAATACATTTAACTTTTTTTTCCCCACAGAGCTGGCATATTTTCTCAATAATAAAAAATGCAGGCAGGTCCAATAATACTTCAATCACATTACTAAGGAAATCTTCATTTTTTATGCAGCTTTTTATATCCATCCAACTACCAATGACTCCAGGTAAAACTCAAAACTGCATTGATTCATTTAAGTCCCTTCTAAGAAGCATTACATTTAAAAATAAAGTAATTCCTATCTATCCAGAAACAGCAGGTAAAATTGTGAATTTAATATGCAAAAGAAAACTAGAACTGCAAATGACTTGCCAAATCTACTTTCCAGTTTTGTTTTTGACCACATTATTGCACTGTCTTACAGGTCAGTTGCCAAACTGAGTTAGTCTGCTATATATATTCTCCAATTCCACAGTGTTTGTTCAAGGTTTTTATTCTGGAAGTTTCTGAATTTGTCCAAGTTCAAAACAACACAGGTTCACAAGCAAAATAAGTTGCTGAAAAAATTCAAGAATGAAGGATGTTTCAAAGGAACCTAGTCAATGCTTCTTTTTTCTTTTTTTTTGGCAGTCCCTCAAAAGTCTCCATTTTCTAATCTCCCAGACATCAGAATTCAGAGAAATGAACTGTTAAGGAATGTTACCAGGCCTTTTACATGAAAACAGTCAAACACAGGCAGCATGAGTAAATAGATGGTATAAAGAGCACCATCTACTGACAGACAAGCAGCATTTTGACAGACCCAGGCAGTTTTGCAAGGCACTGCATGGGGCTTCCAGATAATCTAGTTTTTAAGGAATTCATCTTCCTCTTAGAAAACGGGAAAAGCACTACACATTTCCTTCTCAGCTGTCTCTTTTGTGCCATTTAAGCTGTTCTCCAGCTCACAGCTCGGGAGACAGCCCACTCGTTCCACAACGCAGCAGCACAGCTCCAGCAGTCAGCCCCCCACCTTCCCATTTCCATTTCACTCTGCCATTGAAGCTTTCCACATGGAGCTACTCACCACTTGTACACAGCTGCTATATACTGCTATTTAACAATACTAAATTAGCATTTCATTACCAGCTGTTTATGAGGACATATTTCCAAAACCTCCCTAGTCAACAACGATCTTCCACTGAAGTCTGACACTTTTGAACTTTCCCATCCCTAGAGAAGATGCAGCCACCTTGTGACTACAGAAAGCTTCAAGGTTTACTTCATGAGATTAAAATCTTCCTCTGTTCTCATGGCAGGTGGAGGTGTCTTCCTCACTCCTATCCTACTGCTCTTTTATTACTTTGAACACAGTACTATAACCTTTCATTATTTTCCTAAACAAAAATATTAGCAGATGTATGTAAGAAAAAGGCCATTTCCTGACAGACAAGAAAATACTATCAACATCCACAAATGGTTCTGATGCTATTCTCTTGGCTAGTATAAGCACAAATACCTTTAGGAATGCTATTTAACATCTTGATCGCTTCTAAACTCAGGCATAATGTGCCAGTAATGCACTAAAATATTATGGCATGTTGTTTAAAAGTATTTGCTAGCACTATCTTATATACTTACTGTGTAAAATTTGTGTTGCAACACAGAGCTAGATTAGTTTTTTATATATGTTTGGAGAGAATAAAAATAGTAAATTAGAATAACGTTTCTAACAAATCAGTCAAAATTCACTGGTCCTAAAGGCCTTCACTAACAAAGCATAAGAACCACTTGTGATAATTACTCTTGAAAATTAAAGTAGAAAAGAAATATTCATGTATGGTTTTTGCCTTGTGTTGCTTCACTGATTAAAACATCAATAATACATCTAAAGCTCATCACTTAAATTTTTATATTTCATGCATATTCCAAAAATCAATGAAACTTAGTTTACTGTTTTCATACAATAAATTTTGTCAAGCTATTTGATTAAATAATCCTAACAGGATTAGAAGAGAAACAACCAATATGAACTTTAAGGAAGAAATTGCAGTCAATCTGTTTATACACATGGCAGATTAATACCTATTAATAAAACTATGACAGGAATTTTCTAATAGGTAGGAAAGTCTCAGCTTCTACCTTGTTTTATAGCCCTACTTGCTTGTGTCAGCACAGAAGTTCTATTCTTGCCCATGTATTTGCATGCAGCAGCAACAATTTTCTGTTTTTACCTTTTCCTCAATTCTGAGATTTACAAATATAGCGCGATATTCAGATTCATCCTAGAAATTACTCTTCCTTTGCACTATATTTCATCTTCTGCAGATAAATTCCCTATTACTGCACATATTCTACTGCTTTGCCTGATCTTGATCATCCTTGCAGCTTATGCCTTTCTTGGCTTTTTCTTTTGATCATTTGAGCTCAATCACAGATCCTAGGCTATGAGATGGAAAATTTCACTGCTCCCCATTCTATTGTTTATGTAATTAGAGCATCGGACACGGACGGCTGCTACAATTCTCTGAACAAAAAAAAAATGTTTGCAATCTTCTGTTTCACTGTAAGATCACCCAATTCTCATTTCTTACACATTAGGATAAAGTAAAGCATTTGGTAAAGCTGGTGAAGTGGTCTAAAAATATCAAAACACATTTGCTTATTAAGGTTACTACTCTTTTAGATTGCATCTCCCATTCTTCTTAATCTGATTCTGTCTCCCCCTAGCTCTATTTAGGCTGCACTTCCACAGACTTTTCTCTCAGCAGCAAAAGCAGCAAACCAATACTTAAACTACTGCCAGCATGGCAAAGTGATTAAAATAAGATAAATTAACAAGGAAAAGCTGCCAAAGGAGACAGTTCTCATTGGTTGCTCTTGACCAACTAGTACAGAGTACTCTGTCACTAATAAAAGCCAGAATGAGATAACTCAGGTGGATGATAAATTGATCATCAACTCGCTGAATTCAAAGAACTGAGCAGTCAGCTCAACAAAGTGAGAAAGCAGGGGTTTGGAACTGAAACATGCTGCAGGAAATACAACACTAAGTGGGACGCTCTGTCATCAGCTCAGTTCAGAGGACACATTTGTACTTCCACTGCTTCCTGACCCCTCTCCAAAAAAAAAAAAAAAGGAGGGGGTGGGGGAAAGGAAAACAACCCACAAACCCAGAACAGAAACCTAATCATGGGGTACGGGAGGAAAAAGATTATGCATATGCAGATAAGAGTGAAATAAGAATTTAATCAAGAATGACTCGGTTTTATTTGCCATCATTCTGCCAGGTATAGAGGAGCTAATTTAATGTTCAAATTCAGTTTCATCTGTTTAGTTCATTTTGTGTTTTTAGAATAACTTGCAATTTGCATAAAATATTTTAGAGCACAACAACAGGATGCACTCTGATGAGGGTTTTTTCCCCCCAGATGTCAAGCCTGTTCAAATACATGACTACATTCTACAGTATTCCTTTTGGAATCAAAAGCTAAGACAACTTTCTTTCCAATTATTCTGCTTTTTGGTTTTCATCAGCATTTTTAAGTCCTTTGGAACCTGAAAATTAGGGCAGGGGAGAAAAAGTCAACAGAAAAGAAGAAAAGTTAGTATCTTATACTTCTTTCCTCCCAGCAAAAGGAAGAAGGGGTAATTTATACTAATGGACACATACAAATAACTGACTTTCATCTGAATTTGAAAGTTTAATCAACATGCTGAGCACTTACCTGATCTGAGCATTTCATTTCGGAGAGTTCTTTTTTTTTTCTCCCCTTCAAAAATGAAACACTTCCAATACTAAATTATTTCAACAGAGTAAGGGAACTTGAAACAACAGCTATGGCAAATAAAGCTGGCAATTATTCAGGCAAAATAACATTTCCAAAATTATCTCCTACCACTTACTATGGACAATTAACTATAGTTTGCAAACCATAAAGTAGTCTTCCCTATAGAAAAATAAAACAGTAGTGACAGTTTAATAAGCATGAACTTTAACAAGCACTTCAGATTCTTCTACAGTGAATAATCAAGGTTTCAGGAAAGCTTAGTACATGGAATATCATTCTTAGTTTTCCTCATCAACTTCACAAATCACCATCTAACGCAAAAATGTTGACAGTTAAGCTATTAGTTCTTTAGGACAAACTTGAAAAAAAGCAAAAATTCTGAGTCACCAAAAGAGAAGTGAGTTTGAGACAGTCTTACATCTGAAGGAGAATGTACAATTGTGATAGTCATTATCTCCAGAAAAAGGTTTTATATTTCATCAGCAAGGATATTGATTATTTAAAAACATACCTTCAAACCTATACAAATGCTTTATTTAGATAAAAGACTATTACCAGCATAGGTATGCTGAAGATCAGTCACATCCACGTTTTCATCATGAAAACACATTCACAAAATCATTCACAATCAGCCTGGAATGAAAGATGAATTAATAGCACTTCTAAAACCATTAGATACGGATTCTATTGTCATGCTTTTGTTTAAAGCAAGGGAAAAAAAGGCAAAAAAAGTAGAGGGTGACTAGGTCAGCAAAGTCATCAGTTGATGGATGCACTTACAGACATTAGAGAAAAAAAGGAAAATAGGCAGAACATAATACTCCCTTATGAGATTCTCTATGTTAAAGATAAAAAAAGGCCTCAAGATATGCAGTAACTCTACCTTCTTCAGAGCTAAACGTTTTCTGTATTTAGATATGCATGTCAAGAACACATTTAACCCTAGAAGTGCTGCTTGATGCATCATTACAATATTCATTTAATCTCTCTACCTGGCTGTAGGTAACTCTTCGACTCTAGTGAACTCTTTATTCTCTGTAGGGGGGTAGGTGAAAAGATACAGGCTTACCACGACATAGGGGTAACCAGATCAGTTTGGGAGGTGAGGTGAAGACTGAAGCGACAGGCAGAGAATGGCTATGTATCAGTCTGGAGGGTCTCACAGGGCTGGCAGACCAAAGATGACAGCCAGGATACTTAGAGAATAGGAAAACATCACAAGTTTGCATGAACAGGAGACAGTTCAAAAGCTAAAATAAGCAAATAGCCTAAAAACAGAAAGTAATCTCTTTTCTCTTCTTAAACTGTGGATTTATTGAAGGAATTGGATTCATGTTCCCTAATCTTTTAAAGACATCTGATGCCACTATCACCAACAGCACTTGTCTTTTCCAACTGCCAAAGCCCTCAGCTGATCATTAACACTGACACCTCTTAAATTCAAAGAAACATACTGTTGTACTGCTTCCTTTCCCTCTCTGCTCTCTCACTGCAAACTTACACTTCTTTTTGTTTAAGAGTCTGTCATACTTGGGTACCATTCTTAGTTTTGAACTAACTCTGCAAATGCCCAGAGTGGTTAATGACAATGGTAAAGCACCCCATCCCCATGCTGGATCACCATCTCAAAGCTTCACTTAATGGCATCACAGCCAAGGAAACCCCACACTATTTACAAATCAGTTGGTCAAAAAAAATTAAAGAGGGAAAGGGAAGAACTGCCTCTTATTAAAAACAACATTCTCTTTACCTTATGCATGCCCCACTGATAATACACAGCATCATAGAAAATGTCTGTTTTAACATTTGGGAGTTGTTCCCCTGCTCCCTGCAGGGGCACACCCTACACAGTGATCTGCAACTGACTGTGGAGCAGAGATAAAACAGAAACATTTCTGACTGAAGTCCATATTCAGAAATAGCTAAAAAGAACTAGTATTTGCAAAGTATAAAATGAAAGTATACTGAAAAGCCTCCTTGATTTCAGAGGTCATTATTGTTGGCAGTTTTGTAGTGCCCAAAGGCTCTATATCACACAAGATACTCCTCAAACACGAGGCACACTCCAGTCCCCATCCACCAAACACTTCCAATCAAAATCAGAAGCATGACATAGACAAAGCACCAGTGGAGACCTTCACCACTACCCACCACAGAAAACAGCTAGAAAATCTGTTCCACAGAGAGGAACAGGAACAGGCACAAATTGAGCTGCTGCATTTGTACTTCTCAGGCAGCCCAACCAAATCAGTGTTTTCCACTTTTCAGGGACATTGCAGAGCTTTTGGATGTTCCATTTTACATACACACACGAGACAACTGTGGTAGTAAATTTATTCCAAATCTCAGTTTTCTACTGAAACAACAGTTTTATCTTGCCCTATTTACCATCATTCTTCTACACCTGGAAAAACTGAGACATAGAGCAAGAACTTCACTTCTAGTGAAGAGCAACAGGCTCCTAATGTCTGAGAGCAATTTGAAGAAAAGGGGCAAACAAAACATGCACACACTCCAATAATTTCCTTTTAATTCAAAAGACATTTTTTTCAGATTAAGTGGGTTTTGCTTCCCAGATCATCTTGAACATAGTAGCATACATAGGACTAGTCTATCCTAAGTGTTCAAAGTATGATTTGAGGTGAATGCAGCTTCTAAGATAGTCTCACAACGCAAGGCTTCAACTCCATCAGATATTAATAACCATTTCAACATCAAACACAAAGGCTGGTTAGCTAGTAAGGCAGAGGACATCACTGAGTTTGAGTGACTCAAAGTCACTCAAGTGTCAACACAGTTCACAGAATCACAGAATGATATGGGGTTGGAAGGAACCTCTGGAGATCACCTAGTCCAACTCCAGTTCCCAAAGCCTAGACAGATTCAGCTGAGTGGTGCTTGCTTCAGATGGAGTCTGATCCCTCTCTGAGTTCCTCTGAGCATGCTGACTAGATCTCCACCAAATGTAATAGGAGTTTAGACACCTGGCTTACACAGAGACACTTAATTTAAGCTGCCCTCATCAGCAAACTCAATTCCACCCATGGTGACTGAGGGGAAAACAGACTCCACTGTCCCAGGCCACCCTTTTCCACACTCTCCTAATGAAATCCCCTCCCTCATTAGCACACCTCTGCACTAAAGCAGAGCTTGACAAGTTGGTAACACAAGAAACACCCTTCAGACATTATCAAGGCTATTACAGCCCCACACCCCTTTTGTAATTGTGACACATTTCACTCCCAGTGCTCAGCAATTATGTTATTTTTTTCAAAATGGAAAAAAATGCCCACTTGTAGAGAGAAGGGTAGACTACAGCAACTGCTTATCAGTTTTGTCAGAAGTGTCCAGCAAACATGTATGGCAGATTAATGAAATTATTGTTGTAACTCAGATGAGATCACTATTTGCAGAACCTGCAGTGCTAGCAGTGGGGCATTAAACTGCTTTCCCATTTAAAATGCTAAATTGGTTCTAGAATACATTTTGTAATCCCTCTAATCACAATGCTATTATTTTCTTTACCAGGTGATTCTATACTTTTTCTTCCCCATCAAGGCAGCTGTGTCATTAAAATACTGCTTTAGTTTTGCAGTAATCTCTGTGAAGCCTTTAAAGTAGCTTCAAAGTGAAAGCAGAGGGTTTGGACAGCTTTGTGGAGCAGCTTCAGAATGAAGCAAGCAGCAGAACGGGCACTATAAGTACATTATGCATCCACACACTGTATGGAATTGCTTTTTCCTCTAAAAGCTGCTCCATCTTTTAATCCACATTTTTTTCCCCGAAGAGAAGTACTTCTTTTCAATTATATGTCTGTGTCTATATGTGTCTATAGTATTAGACATCCCACTTATTTCTAGAGTACTACCACCACTTTTACTGCTTATGTTTGCTAATACAAACTGCAATTGCTGCTCCTTTTCACACTAGTGCAGTGGGAACGAACACAAATTTCACATTGATAGTTTTCACAGGGCAACAGGAGCCAGATCAGACTACATTTCCCTCCTTATGCTCCCTCAGCTGCCTCTCTGCAACCATCTGCTCTTGCCTGCCCTATACGAGGGCTGCATTTGCTACCCCAGCACGACCCACCACTTTGCGATGTGTTTGTGCAGCCCCTGGCACATCGCAGGGTCAGGCTCCTCCAATTCCCTCAGGCCAACACCTTCCCACCCATCACTGGGCGAATGCAACCACTGAAAATGTTTTCATCGTTGAGTTTTTGGTGAAAGTTCAACTGTAAAAAGCCCTGCAAACAGAAATTTCTCTTCCCTTCATCACCTGATGGACTGAAGTCATAGCTAGGGCATGCTTGAACAGATTAATTTCATAAACAATCCCTTTAAATAGTTTGGAAAGTTAATCAATCATGGTCTTTGTGAGCGAACTTCATATGTTCTACTTCCAACCTTCTAAAAAGTATTAATCTGAGCTGATTATTTTTTATTTCCCGTGGGGAGAAAGAAGAGAAGCAATAGGAAAAAAATAGAAAAAAAATACTGTGTTCAACTCTGGAGTCCTCAACATAGAAAGGACACAGACCTGTTGGAACAGGTCCAGCGGAGGGCCACAAAAATGATCAGAGGGCTGGAGCACCTCTCCTATGAGAACGGGCTGAGAGAGCTGGGGCTGTTCAGCTTGAAAAAGAGGAGGCCCTGGGAAGACCTTCTAGCAGCCTTCCAATATCTGAATGAGGCCTCCAGGAAAGCTGGAGAGGGACTCTTTGTCAGGAAGATGTCCTGCTTCCACACAACTGCTGATGATATTTCAAAATCTACAGGCATGCAGTCAGGGCAAACAGGATGGACAGGAGAAGCCAGATCTTTTATGCTGAACATAGAAACCTCACTGCAAAAATGTGACGAGATACAATAGATGAGATAGCAATTGGAAAAAACATGCTACAGCAGGAATATACTTGGATTCTGAATCAGGCATTTATCCTCCTGTGATAATCTGGCTTTCAGGATCCTGACAGGAGAGGTTTCTTGTTTTCCTGGCTCCTGACAATGTAAATTCTGAACCATGCAGCTATATTCTGCAGTACAGGTAGGGTTAACTCCAGCACTTCACTCACAGCAGTAAAACCCCAGAGCAACAAACAAAACATCAGCCTCAGCTGCTTGAAATGTATAGGGTCACCTAGAACTCCTGCTTCACTGCTCAGGGCAGAAGATTTGTCCACTGCACTGTTCTGAAACTTTAGACTTCAGCCAAAGGTCACAATTGTGAATAACAGGCTAAGCCAGGAAGAGATACATATAGATCAAACACTTCAGCCACCAGTTTAGACACCTGAAATCTCATTATAGAATAAAATCATACAATCATTTAGGTTGGAAAAGACCTTTAAGATCATCAAGTCCAACTGTTAATGTAATACTGTCAAGTCCACCGCTAAACCACGTTCCTCAGCACCACATCTACACATCTTCTAAATATCCCCAGGGATGGCGACTCCACTACTTCCAATGTGGACATTGGTAATCTGTTAACTATTTTTTCACAAAAATCAACTAAGAAAAGCAAACTTTCTGGCAGTAAAATAACATTTCACCATCCAGGGTCTGCAACTCTGCTGGGATAACACATAGTGGTCTGCAATTCAAACAGCCTCCCACCCTGCCACACAATTTTAAAGCAAAACCTAGGGGATCAGAACAGTCCAGCTAGGGTTACGCTGAACCTTCACTTCAACAGGAGAAATATCTGTTGAAGTTTCACAGGAGAGGGATAGCTGCAAAACAAAGCAAAATGGTAAAACCTCATCGCCCCAGCTCAGTGGGCTTTGGTGTTTCTCAACCAATTGCAAAAAAAACCCCAAAACCAGAAAACAAAGAAAAGAGAAAAAAAAAGCCAAAATACCCCCACCCCAAAACAAACAAAGAGGACAGGGAGGGAGGATAAAACGGCCTTAGCATACCAAACAGCTATGCTGATGAACACGTATGTTCCATAATGCTCATCACCAGGACCACTGCGTGGCAAATACTGTCTTTCTCATCCAACCCATTTTATAGGCTTGACTGAAATGGATAAACACTGTGAAGCAGAAACCACTGACTGAAAAACCTGGAGAGTTCTTCCAGAAAATAACTTTTTCTATTTTCTTGCTAGAGAACAGTACCAGAGATTTGTATTCCTTAAAGTAACTGACAAAACACTTTTATATTTCTAAGAATAACTCTATAACACCCTTATTACTCAGAAGCCTCACTCTTTCGTGCTTGGACATTTCATCACACTCTTGACACACACCCCAAATATTTCCCAAGCAGAGCAGAATTCCACAGGAAGCCAAAGGAGCTGCTTCCACCTCAGTCAGTCCTGAACTGCGCCCAATAAGCTGAGATAAATTCTCATCCTCTTGCTGTTGAGTTCAGTCAAGCTCTTTAGTGCTGTCCCATGCAATTTTACAAAAAAAAAGAAATTTATTTTTTTTTAAGAAAGCAAAATTAACCAAAAGAATTCATGAGCTGCACTGCAACAAGGAAGTATAGCCTACTGGTGTTTATGTTGCACTTACCAACAGAAGGCAAGATAAAAAAACCCCTCTCACTTCTTTTACCAGTTTAACAGGACTGTTAATTTGTTTCCGAGTCCAATAAAAAACTGCCATTGCTAAAAAAAGATAAAAAGTCTAACTGTAGTGGTGGCCATTAAAAAGCCTTTATTATTTCCTACTGCTGCTACCACGTAATGAGACAAAGTATATCACCAGATATACACACCTCACTTAGAAATCAAAACCACATGAATAAGTAATCTTCTTCTAGTAAGTGAAAGACCAGATTTGGGTCTCATGCTCACAATGAACAGGGCTTTGAGTGCAACACATGGAAAACTTTGATAAAAGTCAATACTTCTTTAAGAGGTGATTTTTTGAATTTTGTCACCTTCTGTCAAAGCTTATACTCTGAGAAGTATAGAATCATAGAACAGTGCATTGGAAGTGACCTCAAGGATCATCTGGTCCAGTCTGTCTTGGCAAAGCAGTCTAGACAAGACGGCCCAGCACCCTGTCCAGGTGAATCTTAAAAGCATCCGATGTTGGGGAATCTAACACTTCCCTGGGGAGATTATTCGAATGGCCAGTTGTTCCCATTGTAAAAAAATCTGCCCTTGTGTCCAACCAAATCTCCCCAGGAGAATAACTTGTACCCATTACCTCTCATCTTTTCCATGTGACTCCTTGTAAAAAGGGAGTCTCCACCCTCTTTGGATCAACCCTTTAAATACTAGAACATAGGGATAAGGTCACGCCCTAAGCCTTCCTCTCTCAAGGCTGAACAAACCCAATTCTCTCAGCCTGTCCTCAGAAGACAGGCTTCCCAGTCCTTTGATCCCCTCTGGACCCTCTCCAGCCTGTCCCCCTTTTTTTTTTTTTTTTTTTTTTTTTTTTTTTTTTTTTTTCTGTTACAATGGGTGTGTTTCTCACTTTTGTAGCTTTGGCTACCCTAAGGGAAAAAAGCTGATGGGA
The DNA here is from genome assembly GCA_013400375.1 of Thinocorus orbignyianus. Lineage (NCBI taxonomy): Eukaryota > Metazoa > Chordata > Aves > Ciconiiformes > Thinocoridae > Thinocorus > Thinocorus orbignyianus. Next base: position 410,660 of record VXBW01006929.1, read on the forward strand.
GAATCCTCTGTATGTTTGCCAGATCTTCTTTATCACATTCCCTTTCCCCCTGTTCCACCCTTCCAGTCCCCCTCCTCCATCTTTCGAATCCAGTGGCCAATTTAAACNAGCCAGATAGATTCCAGTCTGTGCTGCACTCCTACATTATGTCTTCCCAGGTACAAGACTTTACACTTGTCTTTGTTGAACTTCACAAGGTTCTTGTTAGCCCACTCTTCCAGCCTATCCAGATCTTCCTGCAGGGACCCTTCCAAAGTGTCCTCACTTGTGACAAGTTGCCAGTTTGAAAAGGAACCATTTGCCACGGTCCTCTGGGGGCAGCCTGCCAGCCCGTTCCCCACCCACCACACAGACCACTTGGTCTAGATCATAAAGCATCAGTTTCTCTAGGAGGAGGCAGTGGGGAACCACATCAAAAGCCTTGGAGAAATCCAGGTAGACAATGTCCACTGTTCTCACCTCATCAACTGAGCTGGTTACTTAGTTGTAGAAAGCGACCAGGTTTGTCAAGCATGATTTGCTTTTGGTGAATCCATGCTGGCTTTTCCCAATTACATACTTCATTTGACTTGTGATAGTCCCCAGGAGGATTTGTTCCATAACTTTCCCAAGGGCTGAAGTACAACCAATGGGCCTATAATTTCCCAGATCCTCCTTTAAGCCCTTCTTGTAGGTGGGGCTTACATTAACCTTCTTCCAGTCTTCTGAGACATCCCCCATTCTCCACAACTTCTCAATAATTATGGAGATCAGCTTCACAACTACATCAGCCAGCTTTCTTAACACTTCTGGATGGATAGGGTCAGGGCCCTTCAATTGGTAGGGGTCAAGCTCCTGTAATAGTTTACATTACAAGACCCAGCAATGCTGGTAAAGACAGATGTGAAGAAAGTATTGAGAAAATCAGCCTTTTTAGCAGTGTTTGTGACTAACTCACTTCTTCTGTTTAACAGCTGGCCAATATTTGCCTTCTATTTCTGCTTATTCCTTATGTATAGTAAAACATTTTAACAGAACACTAATTCCAAATGTCCTAACTCGTGTTTATCTAGAGATAACTATGATGACACCCAAACAAACCAAACAGATGAACCAGAAGTAGCATTTTAAATAAGAATTCCAGGTATAGATGTAACAGAGGTGTTAAAAAATTATATTTAAACTGTATATTTAAAACCATTCTTGCTTTCCAATGAAGTTTTCTGCTCTTTAAAAAAGCGTCCACTCAACTGCCTGATATTTTATACACCATGAATACTGAAAAATCAATTACTACAAAGTGTATATATTGATATACGCAAATACACACACATATATAACACACTTCGTATATATATAAACATATATAAGAAAACAAAGTACATTTACATTTCCTATAATTTTCTTAACTTGCATTATATCCTGTACATTACCAGAGTCTCGCTGTATTCTGCAAATCAGTTAAGATAAGGAAAATCTTTGCCTTTTCTAGACTTGCTCACATTTGTAACAAGGTGGTTCCTTGGGGAACCAGCTGAGGGAGACTAAGATCATTGTTCCATTTTCTGTTAGATTTCTGCCTCAGCCTATAAAAATTAGATTGCATACTCATCAAGAACTTCTAAATGAATGATCCTTCACTCAAAATACACTTCTGCTGTCTGTATCTCAAATATAAACCAAACACTTGTATTCTCCTATTTAATTACAGTACCTGCATAAAAAGGAACTTTAATGAGTTACTACTGTTCCACGGGTCCAAAGCTGAGGACAGAAAAAGAACAACATACTTCATTAGAAAAGAGATTTTGTGTTTCTTTGGACAGCAAAACCTTAAAGCAGCCAGGAGTTTGGGCTGCTGGAATTGGTCTCAATGAAGACAGATTAGAAAGTTGAAAGCAGAGAAGGTGGTCTGTAAGGCATCTTAAGTTGCATTCAACACATTGCCTTGCTTTGTGTAATGTAAGTCTCACTACTGTGGCTATAAGGTATGCGTTAGCAATATTGGAGTACACGGGATTGGAAAGAAACCTTTTTAGAAACAACTGAGCAATGAGGAAATATAAAATAAATGGATCTGCTCATGATGTTTCATTTACAATACTCTCTGTTCCTGCTCATCTTTCCACTGTACAGATATGATTGCATGGATAAAGTTTCATAATGACAGCTTAGTTCAACTCTTAAAGCCACACAAGTTACAAATTCAACTCTATATTCACATTTGAGAGGACAAAGCAACATAATTTTTAAATTTAAGGCAGAGTAACCCAGAAAAGACAGGCGACCTCAGGCTATAACATATGAAACCAGATGAAAAACATCACTAAATTAATACAATGCATAAAAAACAAAGTTACTAACAAGGCAGTAATACCTTCAGAAAAGCAGTTCACTTCATTTGCTTGATACTATTATGCCAAGCTTATTCCATCAAGGAAAATGCTTAGTGGTTTATTTTTAAATCTGAAGCATGCCCAACTTTCTCAATAAAGCTACCGCCATCAGATGTAGGAAACCGACACCTGATTTGAGTTCTTTGAGAGCACTATGTTTCCCTCTTACCCAGCTATCTCCAGCATGTAAACTGTGGAAATGGTTTTCTATTCATCAGTCCAACAAGTACAGCTCAGACAGTGAAAACTTGCCCCATTACATTATATCACTGACATATTTCATCCTGATTTTCCACTAGGATGAGTATTTTGTAAGCAAATATGAGCTTGATCTGCCTGTGTTCCATGTAAACTCAAGCCCATTCTCAACTGGAAGCCCCACTGCGTCATTTAGCTTCTTCAGGTCTGAGCTCGTAAGATCTCCTCTGAGCTTAACACACCTCCTTAGCCTTCAGTACAGCACAGATTCTCATCTGTTGATGTTGAAACATGGGCAGGGCTAGCTTGCTTTCGTCTGCAAAAAGGTGGGTAAATGCATTATCAGCTGAGCTTTGTCTCAAAAGTATATCCAAAATTTGGTGGTCTTGTTACCATAGGGATGAATCAAACTAATAAGCACAAACCTGTTCTCCAAGAGTTCAAGAGAAACCAACGTGCTTCATAACTGGCCACAAAAGAGACTGCAAGTAACAGTGATTTTGATCAATGCCAACCTGTACTGGATCTAGTTCAATGACTTAAGACAGAATGAAATCATCTTAAACTGTACTCATTTAAAGCTAGATATTTTAGACAAAAATAAGAATGGAGAATTCATACTAAGCCTTCATTGTCAAGGTTACTGCCCAGAGTTTAATGCTATTTTATTCCAAAAGCGAAATTCATCACAACTGTATGCGTATTATCTGTTAGATTTATTGTACTGATGGCAATAGGAAATACGCTTATTTGTTCAGTCACTAAACTAATTGTTACTGCCTTTTTTTGATCAATTAAAAAAAGAAAAAAGGATACTAATTTTATTTGCTCTATTAACTCTCAAAGTGTCCAATTCAGTAAAAACTCAATTTTCCACTCTCAGGAAATCATCCCCAAAACACTGGGTTTAGGCCTTTAAATATCAAAAAGGCTGATAAGGCTTTTAAAGAATACCTCCCACATATTTTTTTTAACATTCTCTTATTTTTCATTCCAGTTAAAAACATACCTAATATGACAAATTATTGTCTTATACCCAAGGTGTCTGGAGCACACACACTTACCTGCACTTGGTAGTCACGTCTGCTGTAACAAGAAACAGCAGCTTATGAATAGGAACAGATACTTCATTTGTCTTTAGGAATTCACCTCTGAAGTATGTTTATTCACTGACACAACAGACACAGAAGAACTAACCCAGTATTCAACCCAAAATTAGTTACAGGCTTATTAAACTCAGTCACCCATATAAAAATCCATATATTCATATATCCAGAGAACCTTTTGCCTCCTTTATCTGCCCCAGGAAAAACAAACAAGTAAACAAAAAAACCACTCAAGAAAAACATATCTATTCCCATTCTGGCTGTTACCCAAGTCTTTCAGGAAAAAATGTCTCCACAATGCCTGAAGAATAGAGATCCCATTATTTCAATTATCTTCATCTAGAGAAAAATTGCATGAAGTTACTAGTGCAAATCTCATGAGGTTCAACCAAGCCAACTGCAGGGTCCTGTGTGGAGAAATGGCTGAGTGAAAAGGGGCACGACTTGATTGCAATGAGCAGCCCAGTCTTTGATGTAGATAAGAGCTTAGAGGTTGCTGTGAACTGTCCTTGAAAAGTAGAAGTATGAAGAAGCAGCTACATGGGAAACAAGATAAGTGGAACGGCAGTTGGGAAAAGGGGAAAAAACATCGCTGCGCACAAACAAGAACTTTACACCAATTGTGTGAGTGTTCTAGGTGTTTGAACAGAGACTATAAGCCAATCATGTAGCTGTTGCTAGTGTGTGCTTCTTTTACCTGTCTGTATAAACTGTAAGAAACTTGAATAAAGNAGTGATAGGACAAGGGGTAATGGCTTTAAACTGGAAGAGGGGAGATTTAGATTAGATATCAGAAAGAAATTCTTTCCTGTGAGGGTGGTGAAACACTGGAAATGGTGGCCCAGAGAAGTTGTTTAAGGCCAGGCTGGATGGGGCTTTGAGCAACCTGGTCTAGTGGGAAGTGTCTGTGCCCACAGCAGGGGGGTTGGAACTGATGATCTTTAACGTCCCTTCCAACTCTAACCATTCTATGATTCTATGAAAATAAAACAAAGCCACATCCAAGAAGTGTGTAGGGGTAAAACTCCACAGCAATATCTTGCTACTGTAACACCTGCTTCCTCACACTGTTACAATGGTGCAAAAGTATGCTTTACCAGGATGATAAATGCTTTTCAAGCAGTAGCCAGGACTTCAAGGAGCCTGGGTTCTTTAAGACTCACCAAATAAATAAGAACCCAGTCCTACCTACCTTAGATATTTCTGGCTCCACTTGTTGTCTTTTGGGTGTCTCTTTTGACTCTGGCCCTTTTGGAGTACTAGTGTTCTTAACAGAGGGTGATCCAACTCCTTCACCTTCAAGCTGCAGATTAATACCTTCTGTGGGGACAGGGTGATCAATACCATTTGGATTCAGATTGCAATGGATAGCTGGGGAAAAAAACACGAGAAAGAGAAAACTCTACTTAGGAAAGAAGAACCCAATGTTGCAAACATTTATCACAAAGTACTAAGATGTGCCATGTGGTAACCAGAGCTATGTTAGATCATGGCATAACAACTGTCTGTACCTTGACATGGATTCAGGGTGAGATATTTAAGAAAGTAAATGAGAGGCAATGCAGCACTGTATAAAGCTATTTAGTGCAGGCCACTGTGCTGAACTCTGCTCCACTGTATTCATTAGAGCACCAAGACCCTCAACTTAGAGCTTTTACTAGGGTAGGACATTATATTCCATGTATTCATCATTCAGCCACACTTTTTTTTTGTCTTTTCAAGGCAAGCAATTTAAAGTTTTTCTATTACATTTTCAATTACTACAACATTCTAGGCCCTAAACAATGTAGGACAAGTAAGCTGTGCACAGCGAGTCAGCAAGTCGGTCTCTGCACAGAGTAATGACTTACTCAGCTGATTATCTCTCCTTCAGCACTTTGTACCACTGCAAATTACCACCTACACCATCCTAATAAGCAAGAGGGATGTACTGTCTAGGAGCACATAATGAGGTGTGGACTAATGACAGCAGAATAAGGAAGGCAGCCAGAGGAAAAAAATAAAACAAATGCAAACCATACAACAGAAATGCATATGCAGTAGTTTAATCGCTTTCTGTCCAAAATTTCACTTTTACAAAAAGAGTAGCCTTAACAACCTTCCTGGCACGTGTAGCAATTTTAAAAGTTGCAGATCCTGAGGCAACTTCCCTTTCATGCAACTATTCTGTTCTGCATTCATGTTCCTGGGTAACTGCTACTTTTAGCATTACTCATAGTTAATGGTCCCAATTTCCCCTGTACACAAAAGAACTTTGCTCAGATACTGTGCTGCAATGTTTGACAGACCTGAACAGACACCGAAAACACACTATAAAGCCAAAATAAAAGTTGCCCTTTTACCTTTGCTTGACTTCGTAGCAAAGGGTGGGGAGCAGGAGAAGGAATCAGAACCACCAGTTTCTACCAGCTACTGATCAGCCCTTGAAAGCCTCTCACAGGAAACAGGCTCAAGCTGCCAGAGAAGGCAAAGGGTCCTTCAACTACAGCACCTTTTGAAAATCCATTCACGTTAAATCCCAGAGTCTTAATTGAAAACTTGGAGCTTACACTGCAGCAATTCCTCGGTACATAATTAAAGCAGAGGAAAAAAAGTTGGCCTTTTCTCTTTGGGTTTTAAAAAACATCAAAGTATTTGTAAAAGATAGTACTACAACACCTACATCTGCAAGCTAGGAATGGAAATATCCCCTATCTTCAAGTCAAAGGAATGTTATGAAGGATAATTCAATAACAACACTGAGTGATGGAAAGAAGTAAAGAATTGCAACATGTTTAATTACAGCTATTTTGTATAGAAGAATAGAAAAATATGTCACTGGCCCACAGAAAACTAGTAAATGAAACTAAAAATGGGAAGGGAACTAAATTTTAATATCACTGTGAGTAGCTACAGAGGATCAGTCCTGAACTTCTTTAACAAGTATGTAAAAGAGACAGAGACTGCTCTCCAAATAGCCAATTCTTTAGTGGACAACATGAGAGGAAGAGGATGAGGAATCACTAGATAACATCACATCCAGAGCTGAACCCTCCAAAGACCTCCCTGTGAGGAAAGAAAACAGAAGAGATGAATGATGCAGAGCTTCTGGAGGTGAGGTAGGGTTTCTACCGGCCACCCCAGGGACCACCACAGGAGGAGGATTTCCAGCTAAAAATCCTTTATTTCTCAAAAGGGATCCTCCATCTGCTTAGGCCTTGCATAGAGAACTGTGGTTTTGCTTTACAAGCACTGAAAAAAGCCCATAGGGTAAAGGGGCCTGCACCAGTAGGTGTGGCTGTTGTTCTTACCTTTATGTCTCAGTTCAGTGGGACAGGCATCTGCAACATCTTCCTGATACCTCAAGAGCTGCTACAAAGCCTTATTTCCCAAACCAGCTCTAAGGGAGCTTTTCCCTAAATCTAGCTGTAGCACTTCTTGCTAGTCTTTCTTACCTGGTTCAAACCAGGTCTGCACATTGGCTGAAGGCAACGCAAAATGAAATCCCATCCTTCTGGCGTTGCCTCTCACTGGTGTGGAAGGAAAAACAGATGATTGCCTTCAAGTCAGTCCTTTCTTCCCACTAGTTCTCCTAGCCACATCACTGAGTCAATCCAAAACATAAATACTTAAACCTTAATAATGTTAATAGAGGCCCTTCCTAACTATTGAGTCCTTTATTTCTAGCTGCACTCCATATTTACACCCCTTCCTGGATTTTGCTTTTGTCATGGCTACAAGACTTGAACATAGCTGCTGCTTGATTTTTCCCTTGCAGGATCTCTTCCTGTGTCAGAGAAAAAGCAAAATCTTCTTTACTTCTGCAGTGTAGCTAATATGCTTCACCTGCTCTGGCTGTATGGCCATTATGGGGAGGTATCCAGAACCTGCCAAGTTGCTATGATGAAGTTAGTCTTCAAGGCTTTCAAGCTCCCATGGGAGGTTTCAAACAGATATAAATATAAACCACAAAGTAATATCAGTGTCTTAAGACACCAAACTTTCTCTCCCCCCTAGATCATATCCATCTACCATTATCTATCTAATCTACATCGTATTTACCTACCTGAAAGAAACAAGTAATTACTAATAACTCCTTTACTTAACAATCAGCCCACTGCAAAGAAGGATGCAATCCACTAAGACAGACTTTTTTGCAGCCCAGTGAGGTTGGAAACTGTTCTGTTCGTAGCCAAACTAATCCCCTTCTTCACAAAAAGAAAAAANTAAAATACCTGCAAAGGTACTCCCAGCACACTCCAGCTCCAGCAAGGGCTGGATAGCAGTGAAAAACTATGGAATGGAATACAGTCCATAAAAATCCTTCCAGCTGTCTTCTGCAAGGGTCTTGCCTAGCTGAAGATAAAGACTTTTTGCATATACCCTTGAAACGTTAACACACACAGGCAGCATCCAGACACAGGCAGTTTTTGACTGTCAGCCCCCTTCCAGTGCTCACTTGAGAGAAATCACAAAGCTCAGTGAGACTTAACACTGCCTGGAAGAACATTGCCAGCAGCAAGTTTCCTGTGGAGTGTAACTCCTCCCTTCCCAGTGCCCCCAGACAACACAGAATAGGAAGAAGGCTTGGTGGGGATGGACAAGGAAGGCCTTCTGGGTTACAGCATTAATTTACCATGCATTATAGGGAGCAAATGATCCAGATTTCTCATAACATGTTAGCAAAGCATCACCTGGATGGTTTAAAAAAAGAAATAAATCACACAGCAAGATGAGGCTTGACTCTTAGCTCATCATTCTTTCAGAAGTAATGAATCTTAGCACTGTTTCAGCAATGCTTTATACTGGACTCCTTCAGGATATGAAAGAGAGAAAAAAGTGGAGAGGCTGCTAGCAGCTACATAAATGCCCATCACATATTGGAGAGGCAACGAGTTAAAAGAAACACAGGCTGCCTCAGAAAAGACCTTTTCAAAGTTATTGATACTTGGGAGGACAGGGAGAGCAACTTTTTTTATTTCCTAGGGGTAGAGGAAGAAAGAAAGAGTTCATCTCTCTCCAACACTCTCATCACAGTCTTGGCTTACCATACACCTGGACTGAACCTGTTCCTTAAGGAAGACACACCTAGAACGAAAGCCTCGGCATGGGAGGAAGGCAGACAAGGGCAGGAGGGAAAAAAGCAGAGGTGAGGATAAACATCTGTCACCTGGCAAAGCCAACCTCTCCTTGTCATAAGAGGTGATCTTCAGCTCTATTGTTTTCCTCTAGCACTCCTCCAACTCTCAACTACACAGAGGGTAAGAAGGAAAGAATATTTGCTTTCATGGGTCAGTTATTTCCTGTTGCCACACAGAAATACACATTTCCATCTCTGTGGCAGACAGAGGTGGAGCTCTTGCCTCCTTTTACTTGTCAATACAAACCACAATTGCTCCTTTTCAAGATTTGTTAAAAGCAGGGAAAGAGGTCGTGGTTTCATCACTATCAACGTATTATCCTCTTAAATCAACACCTTATATAATTTTAGCTCTACAAAACTAAAGGCGCTGGGAGGTTAACATCCTGTAGAACTAGGCAGATTCTAGGCAGCTCTTGCAAAAGAATCACAAATCACCAACATTATCACAACCCAACTGCCTGACCCTCTTAGCTGACTCTTCTAAAATCTCTTTCTGGAATTAATGTTGTTCATCTGAAAAAGATTCTACCTATAGACAAATCAGTTTTTCGCTAAAATACTTGTCCAGGTTCTTACTTCTCATTACCCTGTGATTAGCTAGTGCCAATTCACCCCACCCTCTGTTTTCCCACACTGCTGCTCTGGCAATATCCCTACTGTCTCAGCACCTCTTCACTCTAAATAATGCATCTCATCATTCCCAGACTTTAGAAACCCATCAAGACACCAAATCCTACCTCCAAATTAGCTGATCGTATCAGCCTTATACCACTAGGTATCAACAGTATCATTACATTTTGAAAGAGAACCTCTTCCAATATTCTTCCATACAATCTCAACATTCATATATCATCCACATATCTCAGCAATACAACCCTTCATTCAGTTTCAGACCAATTAAATTCTCCTTTCCCTGCTGAAAACCACACCTAACAGTTGGTTAATGCTGTGTCTCTCTTCATGCTTCCCAACAATTGTCACTTAAATTGGACTGAAAGCTTTCTGTGGTGGGAACTTCTTTTCTTTTTGGGAGGGAGGGTGGATGTTCTGTACAGTTCTGAGTGCACAGCAACAACCACATGACAAATGGTGCTGGCAGACACAATAACATAGATTCACAGATTACATTTATGAAACAAACTATTATTTAAAACAAAGGTACTTAAGTGCTTTTGCACTCCTAGCTCAACGGCAGAGCTGAATCTACAGGAAAACATCTACTTTTCCAGAACACTAAAAAAAAAAATAAAAAGACTGCTGAGATCTGCCAAGTTATGAGAGTCAAAAGCTCTGTGAGAAAATAGTAAGTGGAGCACCCAAAATGGAAAAATAACCATGTCTGTCCTAAAAGCACTAGGGAAGGAACAAAATTAATGCAATACACAGTGTATTTTTTCCACATGCTAGAACACAAACCCAAGCCCTTTCCATGTAGATGAAGCAACAGAATTTGCTGCCCTGCAGAAGCTGACACATGTTAGCCGAGCTCTGTGCCCACGCAGATCCCTTACGGCATGCACATGCAGTTCAAAAAGAAAGCTCACAGGACAACGTGAATGTTCTGCTCCCCTCGCCGCCTGCCTCCCGGATGGCAGCTGGCCAAGAGGCAGCTTGTCTCAGCATGCTTGATGGTACACAAAAGTCACCAAGAGCCACAGTAAGTTACTGGCAGCTGGGGGCAAGCCTTGCCTTTTACTAGAGGGGAATCTGTGAATTCTGTCTTGAGAAAAGCCTGAAGGCACTCTTCAAAACACAGCCTTGATATACCCAAAGTTTTGGATGGGCAGATGGAAAGTCTTTGCCTCTCCATCTGTAGGCTCAAGGCTTAGCAGATCAAACCTATGATCAGTCACTGCCTCTGTGCTCTCTACTGCCTACCATGTCAAACCTTTCATAACTACTTGTTTCAGTGGGAATACTGCTAGCTGCTTAAACTGTTAAGCAGATCAATTAAGGCTACATTAAAGCACATTTGGCAAGTACTTGAGTTACATGCAATAACAATTGCTCTATTCTGAAAAGCAATGGAGTAAAAATAGCATCTTCTTACTCATCTGCCCTGTTCTGTGTGCATCACAGTCATATGCTAGCTTTTGCTATTCCAAGACAAAAAGCAGGCATGGGAGATACCCATCCAACCTCTAGCAATGCTCAGAAAACTTTCACGTGTCAAATACTGGTAAACATGCAAGCTCCATTTTATGTGTTTGTGCCACAGACTTAGCTACCCAATACTAGGAGGTAAATCCATGCAATCCATCTGATACATCCATCATAAAAATTTTTCACCAATGTTGAAAAATATAGACAGAAGGTAGTCCATAAAGCTGGAACATGAACTAACTCAGGTTGGAAATAGCAGGGACATTATGAAAAGGATCCAAATATCTTTTCAGTCACCTCAAGTCTACATGAAGGTTCTGAAGATTTAACAGGTCTTTCCAGGAAAGGGGATCCTACAAGACCTTTGGACAGCAGCCCTCCCTGGACCTATTTTTTCCATTTCTGCCCAGTTCTTGTCAGAAGGCAATCAAATCTCCAACCACACAAAATTCTGCTGTCAGCTCTTTCAGTCAGGCTTCCAGGTGCCGCATTTCAATACCAAGTAGCCAAACAACATCACTGGCACTTTTTGCTTGCCATCGTTCACAAGCCACTTTAACTGGGCTAATCAGATTCAGGGAGATGTTCACACTGAGATCTCATTCCAAATTGAGGTGGCTGCTCACACTGACCAAACCAGCAAGAAGGATCTGTACTGCAAAGCCCTTCCTGTATTTCCAGAAGTTCGTACTTCATCAGTAACTCTGGACATCCCTAGAAAACATGGGATTATTTCAAAGATTACATCTGACCTGAGCAGTTAGTACCAGTTCTACGATACTAAAAACCAAGGTTAAAAACAGCTAATAAAGATTACCTTAATTTAGACCATAAATTTTAGGATTATTTTGACTACTTTATCTGGCAGAAAGTTTTTCCACAGTAATCAGTTTCTATAACTCCTACGGATGGTCCCTCTGCTTCATCAATCAGTTTCCAGTTTTGAGAAACTGTCAGACTTTTACCTATAGGAATTACTTCTCCGTATAGTGGTATCTTCGGCTAACATAAATCAGTGCAGTTCCCCCAAACCGTCACTTTGAACCAGCTAAAACTGCAGTTTCACATGAACCCAACCTGCTGCTTACATTGCTACCTAGTAAATACTGCTGGCAACCTGCTGAGGTAGTAGATACAAGATTTTGTCCACTCTCTCCCAAACCTGCCTACCTAATGGTCAGCAAATTAGCAGTTTTCACACAGAGCAAAGAGCCCACCAAATCAGTCAGGACCTCTCCTACTTCAGCAGTGATAACATGAATTTATCAGAAACCTCCTCTAAGGCTTAAGTCTCAAAGTACTTGGCTGAAGCTGTAAAGGCATCTAGCTATCTACTACTATTGGTCAGTAACAAAAAATCAGCGTTAAGCAATTACAAATAAGCTGTGCCAAAAGCCAGGCCAGCACTGAGTTGTGGGGCGCTTTGTAAACTGCTGCTACTGATGAGCTGGACCCACAGATCTGAGTTCAAAGCTCAGACAGAGAACAAGGCCTGGCAGACACAGCATGCTTCTGTACCATTGGGTCCCTCCAGAGAGTTGCTTGTCTTTCTAGCCTCTATTTATTACAACTATTAATCATCTATTGGATGAACCTATTTAACAAACAATAAACTTATTTCAAGCAGTGGGACATGTCCTCCAGCTGGGGAGTATCTTGAAGGACAAGAAAAGAGACATCTCTTGCAGGGGGAAGTGAACACTGAACCAGGTCATGGAGGGCAGAGCAGAGGGAAGACAGGTGCAGGAAGAGGATAGAGGCAGATTCGGATAAAACATTCAGATGAGGGATACTCATTGCAGCTAGTAACTGTAAATTAAGGGGCTTTTGCCTTTTTAACCCCTTCAGAATTATCATCAGCAAGACAAAAGCTAAAGTAACTGCACTCCTGATGCAGCTACCTCTGAATCTCCCTGGATGGACAACTGGGTAGTCATCCCACAGTACCAAGCCAGTTACTACTACAAGCAACCTGCTCTCTCCAGAAACAATGAAAAAGTGCCCAAAACTAAAGCCAAAAACAAACACAGAAAAACAAAACGACGTGAGACAATCTACCACACTCCACGTACATCTTACACACACCTCAGCTCTAAGAGAAAACTGACAGCAGCAAGTCTTGTATAGCATCAGAAACATATCAAGAAACCAGAATTACTAAACTCGTAATTTGGTTGAGTAACACACAAATCCTGAGTGTACAGAGAGAAGAAATAATCCTTAGTTGTCTACAAAACAGAAACACTAAGTTCAGAATCAGAAATCCTCTTCTTGTAGGGGTTAAGGTTGCCATTTAAGACCCTCATCCCACCAGGACACTTAGGCACTTAAGTTTACTCAGCTAGCTAAGAAATTTACTTGTACATTTTCAACAATTTTCCTGTTGGAATCTATCTATTTTATGTATGGCAATATCCACTTGCCATCTCTTATCTCATGGACTTTAGCAAAGGCAGTAAACATAAAGACAGTTTCTGTTACACCTGTTCTTCAGGAGACAGACACACACTATCACTGTACTATGTAGACTTTGGAGCCTTAGCAATGCTGGTTCTGCCTTCTTAACAGCAAAAGGATCTCAGGATAAAAAGCAGGCACAATGACTGGACAGCCAAATTATTCCTGAAGCATTTTCTCATTCCATTTTAATAAATGCACAGTTGGTACAAGCAGCTCTTGAACTCACTGCAACAGAGGAGTATACTGAAAAAAGGATCAGTTCAGTCAACAAGTAAGGTAAGTCTACCACAAATCCTACACAGATACAGATGAAGGGAAGAATACTGGCAAAGAAGGGACCATAGCGAGCTATGCAATTAGCTCAAAGCAAAATGGATCTTAGGGAACAAAGTAGTAAAGGTCAGTAATATGCATCATATGTATACAGTAACATAATTTGAGCAATGGATTACAGTACGAAATAGTAACTTGTTTCACAAACTAATTTAAACTGTTAATATGAAGGCTTGTGCGAGCATCCACAAAGATGCTCCTGAAGAGTGAAACAGCTCCTCCGGATTTCAAGTTTGTGAGATGCACAGACTTGGAACCAAAGAGGGTGCTAGAGGAGGTAAGAAGCATAAGTAAGAAAAACAAACAAAATAATCAATGAGTAGACCAAGAGGAAGAGACCTAAAACAACACTCTCTCTGAAGGAAAAGTATCAACCACACGTTGCAATTGTCAGTCACCAGCTGACTTAGACAAACTCCAGATCAGGTACCGCTCTTGCTCTCTGAGGATTTCAGAGTCAATATGGAGAGGAAGTAGATAGAAAAGATTAAGAACACACCAGGGTAAGAAACAAGTCTTCATTATTCCACTGTTCCTGGAAGAAACTTGTCTTGCAATCTTAGGAGATTAGCTAGTCACGCTCCACCGCAAATTACATTTCTAAGAATGCCTCATCTCGGGTCCTAATAGCACTACTATTCAATTCTATCATCAGCCCGCATTACATCAGAAACCTCTTCTAGACACTAGTAGGTCTATACAGCATACAAAGAACAGCTGAGACACACACAAGTTAAGTCTTTGTTACGGCATCAGAGGTGCAGTGTCCCATACACACATTGCAGATCTCTGCCTTAGCCCTACTCATGAAAGCTGGTGTCTGCTGAACACTTGGCATAGAAATGGTTGCAAGTCAGCTGTGGATCCAGGCTCTGTTTCTTGTCCCATGAATGATGCACAAAGCAATCAAAATGCAAAGGAAAATACGTTTATTCATTCACTAGCATAACTAGTTTGCAGTCTGGCAGTTGACTTCTGTTTTCAGCCCTGGTTTTCTCTCAACTGCCTAGAAGTTATCTCCTTTATCATTATTTGAGGCTACCCCTTCCCTTGCACATTTAACTGAAGAGGCTGGAAATGCCTTCTCTCCTTCCCCCAGTAAAATTCTTCACCTCCTACTGCTTACTCATACCACTGTATCCTACTCACTCTAGTACCCCAGCCAATCTGTGTAGCAACAAATCATTAGCTGAGAGCACGCAATTATTTTGCTAGAAGAAAATCGAGGAGAAAGCTTCTATTTACACACATTACAATTCTTCTTTCTTTATGTTTCTGAAACAGCATTATTAAGTCTCTTTCTCACTTTGACTAGGTTATTCGCAGAGAAGAAAATCAACTCAATGAAAATCCCCTCAGGGTAGGGGGAGCACAAAACAAGGGCAGAGGAAAGCAAATGAGTGGGGGAATGGAGAAAAGTAATGATTGAACGTTCAGCTGAAGAATATCAGCTAGCAAGGTTCCATGTTATATAGAAACAAATAGGACTGCACTAAATACAGGCTACAATTCACCCCAAACTTCTTCCTCACACCCTTTTTCTGTTCAGTCACATACTCCCTGCAAGCATATTAGATTCTGCAATTTAATGGAGAGTTCACTTCAGTTCCCCTGCCCGCCTGCTTGCTTTATCCAGGAGCAGCACATATTAGGGTAAATTCTTGCTGTTCCAAGCAACGAACTTGCTCTTTAATACCAAATTTAGCTCATGCTGCACCAGAACATGTAGATACTGACAGCAACTCCATCATCATTCTCTTTGTAGTCCTTCCACCACAGGACACTTCTGGAGAGAGAAAGATCACCCTATGCAAAAGTGAGGGAACATACAACCTATGCAAGGCAGAAGCCACTAACAACAGCTGAGATATGTAAATCTGATCTGCTTCAGGCTCTCCTGAAGGTCTTTCTCAGACCATATTTCACAACATTTATGCAGGGCAGTAGCTTCCAACCGTACCTTGCTGCGGGCAACTGGTTATTTTCCAGGATGGCATTTCTACAGCTGCAGCCTAACGCAGATCCCCTCCTTCCCCCCCCAATCCCAATGACCTGACACAGCAGACAGTTCCTCTTGCAGAACAGTATCAGCTCCTGTATATCGGGAAAAAGAGAGCTACGTATCTTATTCATCATGACCCCATCTGTTAACACTTTTATAGCTTAATGCCCAATTCCCCATCTCCTCCCTATTTCTAGGTAGATACAGCCATGTTCTCCACGCAGTTACTTGATGCAGATCAGCCTGTTGTGGTTAGTGGAATTGCTCTGGGTGCACAAAAGAAGAGCTAGACTTCATCATAAAAGTAATCAGGCTGGGTCAGACTGTAAGTCTAACCCTTTATGCCTCTGCTTAAGGAAGCATTGCGAGAGTCAGGCATACATGAATTGACCCTCCCTTGGTAGGCTAGGAGTGACCCAGGGCTGAAAGCTGCACCTGGGAAACTGTGTGTAATTTAAAGAGAAGGAACTAGTGATTTGTATTTTAAGCACAAACCCATATAGCTTCATTGTTCTGCCTTGTGAACTAGTTCCATTTTCATGTTCATTTCATTTAATTTCATTTACATTCTCCAAACCATTCATCAATGTCAAAGGATTCTATCCATGGGCATCTCTTTTCCAAGCTAAAGAATCCACATCTTTGTAACCTGCCCTCAGAGAACATACCATGTCTCTGACCAGCTGTCTGCCCTCTCCTGCACTCTTTCCAGTCCTCTACCTTTTTTGGGGTGGGGTGAGCAAAACTGCAGGGAGCATTGAAAATACAAGAGCAATATGCAGTGATACAGAAGCAAAGATGTTTTTTGCCTTGTTCTGAGCTCTTCCTCATAGTTCCTGAAATCCTACTTGCTATTTTGATGACCACCAACCAGACAGTTTCAGAAGACTTCAAAATTACTCAATTTTCTGGCTATTTTCTCCACCTTTGCCTTTAGCACCTTCCAGAACTATTCCCTCTACATTCTCTGCATGCTTTGAGCAAATAATTGAGGGCTGAGTTGTCCAACTGCTAATCTGCAAGGGTAAATACCTGTAACCATTCAAAGGCAACAGCTTTAATGAGAAATAACCCCCAACAGCATTTCTTAGTCCCAACCTCTGAGTATCTCCTATACACAGGAATGGGAGTCCTTGCCTCAGAGATCATATAGGTCTAGACCAAAGAGATAAACACCCGAGAGATGGGACAAGCCACAAGAGGGTAAAGCTATTTCAGACAGGACAGCAAAGAAAGTCAGCACCAGAACCAGACACAGTAACCCTAGCAAAGCCAGAAACACAGTACTCAATGCACAGCGCAGCAGCCCCTCAACAGCTTTACTACCTCTGCAAACAAGCTAGAGCACTCTCAGAGCCAGGCAAACCAAAACCTTTGAGCTTACTTTGAGCTTCTCACAGCTGCTCTCATGCCGTAACCCTTGTGACACAACACTACCAGGAGTGGGAAGCAAAAGACTGGTTCCAAACAGCTTACCTTGGCCTCATCCATTGAGCTGTAAATGACAGGAACAAAGCTACAAAACCCCCTTGGATGTTATCTGCCATGCCTGGACATCTCAAGAAAAAGCAAAAATCTTGCAAGAAGATAGAAATTATAAAATATAATTCTAAGCAGTAAACATGGGATCTTACAACATCACTACAGATTTTGTCAACAATTTCCAGTAGTATGTTGGGAAATGCATCTACTGTCTAACTCTTGTCATTTGCTTACTTGCCTTCTTTTCTAGGTGGAGAAAGCACATGAACCTTCTAAGCACCATTCCTGCCCTTTACCCATATATCACCGCCACTCAACAATTTTTATCCTTATGATGAGACATGAGTGGATCAAACCAGCCAATTTATATTAACCAATATTCTCCTCAAGCTTCTGAGTCTTTCAAGTATTTGAAAGTGTAAGGCCAAACATCTAAAGTATCTAAACTGGTTGACCTGAAGGCACTTCTGAGTTTCCAGGTACACTTATCCTACAACCAGATTTCACCTAAAGAAAATGCAGTGACACACCAATTCTATATTCTTATCTTGATTCCTGTCCAACATAGATTTGCTTCTAAAAGCAGGGAGGGGAAAATTACCATACAACCTGCAATCATATCTACTCTCCACTCTAAATACTCCCAATGAGACTTCAGTACAATAACATTCTTTGCTTCACTTTAGGGTCTCCAGCTCCCACAGTGGAACACACCTGAACTTCAGCTCACAGTCTCCCTATACAATGTCTGAGAAGTGTAGTGTAGCTGTTCAAAATGACAACTTGCAGTGCAAACTAGATTCCTAGTCTTAGATACTCAAGGATCCCCCTTCCTAAGGAATAATGTAGCTATCTACCTTATTAAAGACAGATGCAATCAACTGTGACAGAGTTGCCTGTTTTCAAATAGAGCAACCTCACTAGGCAAGCTCTGCATGGTTGTTCAAAGCAGAGGAGCAAACACCGCCAACAAGCTGTACAAGCACTGGCAGGGAGGGGTTGGTGGTGTGTCAAGAAAGGGAGCCCCATCTTCTGAAGATGTGCTGTTGCTGAGTGATAAAGAAGGGTATAGGTGTTAGAGCTCAACAAGAAGGCTGCCACATGAATGTAGATGGGAGAAGATCTATGCTCCAGTGTGGAATCCCATAATTCCTGATGCATTTTTGCAATAAATGGTCACTACATAACACATAGAACTAGCACCAAGACCAAAGGCTGGAGTTCAGGCCTTACTCCTATCTGTCCCGTGTCCACCACCACCACTGGTCTTATCCTTCTCTGTTACAACCCAATGTGACAGTTTCAACTGGAGATATAGATGTGTATCTCACATCTTCAGCTGGCATCTCCTTCCAAGCCATGTGTCCAGTCCTTCAAGCTAAAGGTTGGAAAACACTGAAGAAAACAAGAGCCTTGATGGAAGCATATGCTATTTTTGAATGACAGCTTGTTACTTCTTTGCTCCACAGGCAATTAAGCATGCTGAAAAGCTATCTATTAAATCACATTCCCTGGAAACTTAGATGTGGAGACATCTAGTCTGAGCTTGGAACAGGTGTAGGAACAAAATAAAGTTGAATAGCTGAATACCTGTCAAAACAGTTGTACTTTTGGGCACACCCTGGAACAGCATGATAGATACTTACACTGAAACCTGCTTCAAAGCTGTCCTGCAGATGGTCTTGAACTTGCTTTAACATTCCTGACAGAGTACATCTATGATCTATGAGCTCACCATATCTCAAGTCTCTGAGGAAACACATGGCAACATTCAATATCCATTGGAGTTGGCTAGGCACTGAAGGCTTTCCACCCAGGTATACTACATTGCCGAAAGTCAGAAAAATGACTTTTATCAAAGTTGGTTATAAACTGCAAGTAACTTCAGTCTTCCAGCAGTTAACGTTGACACCACACCCCAGAATGCCCTAACCTCCTTTGAGTCTGTAGTCCCCTTGAGGATTACCAAGGCTAAGGTCGGAGTCATTGTCATTTTACGTCAGCAAGACTCCATTTATTAGTAAAAAATATTCTCCAGTTAGCAGATCCAAAGTCTCAGTAGTATGAGCCCACTACAGAAGAGCAACAGGACAGCAGAATTTTACATTTACTTTCAGGAATAGCAACAACAGTATGTATGCGCTTTCCAAAGCCTATACACAGAGGGCAAGGCCCTAGACTAAATTTCATTAAACACTTACTATGAAAGAACTCCATGATATAATTAGCACCTTTTTGCTCAGAAATCTCAAAGACACCACAGGTCAGAGAAGCAGGCGATCTGACAGAAGTGTGTGGGATTACCTGCATGCATATATTATCTGGTGGGTACTGTCAGTCTCTCACTTTCTTGTGCAATAAGCACTGAGGGGGAAGAAATCACCATTTCTCTCTTCCCCTTTACCTCTGCTGTACAAGAGCAAAAAGAGAAAAAAAAAATTAAGAACACTGTTGCAGAGATCAAAAGGCTTTTTCTACTGGCTCTGACCTAGTTCTTTCATTCTTACTAGAAGGGAAAAAAAACTTAAAGGAACATTGTCAAAACTGCTAGGTCTAAAAATAGACTTACCTTGGCAGTGCTCCCATCTAGATGGGCTCATATTAAGGAGTGCAAACTCACTTTCCCCCCACACACACACCAATCCTTTCATCAATCTGGAAACACTAGTATTATGCAGCCCAAAGGACCTCCCAGTCCACAAAATCTCTTTCAGGACACTCAGGTATGTTCTATATAACTGGCAAAGAACTGTCACATCCTCCAAATTCCTGTTTTGCATTTGCAAATCCATTGCTGTCAGCTATCCCAGTAAAAAATTTTGTACATTTTCTTTAAGTAAACCGCTGGACATCTGTTGTCATAACTAAACTCCAGCACTCCACACTATGATATCATTAAAAAGAATCAAATTTGAGGAAAATTTCCTCAGTTTGTTAGATAAAATGAAATCAGAATTTTTGAAAGATTCTCCATAAACTAGATGTTACCAAAAAAAAATTTCACTTTAGCCACAGAGAGCATTCCTGAAAGGAGAAACAGAGAGTCCTTGGGTTCATGGCTGACAAATGGGCAGCTTCCACAGAACAAGTCGTGGCAGAGCTGGCAGGGCAGCGGATATCAGCTCTGGCCAGGAACTCCAATGTGCTGGGATCCATAGTTCCCTTGTGCTCCAGGAACCTCTGTACTTCCTGCCAGTTGCATCCCAGAGTCAGCCACTTGCAAGTTTCTACAAAAAGCCAGTTGGCCCAGCTGTCCAGAAGCATTGCTGCACTCTATAAAAAGGTCTGAAGACCCCGGACGCCCATCCTAGCTAAGCTCCCAGCCAACTACTGCAGAAACTGGAAGGCCAGACAACCTCAGCTGAAACCAGGTTTTGAAGGCTTTCCTTATCTCCTAGCTTCCAGAGCTATGTACAGCAGGTTATGCTCTCAAAATCCCAAGCAACAAACCAGGAGAACATTTTTTTCAGTGAAAGCAAAAAAATCGAATGAGTAGAAAAAAAAAAATAAAGTGGTCTGTGTTTCCTGAGTAAAGACTTTTTGAGTTCAACAAATTGGCATTTTTTTTTTTACAAAACTATCAATTTAGAAGACTCCACAGCAACTATACTTTTGACTAGAGTATAATCTGCACACCATGGTGATCGAAGCCATGAGGAACAAGTAACCTCTCAGCTTCCTAAACAGGACCTGTAATGCCACGTTACCTGCCAAAAGTCACAGTTCATGAAAGAAGACGGCTCACACCCTGAGCTCCAATAAGGCAGAAGATGCCTTACGATAAAAGCATGCTTTTAAGCACAGTCACACAAAGAAACATAGTTTCAACAGAAAATGATGGACTAGAAAAGGCCTTGAATGTACATGCATTACATTCATACAAAGCAGTCACAGCCACAGGGCTGCCTGTGCTGAAGAAGTAAGTAGTCATCTTGCTGGGCTAGTGTGAGGGTAACAGAATTATGGAAAGGCAAGAAAGTTAAGGAAGAAAAACCCAAAATGAGAGGAAAGCAGAACACACAGGACAAGAAAGTCTGTTCTGAGAGACCATAGCAGGGAGGCAACCTGAGGAAAGGAAATGGGAAGAAGGAGTTAAAGAAAAGAAAAAAAAAAATCCTATCTCAGGAGAAGGGAAAAGCACTGCTTCCCAAAGCTTTAGCAGAGCTTTCCTTCATTAATATTTACAAAGCTTTTAGACATTCTCAGATGGAAGGCACTGCAGATATGACAGGAATTATTACAGACCTGAAAAGATCTAGCAAACAGAGAAGGACTTCAAGTGAATAAAAGAGGATGACATTAGAGAGCTCACTGAAATAGGGGTTGCTGCTGGCATATGAACCATCTGGTGCATGGCAGTCCATTTCATTTAGTTACTTACCCACTACCAGGCACGCATGCCCAATTCAAGTTGCTAAATTTTTGCCACCAAAGCAGCAATGCTTTTATTCAGGACCACTGTCTTCCTTCTTTATATCATTAGTTTTCAAAACTGCCATTCAGTAAAACAGGCTGTGCATGAGAAAGCTGTTTGACTCATGGAAAGGATTAAGGCTTCGGATGGACAGCTTTGGGCGGACAAACACACCTTTTCAGACACAGTGGTTTTATTAGAGTTTGCTTAGAAAGCTGTTTTTCAGGGAAGTTAAGCTGTCCACTGCCTTCAGTATGCCCATGTTTTTGCTAGACTATCATGCTGCTCACCTGGGTACCCAGCAAAAGGCAGCTTCAGCATGATTTTCAGCAATAAAGCAAGTGGCCTCTAATGGAACTATAGATCTCAGCGTATCTGAGAAACAAAGCCCAAGGTGGTCTCAAGATGAGCACCCCAACAATATCCCACATTAAGCACAGGAGAGGGGTGAGATGGCTGTTTTTCACAATGTGGACTTCAGAAACTTTCCCAAGGGCAGAGAAGAAAGCAAGATAGGACCCAAATGCCAGATTCTCAGTGCCTCGCTCTGAAGTGTTAGAAAGCCTGCTCTAGTGGGAGGTGTCCCTGTCCATGGCAGGGAAGTAGAATTAGATGATGTTTAAGGTCCCTTCCAACCTAAACCATTCTATGATTCTGTGAAAACCGAATGAGTTTTGGGTGGTGACAGCAGGAAAGTGGATTTGCCATTTCCCATACACCTAGTCACATCTCTCCTCCAACTTCCCAAAACCCCCAGGAAAAAGGAACCTGCAGCCGGTGCCACACTGCCGCTGTAGCCCAGCATCTACTGGAAGACCTCAGCAAAAGGCCCACCTTTCCAGCTATTGGTGGGCACCACCTGAAACACTGGGT
>VXBW01006929.1:434837-460216 GCA_013400375.1 Thinocorus orbignyianus
TCCCAAGTCCTTCTCCTCAGGGCTGCTCTCCAGCCATTCCCTGCCCAGGCTGTATTTGTGCCTGGGATTGTGACGTCCCAGGTGCAGGACCCTGCACTTGGCTTGGTTGAACTTCATGCCATTTGCATTAGCCCACCCCTCAAGCCTGTCCAGGTCCCTCTGGATGGCATCGCTTCCCTCCAGCATGTCAAAAGCACCATGGAGCTTGGTGTCATCAGCAAACTTGCTGAGGGTGCATTCTATCCCACAGAGCCACAGGGCTCAGGGGGGACGTGGCAGTGCATTTCTGCATTTAGCTGTGGGGCTGGCAGTGGGGCTGTGGGGCTGGCGGTGTGGATTGGGCTGTGGGAGGCTGGAGGGATGGTGACCACCGCAAGGTGTGGGATAAAGAGGGATGAGCAGGTACCCTTCCCACAGAACACATTGTTTCTCAGGTGCGCAGGGTATTTCTCAGTCCCTGCAACTCCCAGCTTGATGGCTCTGGGAGACTCAGATGTCAGCCTGTTCTGCTGCTCTCCCTGGAGTGGCTGGAGTTTTTCCACGGGGAAGGAGGAAGACACACAAGAAGCATCAGGGACCCTGTCAGCGCCTCACCCTGGAGTGTGGCCAATGTCTTTCTCCATTCACCATCTTTTTCCGGTCCCAGCTCTGGGAGATTATCCGAAAAATCCAGAAAATGAAGGCAAGTAGGGTCATGGTAACTGAGGCTTTACATCAACTCCTCAAAAACCGTGCATCAAGCAGCTGGGCACTCTCAAGATCTGTCCTAAAATCTTTGCTGTCCTATGCATGCGTATCCTTTTCAGTTTTATTTTTAGATATCAAAAAAGTTTTGAAGAAACTCCTCCTTCAAAAGTACTGGGTTTTTTTTGTTGTTTTCAATGTATCAACAAATATTAGCCTACACAGAAACAGACAGTGAGTTCTCTCACTCACCAAATGTATGTCAAAATCAAGAGGAACGGCAGAGTTCTGAGTATACAAAGGCAAATACAGTTAGGATGTGAAAACGTTTTCACATGTGCTTTTTGTTTGTCAGCAGTGGTTATTGTGGCTAATAAGTGTTATTCATGACAGGTTAGTTTTGCAAAACAAACCTCTGGGAGTTCAAATTCGGGTGCAAGCACATACAATGTACAAATGAATAAAGTCTTCATAAACCCCAGGAATTTTAACATATCTAAAGAAATTAAAATAAAGTGGGATTTTTGATACTTATTTCATGAAGGAAAACCAGAGCCTGTACAGAACGACTTTAAAGCCCAACTTTCCAGAAGCTTTCTATTAATAACTTTGCCCTGAAGACCTCACTTGTTCTTTGTTCTCATATGCATTTGAACTATTAGCCTTTGTGTTGTATATGAGTCAAGATACAAGCTCCCTGGAGTGTCAGCCTTGTCTTTCACATGTTTGCCAAGTGCTAGGCATGCTCACAGTGTGTAATAAGTAATAAAAATTGAGAGGATGTGCTGGTGTTCCCAAGCACAGTACAATCACACGCCTGATCCCACACGGTGGGTGAAATGGGCTGATATTCTTTCTGCTAAGAAAACAGGGTGTTCCTAGATTTCATAGATTTCAAATATGTGCAATACAACCTTCAGCAGTTTCTTCTCAACGTCACTGCATAAACTTTTGTGATTTTGATGACACTGTGTTAAGCTGATGTATTCAGTTAATCATTAACCATTTACTTAATCATGACAATATTTGGAGGCCTGGTAAAGTAACTGCCTGCCTAATGCATATATGAAGCAGTGCTTTCTCAGTTAGAATGCGTTAGAAGCCGTAGGGTAAATAAATAGTGGCTCAGAGTTCAAGTGGCATGGATGTGGATAGCAGGACTCCTATCCCTATTAGTATGCTGAATTTGTGACTGGTAACTACATTTCAGCTGTGGGCCCTGAGGACATCCCCAGTGAGTACAATTTTACAAAGCCCCTTAAACAGCCCTGTAGTTTTTAATTACGACACTGTGTCTGCTGAATAACAGCAAAATTACAGCTGTGACTAGCTAGCAAATAGGGCATGACAGATGTTAAAAGGTGTAGTGTTTGATACCTAGTGTTACATGATAGCTAGTGAAACAGTATTTAACAGAATCTCAAAACATCAGAAAGTTCTCAAATTCTGGTCAAGACTAGGTGAA
This sequence comes from Thinocorus orbignyianus, assembly GCA_013400375.1. Classification (NCBI taxonomy): domain Eukaryota; kingdom Metazoa; phylum Chordata; class Aves; order Ciconiiformes; family Thinocoridae; genus Thinocorus; species Thinocorus orbignyianus. The sequence continues at coordinate 436,987 of VXBW01006929.1, forward strand.
TCAGAATGCAATGTGTGTCACTCATTAGAGAAAAGAGGCTGTAAATTGATTCAATTAATCTACGGTAAAGTACAGTCTGTTTTGAGCAGAGCTTTCAAAAACATCAGTGATAGTGAGCTAACTTTCTAAAAACACCCTGCTAAATTATAGAGTACAAAAAGACCGGCTTCCTCTGCTTACAAAGCACTATCTCATCACGCTTCCTTGCCTTCTTGCTTCTGTTTTTACTTTACCTCTCTCCAGACAGGTTGATTCTAAACTTTCTCTCAAAAGTGTAGCAAACTCTACTTAAACAGACTTGGTTTGTCACAGCCAAAATCAATTTGCTGTGTGCTTTGCCCTAGGTCAGCAGATGAAATAAGCAATACTGGCCAGAGGCTCCTTAGCCATTTGGATTATTTCTAGGCAGGACTTCTGCCAGCCAACATTAGATGAAAGTATAATCCTCTACAGCGTAGCTCTACTAGAAGAGTTCTGAAGTCTAAACAAGATGTTACACTTGTAAACTTCCCTACACTATCATCCATCATCATTTTTCACTTTTTATTCCCCTTTAACCTTACAGAAATTCAACGGTAATTAAGCTTTAAGCATCCCTTTGTGCTCTTGAGTCCTTTCTGTAAAACATAGTAAAATTCTCACTTATCTTCACCTTGTTACCAATTTGTTTCTGCCATATTCTTGTAACCCAGGATTTTCAAACATTATTAATTATTTTGGGTGCCCAAACACGCACACACAGCCATCTTTCAGGGACAGTAAAGTCAGGCACCAAGTGTCTCTGGTAGTGAAGAGCATCACAGCCATGACTGAACATTTTTATCTGTGATTTGGTTAGCTGAATGGGCCTAGGCTGCGATGGTGAAACTAAAACCAGATATGGCAGATATGGTCAATATGGCAGAAATGGCCTTACCACAGAACCATCTCTCCTGCCCAACAATTCAGTGTCCTGACTCTTGCATTGCCTTGCATATTGCTGGGAATCAGTACATGGAAATGGGTGTATATTTCAAAGCTAACTGATGATTAGTGCACATAGATTGGGGGAAGGTGTGGGAGGATATTGACAGGGAAGAAGACGTGGGGTTTTCCACTTCAGTATACCTCTGCCAGTACTGAGGGCTGGAAGAGGAAGTGAGAAAGCTTGTACTGTGGTTCAGGCACACTCTTAGCACATGCCCAAGGCCATGAGCTGCACTGTAAGGAAAAACAAGGAAGTTTCAGCAGAAATTTTATGGGCACTGCAGTGTAGGAGGTGGCTAGAAATTCAGGTGTGAAAATAGTAAGTAGAGAATTCCTGTCCAATTCCCCTCCCTTTTTCAGAGCTAGCCATGTGGCTGTGAAAACAGCCTTAGGGATACTGGGTGCCAGATCTGGAGCGAGAGGAAGGAGAGTGGGGATTTGCTATGCATTCTCTTTGTTGCTGTAGGAAGTGGCATTTCCTGAGAAGACAACCTGTTGAGTCTCATGCAAATACCTGAAAGGTATGGGGAGAAAATGCCAGGTGAAAAGATCATAGGATGAGTTTAAGGTGTATTTTATCATTACTGTTGCAATTTTTGGTGTTTTCTCTTATTCTGTCTGTTCAGTAGTTGATTTTTTTTTTTTAATAAAAAAAATTATATTCTTAAATAGCCAATGTCTTCTGCTCTTATTTGCAAGGAAAAAAAACAGAATTTGAGTGTTAAAACACTGAGAAGATCCATAGAATTTTTTATTCCACAAGATACTTCCATCTGGGGAAGGAAAGCAGATGGGTTAATATGATCTGTATGTATTTGAGGTGGACAGCGGTGTCTATCCTGTTGTAAGCGTGAGGTTAAGTCTACTGTCCAGTAACACCCATGTCTTAAGTCATGCACAGAGGATGCTACTGACTTTTCCAGGAAGATCTGATGAGTTGTTTGTTTAATTCATTGCTATGTGGAAATACGCACACATTTTCCTCCTGAAACAAGTTTGTGAAAACTTGCCCAGTGGGCCAAACCAAGGTCAGCACTGGGGCTGCATGCATAGACCACAGCTAGGGCTTTTTTGAGTCAGGCTTTTAAAAGTGCTGCATGGTGGGAAATTGGGAGAAATCAGGCATAAATTGAAAAAAGAGAAGTTCAGGCTATGTATAAGAAAAACCTTTTCGCCAGGTGCACAGTCGTGCAGGTTGGTTGCTCAGAGAGGTTGTGCAGTCACTATCCTTGGTGATTTCCAAGCCCCAACTGGATGAAGCCCTGAGCAACCTGCTCTGATCTCACACCTGACCCTGCTTGGAGCAGGAGTTTGGGCTAGAGACCTCCTGAGGTTCCTTCCACCTGGAATTGTCCTGTGAACCTATGAACACTTTTAGCTGCCCTGGGCTAGCACTGCTGTCTAAGGCAATGGTTTGCCTTTCTGCTCTTTCCTGCTATCATTAGTAGCAGTGAAACAGCATTCTGTTTTACTTAAAACTAACCTGGCACAAAGCCTGCTGAGTGTTACCCCTATCAACTACCTGCTCTCAGTCACTGGTGACTGCCTAAACACAAGGGGTAGCACAAGGAACTGGGCCGTATGAGGTAGGAATAAGCAAGTGAGGGTAGTGTCACTAGTGCAGAATTTGGCCGTTTTGGTGATAGCCTCAGATGAGCTTATACTGGAGATTTATGGTTTCCTGAGCAATGCTTAGGTCCCTTCTCTTCAGAGAACAGTAAAACATTGAGTGCCCTCCTTGCTCTTGATTGGAGAGTGTGAATCACTGAGCCTTACCCCATAAGCATTCCTCATAGAAAATGAGAGAACGATACCTAATAGAGGATGTATATGTAAACAGAGCTGCAGAAACAGTCTACCATAGCAGGTCCATGTGACCAGTTGGCAAACAGTTGGGTAGGTTGTTTAAACAAGCCTGACTTATGCTATTATTTGCTGAACTGTAACTTGATATGGGCTGGAACAGTTTAATGCTCTCAGTAACCTGCAGTCACAGAATCACAGAGTCATTTGGGGCTGGAAGGCAGCTCTAGTCCAACATCCTGCTCAGAGCAGAGGCAACAAGAGCAAGTTGCTCAGGGTCGTGTTCAGTCATGTTTGAATATGAGGAGTGGACACTCCACAACACCTCTGGGCAACCTGCTCCAGTGACTGATCACTTCTCATAGTTTCTTTTTCCATCTTAATGGAATTTCCTGTATTTCAGTCTGTGGCCATTGCCTCGTTTCTTCTCACTGGGCACTGCTGAGAAGGGTCTGGCTCTATCTTCCTACTTCCCCCACATTGGGTACTTATACATATTGATGAGATCCCCCCAAGCCTTTTCTTCTATAAGCTGAACAGCCCCAGCTCTCCAAGATTCTCCTTGTATAAAAGATTTTCTGATCTCTTAATGATCTTCATGTCACTTCAAGAAGTGCCATTTGCTCTTTTCCAGTCATCAACAATCTTCCCAAATTACCATGACCTTTCAAAGGTAGCTAAAAGTCATCATGCAATGTTGTCGGCCTACACCTTCAGCACTTGCTTGGGTGCATTCGATCCTGTAGGTTCTGTAGGTTTATATATGTCCAGTTTGTTTAGATATTCCCTAACCTGATACTCAGCCACCAAGGGTTTGTATTCCTTGCCCCAGACTTTCCCACTGCTCTCAGGGGCCTGGGATTCCTGAAGGCAGGTCTTACCTGTATGGATGAAGTGAAAAAGGCACTGAGCACCTTGGGGTTTTCCATTTCCTTTGTCACTAGGGCCCCCAGCTGCAGTGAGCGCACATTCTCCCTAGTCTTTCTGTTGCTGCTGACATAACTGTAGAAGGTCTTCTTGTTGCCCTTCATGTCCTTCACCAGATACATCTCCAGGTGGCCTTTGGCTTTCCTAACACCCTCCCTGCAAGCTTGGACCATGTATCTGTATTCCTCTTGAGTATAACAAATTTATTCTCCACTATTTGGAAGCTCCTGGGCCTCTGGATACTAGTCTGCTGTGGAGCTAAGTCAACTCTGCTTCTGCACCATTACACTTATGCAAAATAGATTTTAAATTCATATAGGTAGCTTTTGTAGCTCTTCTAGGTATCCCCAGAGAGAAATACATGAACTTGTGCAGTGTGGGACATTGACATCTGTACAGAGCCCGTCTAGAACGTGATCTGTGGATGCACAGTAGGGCTGCTACATCCTGAGCATAGTACACTTACAACCAACCAGAGTATGTAATTTGAACAGTCACAGTAGTCCTGTCATGCTAGTGCAAAATTATTGGGCTAATAGAAAAAAAATGAAATACCTGGGGAATTCCTGATGTACCGAAGCTCCAGCCATGGGGAATTTGGAGCACAGAGCTTGGGATTTGACCTTTAAGAACAGTAACGTTCGTCACTTACCTTAGTGCCATTAGGACAATGCTATAAGTGATAATCAATACTGCGTAAACCTCAGTGTAATAACATACCTAGTGTGATCTGCTGAAGGTCAGAGCTAAAAAAATAACCATCTCTTTCTTTAAAAGTCTTTCATGTGCTGGATTTGGATGGAAGTAATTGTGTTATTGCAGGTAATAATAACTTGAGAATGATCAGAGCTGATAATGTCTTCACATGATGACCTTTACCTGCTTATGAATGACTCAGAACAGTGTTGAAAAATTAAAGTGGTTGGCGGTGATTTGTGAGCATTTATTAAGGCAAATCAGATAATTGCATTTAACATCACAGATGGCTTGTATTTTCTAAAGTGCTTTTATTTCAGTGCAATAAGATGACTCAGATACTCGGTGGGATATTATGACCCTGTTTTTTAATTTTCTCACACTTGATATAGTGAAAATTCCTAGTGCAGAGGAAGTGTAGGTCCAGTATCAAAGGATTTGGTGCAGTTACTATGCAAACATCAACTGTTATCAGGAATGCAAAGCGTCACAGCCATATCCCCTTTCTTATGTTACTTTTCCTCACCAGTGTTATATTTCGAGATCATTTATGCAGCATTACTTTATGTTTTCCCTTTGTATTTTGCATGCTTTTACTACCCAGAGAGACAAGGGAATTTGTAGTGGCCTGACAGAACATTAAATTCTCCCTGGCATCCGGGAAAGAATATTCCATATTCCTAAAATCCTTCCACTTATTTCTGTGGAGGTTGTTTTGTTTTGCTTTTTAGTGGAAAGGGAATTCCACATGTATTCCAAGCACAAGAATTTAGAGCACTGCTCCATATGGACAAACATAACGTCTGCTATTTCTTGGCAGAGGAGTGGCAGCATAGGTCTGCTTCCTCTTGGCAGGGACCAGGAAGGGCAGGAACTTTATCTATTAAAGCATCAAGCACTCAATAAGACTATGTTTCCTAGAAGTCACCAAGTGGAGGAAAAGCAGCATTGGTTGAAGCTCTTTGTCATCCTTCCTCCTGACAGTAGCAGTAGCCCAGATGACTGACGAGCTTAAACATGTAACTCGTAGGGGACTAGGTTTGCAAAGAGAAATCCTTCTCTCGCTGCCTACTTACTTTATTTCCATTTGTCTTTGAACACAAATGCTCAAAAATAGCAAGTGGGCACCTACCTCTCTGGAGCTTCAGCCTTAAAACTAGGGTTATTTCCTAGGAAGCTTTTTCTACCACAACGTGGAATTCACCAGAGCTTCAGAGGCAGTGAAAACTACTTCTATTTGCAACAGCATCAAAAAAATGTAGTATTTCTGTGATGAGACACTGTTGTGTGCCAAGAAACACCACTCCAGAAAGAGCATTAGCCAGAGAATCTGACATACATCTCTGCTGGAGTTATGACAAAGAACCAATAGTTTCTCTTGCTGACATTTTCAGTACCTTACAATGATCTCTAGTGAGGCTAACAACTGAGCTTACAGCCCAGTACAGACTTCTACCGTGTAATCTAAAGGACTAGAAGCACTGACAGGAGGCAAGATCATAAATTACAAATAAACAACGGGATATAAGCATGCATGGGTTTTATCTATGCAAATAGATAGCTCGAGCTGCTGGTGCAGTGGGGATACATCAGCTGTAATGACAACAAGTAATTAACAGCTCTGTCCAGCCACTCTGCTAATCTCATCACTCAGTGCTGCTAATCAAATCACTCCAGTAGCTGGAGTGGTGTTTCCCTGAATGCCAGCACTCTCTAAAACCAAGCTAAGCACAAATGAAGTCATTCAGGTATACTAACTTAAAATAATGATTGCAAATGAAGACCAGATTTAGGAGTGCCAAGTCCTCAATCCTACTTTCTCACACCCACAGCAGCGTTGCAGGAAAGTGAGTGGCATTATTTTGGATTAGTTCGGGGTAGAAGCAAGGAGAAGATCTGACTGCAATATCTGGGAGATTGCAAGTGTGGTTCTCTCGAGCTCAGGAAAACAGAAATCTCTGTTCACACTGGCTGAAGTGGCTGTGTATGGGTCTTGCTGTCAAGGACAAGGGTAGTTAAATAACCCACATCGTGTCCTGTGATACTTATTTGCCTGTCCTAGCAGGAGAAAAGACCAGTTTGGGGAACAGCATTCAGATACAGGCCCCTCTTAGGAAATACCACTGCATGTGCAGAAATAGGGATGTGAGAGGGCATTGCATCTTTCCCCCTGTCACCCAGCAGCAGAAGCAACAATCCCAACTCACCGAGGCTTTTATGAGCTTTCACTCCAGCTTTTAGTTCTTTTTTGTTCTTCCTGGTAGCCAAAGAAGTCTGCTGTCTCTCTGTCCCCATGGTTATATTGAATTGAGTGTGGTCTGTTTGGGGACAGTGGGAGGAGGTTTCTTTAGTGAAGAACTGGTAGTTAGATGGAGGAATGTTAGTGGGAGAAGAACATCAGATTCTTCTGCTTCCATCTGTATGGCCATAAAATCTCCTACAATCCCTTGAGGTTTTTCTTCCTTAACCCAGCATTTTATGGTAGCCCCAGAACCCCATTCCATTGCAAAGTTGGATTTTGCCACCCCCAAAGATAAGCAAAAAATAAATTGTAAATAATTTTGTGCTCATCTTTGCAAGTGGCTTTGCCTGAGCTGCTGACAACCCTTAGGGAAAAGAAGAGAAGAGGAAAAAAGAAGGAAACTACGGAAGTCAGCAGTGCCAGAGAGCATTGTAAGCTGGGTACATTACTTAAGTGCCCTTGCAGACATTATGCAGCTGTACCAAACTGGGTGAAGATGTCCCCAAGTGCTCTGCTCTGACACATCTCAGTGGAGAAGCTCTGAAACACACAGTAAGCCCAGAAATGCAAGTAGTGTTTGTGACTCTGGTGTAGAAATGTTCCAGCATCAGTTCATCTGTCTAAATACAAGTCTCTGGTGCTCTTTGACATTCTCTCAGTGACATCTCTGACAGGACAGTCCTTGTGGTGAACTTTTCCATCTCAGTCTGGCTTCCTACTGACCAGCAGGAGCTGGTGTGACTGTCCTCTTGGGATTTGGGACAGAGACTACACCCAGCAGTTTTGCACTTACCGTTTGTTGTCCCAGCTGCGTGGAAATGTCTGCCAGGAATAACAGAGTTGGGAAACAGCTCAGCCCTCTTCTCTTCAGCACAGTGTTGAAGGTGCAGGCAGCCTTCAGCCTTGTCAGCCTCACTCCACCCCGTGGGCATCACTGTGGAGCTGGAGGTCACGCTCATCCCTGGCACCAGGGCAGTGAGGGGCATTCAGTGTGGTCACACACTGGCAAAACCTGCTGGAGGTCACAGGGCACACGGGCACAGTTCTGATCCACACTTGGCCACCTGTGAATATGTTGTGAGTGCAGGTGTGCAGACCAGGAACGAACTGCCATCAGCCATGGGGATGCTATTGGTTCAACCCATGCCATTCAAGGAGCTGTAGCCTAAGCTGGTGTGGCTGCTGAGGGCAGTAAGCCACTGAGCTCTGAACCTAGTGGCTTTCACAGCATTATTTCTCCAAAAGAAAAGGCAAAACTAGTCTTTAGCTGTGTGCCTTACAGGTAAGAAATCTGTGCTTTTTTTCTAAGATTCCTACTTATTTTAAAGAACGTAAGTTGTAATGAGTTCATTGTTTTTAACACGCAGGAAGAAAACAAAGTAAAATGTTTTAGTTAGGCTTTTATTTTTCTATTTGTTCCCCTTTTTCTACTAGTTTGAACACATCAGTTTTGCAAGCTTGTAGCATCAGGAATCTGAGTTATGCGACAGAACTACAGATTCCAAATATAACTTTTTCACTCCTTTCCCAAACAGCACCAAAAGCAAAGATTCTGTTATACACATCAGCCTTGTTTTAATGCATCTCCTTTTTCTCTCTACTGCTCCAAAAGATCTTTTCGAAGAGTTTTCTTTTAATTGAGTCTGGAAACCATCCACTTATAATGAGAACTTACTGACACCTAATTGCCATCTGCTTCCTTCAGTTTCTGTCATAAGACTGCTCAATTTTTCCTTTGTCCTCTGAACTGCTCCTCCATTGCTGCTGCTGTTTGTAGTTCAAGTGAATTCTTAAGTCTTCCTAACTTAAGTTTTAAGGCCTTTATTCTGTATTTCATCTCTGGCTATTCCAGAACTAGACTTAAAAGTCTTTGGAGCTAAATAGTAATTAACTGCAGAATGTAGATGCAAGCTTTCTACCGCAACATGGATGATGCTTGCTGCTGTCTTACAGCAGTGGCTTTTCTCATTTTGATGACAAACATCATGACATACCAGAAAGGCAAAGCAGTATAAAGCAATATGGTGTGAGAATAGTACTTCAAACCTCACAAACGTGGAAAGACATGATGTCTTCTGCAAACTGAAATCTACCCTTTTGCTGAGAGCCTGCACAACAACATGCCTTTAATAAGGCCTCCAAACTAGCAATCAATACTGCTTTGTCATGACCTTCTGCCCCGTGGTGAGTTCACTTCATGTCAGAAGCGAGGAATCTTTCACTGACTGTGGACTGAATAGGCCTTTCAAAAATGTTTGGCAAGCTACGTCTTAACATGCTCTTACTGTTATGCCATAAAAGGGTTTATAGAAAGTCTCCAGTGAAGATTTTCTTCTTTCCTTCAGTTAGCAGTTTCTTTCAAAATTGTACTGACATTTTCAGGTTCTCTGGTTTGCTTGAAGGTAAGCTTCCAGTAGTGCTCCTGCATGGTGCTTTTCTACCTTAAGAAGTTCAAACCCTACGATGGTGGATCCCTGGTCAGATATTGATACTGAGATGTTCTTCCTGGCTGAAAAAAATAGACACAAAAGTGAGCTATAGCAGCAGGTGCAATTTGTGACAATAGTGCTGTTTCTGGATATTTCCTACCAGGAGAAGGGCAGAGCAGAGCAGAGAAGCACTTAAATGATGAACCTATGGTGTCCACTGTGCCTTGCCAAACTGTGGCTGGAGGGACAGTGTATTGGTCACTGTTATCTTCTCAGGAATTCTGTAAGCAATTGAATATTTCATATTAATTTGAACCAGGGCATCCACTACACACTCCACTGTTGGGTTTTTCTTCTGAAAATGAGTTTAAATGTAGCGTAAGCCAGTTGTACATATTTTGCCTATCATTTTAATGGAATAACAAGGTAGTGAGTAACTTACACTGCACAACTGCAGTTGGGGAAAATTCATTTGCAATCTCAAATTGAGATGCTTAGTATTGTTAGGCATCTTGTTGCCAGAAAGCCACTGAACATTTGTTGAATCAGATATGATGAGGAATCTCTTTAAAATAATTGCACTAACCATTCCAGTACTCCAACCAGTTACTTGTTATTGTACAGACAGCTAGTGAAGATAAAGACTGTTAAAACACCTGTCCTTTGTTCAGTTTCTGATTTGCTTTTTATGTTTGTAGAGATCTCAATTTATGCCTGTAAATTCAAGTTATCTCACTGACCATTAGGCATTTTATATCTCTGCTCATTTGAATCCTTCTGTTGTTCATAGAACAAAATAATCTGTATGCTGTTTGCATCTGTGGCTTGAAGGGTAGTTTCTCTATTTTTATGTACAAGAGTCTTTCAACAGTGATATACTCTCTCTTGGTTTTATTAAGTGTTCTTGCCTCAAATATAGTGACCTTACCATTATCCCAAAGGGCTTAAGTGAGCAGAGCTCTGACTTCATAGTCTGAGGCATGAGGAATCAGAGCTGCAGCAGCATGAGATGAAATAAGGTAGGTGTTGTGCTACTTATGATCCAGGATTTCACTGTTTCTGTGAGTTTCTGCCCAGAGCGAGCTTGAGATTCTCTGAAGAGGTGCTCATCTACACCTCAAGCACAGAAAAGGATAAAGTTTCTTTAACAATGTGCAAGAAATAAGCCTATGAAATAAACAGTATGCCTGTCATTTTTCCGACAGTTCTAAACTTTGATACCTGCAAGCTATTTCTTTGTAACGTCCTGATTAGATTCTGGTCCTGCTGGAAAAAATGTATTTCTAAGGAAAGATGACTTTTTGTGTCTGAAGTATCATCTGGCAAAGTTAAGCTTCTGTCCTGCTGACCTGTGCCTCTACTTCTCGTGCTTCTGTATATTTTTTTTTAATGGAGTAAAATAAAGTAGTAAAATAAAATAAATAAAAATCATACGAGCTATATTGGAGACTAGTTATTGAAAAACATGGACATAATTTCTGACAAGCATTCAAAGAATTGTCCATTGACTGTGCAATTACTTAGATTCAAAATCTTGTCTGTGGACAAAGAGGAAACACACCTTATAGGTAAAGTCAAGAATTTATTGCTTTTACAATTGAAATCATAATAGATTCCTCCAACAATCACTCTTAGTCCAAATTTAAGTATTGCTGAAGAAGAAAGAATAATAAAAAAAAGAGTATTTTATATAGAAAGGAAGTGTCAATCATCATCATCATAATACTGTTAAAATTCTCAAGTTCCTACCCCTTTTCCTGGTGTTACACTCACCTATTCACTGTCCTTCTAGGTCCTCAGATCCCTGGATTCAGTTGGGTGCTAGCAGGGGTGTTATGGTGAAGCATCAGCATCTGGAGTCCTTTGCCAGGAGGAGTATGATGTTGATGGATTTTTATTCTTCCCTCTAGGATCTCCTAAGGTGTCATCTTTATATGTTGTCTAACACACAACTCGGCAAACTCACCCCTGACCACCACTTGCCATGGAGCAGCAACATGCAAAGCATCCAGTTCTCTAACAGCAGCAACGCAAGATCACATTTGTCACAAGCAAAAGGGCTTGGGGCCTCTTCCCCACATTCCAGATTAGCATAGAATCAGAATGGGTCTTTTTCTCTGTTGATACATTATTGTAAGTATCTGTTTTTCAAATGTTCAGAAACTCAAGGTTTTCACAGGTTTTGGAGGAATAGTGTGGATGGATTTAAGATTTGTACTGATGTTCTTTTTGCTAAATGGTTGAGCATCTTGACAGAAGGTAAACCCAGGTTTTACAATGCTTATTGTAGATGCATAAAAATACTGACGTAACATGGCTACAGCAGTTGCACTACAGAGAGGATCTGGCACCAAGCACACAGAGGGAGGGCAGCCAGGAGAAGAGGGTCTGTACCTCCCTCCCTGCCCAGGGGTGCCTGATTAGTGCCTTCCACAGCAGGGCAACACTAACTGCACCTTTCCAAGGGATGCTACGTGTGTACTGTCCACCACATATAGTAGGAACTGCTGGGCTTCTTGTAGATTATCTGATTTATATGTCTGATGGCAGCTATTCAAAAGCTGCAGTAAAACATGACATAACATAGGCTTTGATCCTCCTGCAAGAGGAGACTTGGCTCGCTGCAAGAAGCTGGATGAGCCTAGGCTTCCGTCCTTTTGATCTAAAGGATGCTGTGCTGCTCTTAGTGAAAACAGCTTTTCCTAATCACAGTGAAGGGCTCTCATTTGCTGTTCTTTCACATTCACAGTTTTTCTCCAGAAAGGAGGAAATACGAGGAATGTAGAACTGCAAAGCACTTTTTGAGCTGCAGTATCTGTGGGAGGCATTTTCCAGTCAGGGTTATGGAGGATCTTTTCATCTTACTGCTTGGAGAATGAGGGAGAAGTGGAAAAGGGGGAAGCATTTCTATGAATCTCCTTGAAAAATTCTATGGCAGGGTGCAGACGTTGCTTGGTCATTGCTTAGCAGAGAGGTGACATGGGTGAAGAACTGCAGAGGTAGGACTGTAGAATTTGAGAACAGGTATGGTTGACTGGACAAGACTGGCTGCAGAACAGGAAAATATAAATCCCCTGTTCGACCTCTGGCAATTCTTTTTGCTAATGTTTATATTTATATTTACTGCTGGAATGTTGTCAGTCCCTCAGTGAGTTGCCATCAAGGATCTATATGACATCACTCTGCATCAAAATATGGTATTTTTAGTATGTTTGGATATAGTTCACGTTTTTAGCTATGCATCAAAAATCTAAGCCTGTTGGCCTTATCTAGAAATGACAGTTGGCTTTTTTGTTTTGGTTTTTAAAGACAGCCATCTGTCTATCTCAAGCCTATTCAGAGTTCCCACAGGCAAAGTATTTTTAACTATTTCAATTATAGTTGTATCAACTGTTCTGTAATTATTGCCTTGTAGCTTTTCCCTGCTGTATCAACACTCCTTTGTAGTCTCTTTTTAGAGAAATCATGATCTTGTTCCTGTCACCCAGAGGAAGAACTCTCCATGTATTATTTACTGAGGAGCAAAACTAAGTGTTTGTAAAGCTTTATTTTCAAGTGGTACTTCTACCTACTGGTATCTAAATATTCTGTCCAAGTGAAAGGCATAAGCCCATTTCTTCCTCAGCAAACTCTCTCCTTGGTTGTAAATCAGTGAAAAGCACTTGTTTTGTATTCACAGTCCCTGTGAATCTATTTAGTTAATTCTTGTTTTCTCTGAATATCTAAATTAAGAGAATAAAATGTAAATGAATTAAAGATAAATCAGATAAGATGACCTGCTGCTGATGGCCTTGATTCCACATAATAAAGCATTCTCAGTTAGGTAAGTAACCTGAGGATTTTATTTAGTGTTTATCACTTTTTATGTCTATATTTCTTTGTATTTTACACAGTATTTTTCACAAATGTTTAATAACTGCATTTAATAACATATAATTGCACTCTGAAGTCACATACGATTAATTCTTCCATCTCTGCCTCAGCAAATACCACGTTTTTCTACCTAGATCATATAAATTTGAAGACTGAAAGTCATCTGACACAATCTAGCATTTAATTTCCATTCCTCTTTCTCTCAAGGCAATGCATGCACTATCTTATTCAAGATAACACAGATTTCAGGAAGGCTAATATCTCTTTCTCTAACTCTGAATAAAAATTGCATTGGGAATACTATGTGGCAACATTTGTAATGAGAAGTGAATTTTTGGAGTAGAAATAATTTTAATTACATTTGCTTTTCTCTAGAGACTCAGATTGTCCTGTCTTTGAAATAATCTAATATATTTTGTACCATAGGGCTCTGAATATATTTCGCTATGTTATTAAGACCGTTATTTAGTTGAATACTGCAGTAACTATGAGTTGGATTGGCCCACTGCCTGCAGAAGCTAATAAGATACAGAACCAGGCAAGTATTGCAAAGTTGCTTTCAGAGACTTCTCTATAAATCTCCCCCTTTAGGCTTATGGATTTACATGAACATGGGATTGGCAGAGCATATGACCTCCTGCTGATAAAAGGGACATAGGATTCAGAGAAACTCTGTGCTTCTGAATTCTCCAGCAAAAATCTGCATGGACTGCTGGGGAAAGAGAAGTTCACCTCCTTCTACTGTGGGCAGAAGAAGACCTATTCTACAGAATAGATGTTTGTAAAGTCCAAGCATTCATTTACTGGAATAAATATTTATGAGTGTAAAATATTACAGGAGGGCAAAGATACTGAATTTTGTCCAGCTGGTTGGTCCTGAAATACTGCCAACACATATTAGCAATTTCTAAGATAAGTAGGACTTGGACATCTGTCCTCTCAATTGTCCACCTCAATAACAATGCCATGAGCATTGTGACCAGTTTTGTTAACCTTTCTAATATTGTTTCTCCTCACTAATCGTACCAGCAAGTATCTGCATGGATATAGCCTACAGTAGTAATTAAAGCTGTGAAACTGCTTGGCATGCAACTAGCCTAACTGGGACCCATCTCACAGCACCCATCTGGCATATGACTGTGGGGTTCATGCTAAGAGCATTGATAATTACAGGTTTGGGGATAAAGAACGACTGGAATGTGTCCAAAAACACAGAATGGAGGGTGCCTAGTGCAGCAAGCACTTCTATTAGATACCCTTATGATGCAACATAATCTTTGGCAATTCTTTCTGTATCCTAGTAGCATAGCAAAGGTTGACTTCCATCCATGAAGAAAAACCTTTGCATTAAAATGTCAGTAGCTTCCCAGGCTACAGAAGCCACCTGTATAATTTTAGGAGGCTGACCAGCCTGATCATTCTCCATGTTCCAGTAATCATGTTTGAATGCTTGAATGCGTGAGTTTGAATGCAGGGTCTGAGCTTCTTATTTTGTCACATCTGATTTTTCTGAGAAACGGGAGCTACTACAGCTTTAGGATGTATTCTTTATCCTATAGATTCTCAAAGTCCAGAGGAGAGAACAAGAGGCTTAAAATTAATTGCTTTTTTTACAGTCTAGCTCTTCCACACAGGGAGTTCTTCTCCTTAAAAACACATAGTCTTGACATTGCTACTCTCTCATGTCCAAAAATTGTGCCAACAATATGTATGCATTAATGTGTGGTATGTATAGAAGTGGATGGAGATTGTGCTCTGTTTTAAGGAAAGCGTCTTTCTTCTGTCACTGTATAGTTCTTCCATCTGCCTATTGTGCTTGTCTGGAAAGTCTTCCAGAAGATGGACCTTCCCTAAAGGCTGCCTTGGTTTGTGAGATCAGTCATGTTGTAAGCTTATGACATGTAGTAAATGTCTTTCATACAATGTCTTTAGAAGCCATAATTGTTGAATGGCTCTTGAATATAGCTACATGAAGAGAAAAGGTGTTACAGGAACAGGGCTCAAGCTATTTTTGGAATGGCAGCCAACTCCCCCACCCTTAGGATGCAGGAGTGAGTGTTTGTGAGCATTTATGTATGTGTCTGGGTAAGATTTGTTGTTTGTTCATTAGTTTTCAGCTGAGTATTAGAAATACTTGAGATTAATTTGTCTACGCTTGCAAAACTGAAATTACTTCTCATTATTAGACAATGTTGCTGGATGTCCACAAGAATCCTGTATTGTCTATCTTCCCTACATAAATAATAATAGTTATTTTCTCTGGCTATGAATATTATTTATCAAATCTAATCTTCAAACTCCTTTGCTTATTTTTTCAATATTTGTTGCTGCTCCTTTAAAATAATGTATAAATGCTTTTCAGCATGCCGAGTGTCTGCTATCTTTGCAGGCAGAGTTAGTATCTCCTTGGTGTTTTGCCTTAATCCCACAGTAGTAGAGTTTCATTCCTTTAATTTGTAAAATTTTCTTTCTTTCTGCATAACTATGTGAATAATCTGCATTGCAAATCATTATTTCTAAATTATGCATCTTCACTGTAAGAGCTGCTCTTCTGCAAGTGTTTTTCTCATGGCTGGTTTATTCAAAAAGATTTCCTGAGCTTTCTCCTCCAACTCCTCCCACATGTCATCCCCAATCAGAAATATCTCAGGAAGGTAGAAGGATATTAACCAAAGGGAAAATCCCTCTTATCATTAGGCTTAATAACTCCATGGGCAAAAGATTCAACAACAGGAGCCTGGATTTTGGAGCACAGGCTCTTGTTCAGTTACATGAAGTGCATCACATAAGCATTGCTGCAGCTGCACATTACCCTCATTGGAAGCACTTGTAAGACCTGAACCACAGCCTTCAAAGTAGGGGAAGCTTCATCCCAGACCTTTGGTTTGCCAATGTATAGCCAATTACAGAAGCAGGAAACTATACTAGCATCTAAGTATTATTTTAGGAGGTCTTAAAAATCAGCCTTAATTTTATGCACCTTTGAAAAAGTTGGGGCATCATGTTTAATAGCAGTGGCATAGCTAGAATCAAGGAACCCTGAACGCTATCCCAAATTGACATGTCCTACCAAAAAAGTGCTAAGAAAGCAAGTGAAAATTCAAAAAGAAACAAAAAATTATTAACTTCCCTTAAGCAAATAGGTGAGTGGCTACCTCTAGTCTATTTTAACAAGTGTGCGTTGCCATTAGTATTGAGCCAGAATGACATACGCACTGAACTGGTGACATGTCACAGGATGGAGATACAGTTGTCTTAGGCACCGTGAGAGAAGAGCTGAGTATGCCGACACATGTTCCCATGCGATGTCTTAGTGCATGATCTAACTCCGTTGGAGCTCAGTGACAGTTTTTGACAAGCTGGAATGGGGAAGAAGGTCCTAATGACTTATCAGAACCATTAAGAAAATTGGGTAGGTGGAACCAGTGCCTCAGAGCAAAATGACATATCACTGTATGACTCCTGAAATTGCCAACACTACTCATTTATTAAAGATGTGGCACTCCTGTTACAGCCCATGAAGCACTTGCTAGCACTGTCCATTTCAGGCAAATCACCACTAAATTTCGTAATTCTCATTTAGTTGTGCTAATGAGGATCCTGTGTGTTTCTGCATCCGGGGTCCCTAATTAATCAAACACTTAAACCACCTAAGGGCAAATTATCTTCTTTGAGAGGAAAGATCCAATCAAGGACAAAAAGGCCCCATCACATTGGCTATCTTCTTGTTTAAGTGTTAATGGAAAAGAAAAAGGAATATAAATAGAATGTAATTTTGCTTTAATTAAGAAAAATGAAAATAATTGTGTGTTCTGTTTCCACTTATGACACCTTGTTGGATGCTTGAAGTACAAGTAAATTGAGGTCAGACAATTTCAGAAGTGAAGATTCTTGACGCTTATGCTGTACTGAAGACAGCTGTCTATAATAATGATCATCTGATATTATTTTATTTACCATCTTTGCGTTCTCTACTTGTTCTCTTCTTTTTCTTTTTTTGGGGGTGGAGCTTGAAGTTGTACATATTTATCGCATTTTTAATTCTCAGTTTGCATTTAGGTAGTTCTCTTTTTTTTTTTTTTTTATTTCTCCTTCCTCTTCCCTTGTTTTCTATAGACTATTTTCCTTCTCTCTGTTCCACCTCTCTTTTTGCCTGTCTCACATGTATCTGTGGAAGAATACTGGGGAGACCTTGTGAATCATCAGATCTGATTTTCATGAAAATATTTGAGTACAGTGTCAGGTGATGCTGAATAATGATTGTGCTCCTTTTTGCATGGCCTTTGAAAGAGATCAAGCAGTGGAAAGGATTTGACCTTGACCTTGCTACCTGAATAGCTTGTTCTAAGAGTCATGCAAAATGCATGTGTCAGACTCTATTCTCACTCACTGTTCAGTAGCTGTTTGGGTATAATTTATTCTTGCGATGACAGAATGCAGTTTACGACTTGTATCCTGTATACCTAATGAGACAATAATTCCAGGAGAGTATAAGCTATTCAGCAAAATTGACATAGAGCAAACAGAAAGACCATGCTGGAAATGAAGACTGAGTTTGTTTCACCCAAGGGGCTCCTGGTTAGGCCGTCATGTAACTGATATTTGTGGTCTCACAAATTTGCCCTGAAAGGTGATTCAAGACAGGTTTCCCAAGGCTGTTGAGAAGATCATAGAATCATATGATTCTACCCTGCGCTAGTGAGACCTCAACTGGAGTACTGTGTCCACCTCTGCAGTCCTCAATATAGAAGGGACATGGACCTGTTGGAANCCCTTCCATCTCTAACGATTCTATGATTCTATAAAATAATTTGGGTTGGAAGGGACCTTTAAAGGTCATCTAGTCCAAATCCCCCTGCCATGAGCAGGGGTGTCTTCAACTAGATCATGTTGCTCAGAGCCCCATCCAGTCTAACCTTGAATGTAGGAAAGCAATGGTGAGTAAAGAGGGAAGGGCTGAGGGGAGAGGGATGGGTCTTTCTTTCCAACTGGCACAGTGAGAGTGGTGTCTACCAAAGGAAGGGAGACAGCCAAGAGACAACATGCAAGTTGTAAGCAGAGATGGCTCAATGTCTTCCAAAGCACTGCAATATAGTACGTATATTTAACACATTATTTTTAGTTTACAAATGTTTGTTGACAGGAGTGACAAATAGAATGTGCATATGGGAGTGAGGAGCAGGAACGAAACATTCTGTCTGCACTTGAAATAGTCTCCTTGTAATCCAAACAAACACACACCTGCAAATTCCTTGCGAGTCAGCCAGCTGAAGCTCAGAAGATGACTCACATTGCGCTTGGCTGGAACACTTGCTAAGGTAAGCCTGTGTGGACACGGTGTTTTGTGCAATGCTATGGGATGCTGAATATCTGGAAGTAGAGATGTTGCATTTTTAAGCAAGGAATTCTTTCTTTCCAAGCAATCGAAAAAGATCTGCCTGCAGAGATACTTTGAAAAGAAGGATAAACACAATTCAATGTGAGCTGGGAAGGAGGGAGAATTTAAGCACAACTGCAGGTCTGGATGTGATGTTTACTGCTTTGAACTTCTCAGGGTCTCTTTAGTAATTCTGTGGGTCAAATTCTGGGTGGCAACCCTTACTCAGGAAACACTCCTGATGAGGTCAACACGGATTTTGACCATAAAACACAAGTATCATGTGTTAATTATATCAAAATACATGTATTAGCCTTTAGACAGAAAGCTTTCCAGATGTGCCTAGCTGGCATTTCTGCATGGAAGTGGGACTGGAGAATGAATCACAACATATGACACCACAAGTTGTTGTTGGGTACAGAA
Source organism: Thinocorus orbignyianus (assembly GCA_013400375.1). Taxonomy (NCBI): domain Eukaryota; kingdom Metazoa; phylum Chordata; class Aves; order Ciconiiformes; family Thinocoridae; genus Thinocorus; species Thinocorus orbignyianus. The sequence continues at coordinate 455,723 of VXBW01006929.1, forward strand.
CCGAATGCATGTGGAAATGTACAAAGCAAAAACATACCAGTAAAAACTATGAAGGGGCTCATAGTTCTATGTCTTTGTCCTTTTTTATTATAATTTCAATATACTTAGATTCAAAGGGTAATAGTAGTCTGTAATTATTCTTTAAAATGACATATATTTTTAGTAGGTTTGAATTATTCAGAACATCAGAATATTTTTGAGGACACATTATTCAGCGAGTGGGCATGTTAGTGCTGGGTGAGAGCACGGTGGCAGGTACTTTGCCACTGCTGTCTGTGGGGTGTAGATCTGGACCAGGCCAGGCTGGCACAGGTGTACCGCAGAGCAGGAACCAACACCAGTCTGCCACTGGGGCTTCAGAGGGGCCAGGAAATCCTGAGTCCAGCTAACAGTTCTGTTTGGATGGCTGGCAGTCATCAAGTACTTGCTTCATGTCCAAGTGTTGGAGAGCATGTTGAACCTGTGTTTCATTTTTAAAAAAAAAACCCTGAATTTAAATCTGTGTTAGCGTTTGCATTGACTCAGTGAGGACCAAGGGTACTGCCAAGGTTTTTAAGAGAAGGACACTACATGGACCAGGGCATAGTCACTACCTTTTTGAATATGTTTTTTAATTATGCTGGGAGTGATAGGCTATTTAGAGCGGAGGGAGGAGGGAAGATGGTGTTGTCATTGGTATGTTTTTCGCTGAAAATGAACTTAAACCGAGCCTGAAGTTTGGAGCTGGTCCTTCTTTTTCTTCAGAAACATACAGAAGAGTAGAAAATACTTTTTTTTTCTCTTTGCTTTTCTGATGTTTAATTTTGTTCCCATGCTGACAGCTGCTTTGTAAATACCTGAGAGAGATGCTCTGTGCTATGAGGAGGAAGAGTTTCAAAATGCATGAGATTCAGAAAGAAGTCCTGCTCTTTTTGTCTCTTCTGCACAGACACACTATATCTCAGAAATTGAGCCCAAGGTTATAAAGAATATATATGTGTCAATCTTAATTGCATTTTCTGTGTTATCTCTGACCGGATTTGAAAGTCCTGAACAGGGGATTGTTTTAAAGAATACAAGATCTTGCTAAGCAAAACTGAGGTTCCAAATTTCACAGAATCACAGAATCACCTAGGTTGGAAGGGACCTTTTGAGATCATCAAGGGGGGGCGAAACAAAAAAAAACCAAAAAACAACAACAAAAAAACCCAAACAAACAAACAAACAAACCCCCCAAAAACCCACAAACAAACAAACAAAAAAATTTGATCTTGTCTGCATGGTGAAAAAAAAATATCTGAAACAATCAAAAAAGGGATAAGACTCAAACAAAAAATCAATCCAGTATCATTTCCCTAAACGGACTATTGTTATATCTGTATTTTGGAACTGGAATAAAAATGTTATCCTTCACTTCTGCTTCTGCAACAAGAGTGCACAAGACACGGGGACAAAGAGCAAATCCGCTCCAGTTGTCTAATTGGACAGACTCGCTGCTGAATGCCGGCCTGACCTAAATGGAACTGAAGGATTTTCACCAACCTTTCATCCTTCTGTATTTTCTAAAGTTAATCTTCCTTCCTTTGTGCTGCTCTCACTAGGCTGCAGCTGAGAGGAAAAGAGGTACAGCTGAACTCAGAGCGTCTTTCCATGTCTACATGATAAGGAGGTGGTTTGATTGAGACTAGAGCTAAATGACCTATTCATAAGAAATGTTTTTCAATTAATTTCACCTTTTCTCTTGCACATCAGTTTATCATGAAGAGACTGTTTTTTACAAGTGCATTCCTCATTCAATGTCATTTGATGAATGCTTCAAGAGAAAATAAAGTAACTACCTTTGTATTGCTTAAAAACTGTCAATTCAAGGCTATTCGCCACTCATTCTGGACAGCTGCTGTAAATAGGAATAAGCAGATGGACTTGTTAGGACTACTCTGAAGTTGTCCTCTGGAGGTGACAAAGCAGCAAGTAGCATCTACTTTGGAAGTAAGCTTTTGAGATTGAGTCACTACACACAAGTTGTTTCAAGTTTTCTCTACGCTCAAAACTGATGATGAACCATGCACCCATCCTATTGTATTCTGCATGTATATGGTAGCAGGCAATACAGCTATAGCAGAAGTTTCAGCAAGGCTGTGTTTTGCCTTGCCATTTCCCTGGGATAGCCACCCTTCTCCCTTTTCCCAACAAACTTCCAGAGTAGAGATGTTAAATGTGTGACTTGGAGAAATAAAATGCTCTAAATCACAGCCCAACCTGCCAGTCCAGTTAGATCTGCTGCAGAGAGGCAGATCATCAAGAGAAGAGAGATCTGAGGATCATCAACCCTCACCTGAAAGAGTTTTGTGGTATATGAAATGTTGATGGAGGAGGCTGCAGCATTCACAAAATATTCAGAGTGCCATTTAGCAGCAGGCTTGAATTACATGCAATAGGTTGTCTTATACCAGTTTAAACAGATGCAATAACAGATAGCAACAGACAAGCAAAAATCCTAAAAATGTGATGCAATGGAGCTTGGTTTGCTATGTTGGTCCATGGATTTCCCCCGTTATCTGCTTCGTTCTGCAGATGAGAGATTTTCCTACTTCCTCCCAGTCGCCACTCCCCAGATTAAAAGCCTGAGCTGTGTGACATATGGCTGCTCCGATCGCAGTGAATCTCTGGGCTTGTTTCCAACACACTATAACTCCAATTTACGAGAATGGCACTTATAGATGCCCAGCTAAAATGTCCAGTTTTATCAGGGAAAATGCTTTCCCAATGGTACTGTTTGCTCCTGAATAGAATTCAAGAATCATTTCGTCTGTTATGGCTTTTATTTTCATAAAGAACGCAGACATGAAACACTTAATGCAATGTCCTAATTAATGCAAATATGCCAAAAAACCTTTATTTTCCAGAGAAAATTATATTACACTGTTACATTTCCACATTTTGTGGCTGCATATTTTATATACTGTAACCATGGTTACTGTGTCATTAAAGTCTATTCAGAGGGAGTTGGGCATAGCATAGAGCTATCACAGAGAATGATTGCTTTTGTAAATTTAAAAGAAGCTCTGCAGCTAATTAGTGTGAGTTTGTGTAAATTGGACCAATGGAGAGCGTGAAATTTGGAACAAATTATTGTAGACTCTGAAGCAAATGGAGAACATTTTTATTTGATTTAGGAACTTGCCTTCTGCATCACAAGCCTCTTAAACTTTTAATTGTGTAAGTCTGAAGCCACACACTGGCATACTGCTGATAGCAGCAATGCAGGTAGCCCTTGCCGAGAAGGGAGGTGAATGGTCTTAAATGAGAAGTACTGGTGAAGAGCAGAAAGCTGGGAAATGGGCCTGGACATGCCTGGGCTGTTCTGATTTTGCACCTTTTGGAAATTTTTGAAGTAAATTCAGCTGCTTGGGAATTTTTCAAGCAGTCTCTTGTGTATCAGTTAAGCATATTCCTCCACGTGGCACACTACGTATTTAGAGATAAATTTGCTGCCCAGCACTGTGGTAGCAGATGCAAAGTAGGATCTTGCAATCACATGTTTCATAGAATCATAGAGTGGCTAGAATTGGAAGGGACCTTAAAGATCATCAAGTTCCAGCCCCACTGCCATGGGCAAGAACACCTCCCACTAGAGCAGGTTGCTCAAAGCCCCATCCAATTTGGCCTTAAACACCTCCAGGGACGGGGCATCAACAGCTTCTTGGGGCAACCTGTTCCAGTGCCTCACCACCCTCACAGGAAAGAATTTCTTTCTAGTCTCTAAACTAAATCTCCCCTCTTCCAATTTAAAACTGTTACTCCTTGTGTCCTGTCACTACACTTCCTGACAAAGAGTCCCTCTCCAGCTCTCCTGTAACTCCCTTCGGATACTGAAAGGCTGCTGTAAGGTCTCCCCGGAGCCTTCTCTTCTCCAGGCTGAACAGCCCCAGCTCTCTCAGCCTGTCTTGATAGGAGAGGTGCTCCATCCCTCTGATCATCTTTGTGGCCCTCCGCTGGACCCATTCCAACAGGTCCATGTCCTTCCTATGCTGAGGATTCCAGAGCTGGACACAGTACTCCAGGTGGGGTCTCATGAATGCAGAGCAGAGGAGGAAGCATAGAGTAGACAGGGAGCACAGAGCAGAAGGGGAAATTTGATTTTAAGATTTTAAGATTTAATTTAATTTAATATTTCCTTGATCTTTTTTCAAACACTGATACCCTCATCAGAAAACATAATATCCGTAGACATGCAGATGCCTAGCAGTCTTTATATTGTATGAGAGGCTGAATATGATGGCTGATTATCTTCCTACTCAGGATGTTATAAATTATTTTTTGAGCATGCCCCCCAGATTTCAATAGTTGCATGCATTTGTGGCATGCATTAATAAGAATTTCCCCTACAACATTGCACCTCTGTGTTAAGCAAATACAGAAGCGAATACAGATACCAACCTTTGAAACATCTGTGTGGGCCACTGCCAGCGGCAGGTTTGAGTGACTGCAGGGAGGTGAGGGCGCTTGGTGTGA
>VXBW01006929.1:460529-482518 GCA_013400375.1 Thinocorus orbignyianus
CCCCGCCCAGTATCTGTTCACTTATGAAATTTATCTATAGGATACCTGAACTCTTACCTAGGATAAGACCCTGTCAAAGGGTAGGCAATGGCACGGTGTAGTACAACATTGTTATATAGCAATGTTGTGATGAAATATCTAGGCTGCATGTCAGGAACATTGTATTTATCTTTCTGCAGTATTTTTGCATCATTTTGGGAAAGGCCAAGGATGCCTGTGATGATGTGATGTTATCAGAGAACATTTCAACACCTCTTTTGCACTCAGAGAGTTAACACTGGGAGAGACAAGCACTTTAACTCCAACATCACCAGCAGCAGGTGATCCTGCACCTCCTCATTTGCGATAGTTCAGCAAAACCAACCTCCAACCTTGTTCAGAAAGCATGGGCATCACCCGTGCACTCTGTTTCCCTCTCTTGTATAGCTCCCTGGCAGAGTACAAACTACTCACTGCAAGTTCAGTGTGGAAGCACACTCTATCTCAGTTAAAAGCCTTAGAAGCATACATGAGACACACATTTCTGTAGGGAAAAAGAGAAAAACTGCCCTCCTGGCAAATGTAGGAAGCACATAAGCCTCCATGTGATGGTGGCGTGGAGCAAGCACAGTGCAACAGAGCTCTGGAGCACTCCACTTGCTCCTTCAGTTTGCTGCTCTTATTCATGGCCACGTCACATTCACCATTAAGTTGGTAAATGCTCATTTCAGAGAAGCCCATGCATTATTTTTTTTTTTAACATTTCCAAAAATAAATCATAACCAGAGGGTTCCTATTACATAACATAAATATTTTATTATCTTCCACATTACTGATTTGCAGGGGGAAAAAAATCTAGACACACTTTTAGCCTCTTTCATTTGGTAGCCCTGAAAAATATGATGGCATATTGCACAAGTTGTCTTCCTGCATAACCATGGAATATTGCATTACATATACCTAAACCTTTGCCAAGCTGATGGTTGAAAAGACAGGAAAAATGAAAGTCTATATCTTACAACAACTCTTATTGCTTTTTGTCTAAAACAAATTCTGCCTGGCAATCTATTATTTTTTATATATTTTTCAACAACTCAAAATTGTAATTTTTGCTAGATTCATCGTTCCATATCACAGAGCTGTAGAAATGAAATTACAAATTTTACGGGTCTCAGTCTGCCCAGGCAAAGTGCTGTGCCACGGAGAGCTCTGCTGGGGCTTGCCAGGTTGCTGCACAGATGCATCTGGGACTCCTCGTCTTTGGGTGTAGGCAATTAGCTACATTCTCACAGCCACTGGATTAACTAAGTGAGCGGGCACCTTCTCGCTTTTATTGTTTTGATGGTTTTCCATTCCAGATTCACCTTGTGGTTTGTATATGAGCATGCTTGTGCTTAAGGCAGGGACGCAGGGTAATCTGGGAGGGCTGAGGGGAGAAGGACCGAGGTGCACAAGGTGCCTTTGCATGGACCCAAGTTCTTGTTTATGCGGTTCAGGCTGGTTTGGTGCTGATGAGGGCGTAGACAGCCTGCTAGCAGCCAGCTGCTTCTCTGGTTTTCCTCCCCACTGGGTGGAAGTTTTGGGAAGCAGCCACCAAACAGAGTTTTGCAGCTTATTCTTAACCTCAGACTATAGAAATGACCTGTTCAGTAGTGGGCAAATTGTCATCTTTGCAAACATACCAGGCTTAATCAGTAGAAGCAAGGGTAACAAGCAGGACACCGCTACCTTTAGCTGCAAGAGACACATTTTCCAGGAATCAGGAACAGAGAAGGCTACTGGGCTAGCCAGCTTCTCCCAGCATCATCTTCCTCAAATCTTCTCTGGCTGTACTTTGGGCAACTCTTTTACTTCTGTAGGATTTCCAATTGTGTGGTAGTCCTCTCCTGAGTGTCTGGGCTTCTACCTGTATATTGAGCAGTCACATAAAGAGCTCACGCAACAGGCCAGGTATGTCCATCAAGGGTCACCACACATCCAGAAGTTCTCAGTGTATCACAGCACCAACATTCAGCACACGTGCTGCCAGGTCAATCTTCTCTGAAGGGGACGGGATATTTGGCATATGTGCAGTTTGGTCATATGCAAAAGGCTCAGGAGGTCTCAAACATCAGGGCCTCGACTGAGGAAAAGGTTATACAGCAGTCCAGCCTGGGGCTTGCTGCAGAAAGAGCCAGAGAGAAGGGGGTTATTACCGCAGAGTCAGCAACACCAAGAAAAAGGTACCAGGTTGTACAAGAAAACATAATTCTTATTAAAACACTTCATGTACATAACAGGGAATCACCCACAGTCCTTGTTGTTCAAGCACTACTTGAGGCTATGTTAGCCTGGCATAATAAAGCTCTCCACTTAGTAGATATCAGGACTATTTAAGGTTTGTGGTAACATTTATAGTTGACTTCATTTTTATTTTAATTACGTGCCAGAGATACCAGTAATATTTTGGTTTTCTTGCCAAAGAAAAGCTTTGATTGTTTACAGACAGACTTTGAACATGCCAGCTGGCTGATGCTAAGAGTTTGAGTTCTCTTCAAAACAAAATTATTAGAGTTATTTACGTAAGTCTCATTGACAGTTTACTTTAGCATTTATATCCAAAACATCAACACTAGCATCTATGATTTATTTTGCAGTCTTCTGTGGGGAAAAGGAAAGCCATCACCTCTGTATTCATGTTAACATTTATATAAATCAGCCAGTAATCACTTAGATCTAAGAGCTGCTGCCACATGTTAAATAAGATGCAGTTAAACTCCAAGGCACAAAGCCAGTAGATTGGGCCATCCAGGAAATGCATACAGTAGGCCACCAACCACAAACCAATATTCCAAGAAGTTTTGGTCCATGGGTTAGGCAATGCTAGGTCCCATGAAAGCTTTTTGTTGCGAAATTTCATCTGTTGCTATTAGATCCCTGCTTCTTTTCACACAGGGATCAAAGGATATGGCATAGCTTCTTTTTTCTTGCTCATTTTTTTGGGCCAGCTTTAGCCTCAAATCCTGCTCATTGCTCAGCCTTTATCTCCCACTCCTCACTTTAATTCGGACAATTCTCCTGTAAAACCACCAACATGCATGATGTTCATATTTTGAATGGACACCAGTTTTGAACCATGGCATGAGCTTGCGTGGGTTCTGCTAATCAAACAAACCTGTCTGCCACTGAAAACAGCTTTAAGAAAGGAAGCTGCTGTTTTGCTCTACCTGCATTACTGCCACATTCAAGACAGCTATTTCAAGAATTGTTTGAACTATTTGTTTGCAGACTACTCTGTATGATTCCGCTTTCAGAAGAGAGTCATGGGCAGGCAGAAGGAAGGTGGTTGTTCCTTGTGCCTGGCATCTGCCCAGAGGTGAAGCCAACCCTCCATGATGGGCAGATGCTGCCCCCACAGGGGATGACCAATATGGTCCAGTGGGAGAAGCCTCCAGACCACATGGTCTTCTGGTGGATTTCTTCCTCTGGATCTTCATGGTGCTCTAGATAACTAGCTCTTACTGTAGTCCTGCAGAGGGACTATATATTTTGCACAGCAAACCTAGTGCCACAGGATCCAGCTCACCCCACAGGAGTTTGACCAAGTACTCCCTCCCAGTCAGGACCTGCTTCATGCCACCAGCAGAGCCAGGGTGTCCACATCGCCATTAGAAACTGCTCAGCCGCAGCAGGGGAGTAAGGAGCTTTAGCTCCTTTTCACCAGGAAGCAAAGGACTGTGTGAGAGGTGCTGGTTGAGCACAGACAACTGGCATCCCCTTGCCCAAGAGCAGCAGAGGGCTATAAGGCATATTTCATCTTTCTTGGGGGTTGTGAGGAAGCTAATGCTGGTTAGAATAGCCCAGAAGCAGCACTAAGTCACATCTGTCCCATAGTCTATGCTTAACCCTTTGAAGCACACAATGCAACCAGGATATATTTGTACAACAGCCTGCCCTGCAGCAGCCTCTGCTCCTTGTGCTCCTGCAAAGCTGGGTCTGAGCTGGTAGACATTCAGTCCCCAGAACAGGCAGAAGTCCCTCAGCCATTACAGTGGAGAGATACTCAAATCTTTGAAGGTGGGAAAGGCTTTGGTGGACAAAGTAATACAAAGAGAGGGGAACAATTTCACCAAGCTGTGTCCACAGACAGTGGTAGAACAAGCCTACAGCCTCCCCGATCCCACCAGTGACCACCTCTAATGGGCACAGGACAGTCTCAGCTCTGGTACCAAAAGCACACTAGTCCTTTGGGCTCCCTGACGCATGCAGACAGTTTTGAGTTACAATTCTTTTCCAAACAGCTATGCCACAGTGGAGTCCTCTTTTCTTCCTCACCTTCCCCAAGAAAAAAGTGGATCTGAAGATCCCTTGCATTCCCACACTGAGGAGACCTCTGATAGCTGCTGTAATTCTGATAACAGCTTTTAGGACCTTTCTCCACAGAGTACTGCTTACTTTATGTATTTTGCTGAAAGTTCAGGGCACTGCATTACCTTAGTAGCTCTGCTGAAAGATCAGATCTCTTCAAATATAAAGGCATATATATATATTTAGAGCATTAATTTTTATTTCTTCATTCCAGTTTGCACTGGCAACTCATAAAAAGAAATGGTGATTGAACCCTGAATTAGTAAGTGAGAAAAATAGTTGTGTTCCTTTAGCATCAAAGAATCTTTTGAATGTGTGTCTAGAACAACTTGTAAAGGCCCTAAACAGATTTTTTTCACCACATAGCAACTACCACTGCTGGTACCTTGCGGAAATATCTGGAAATTATACTAAAGAAAGAAAAGAAAAGGTGGAGGAGGAAACTGTATGTGAAAACATTCTTACCCTGATCCATATCTGAATGTTCTCAGTCAACAAGCTCTCAAGTCTGCACTTGAGCTGTGAATCAAAAGAAGCAGCCAATGTGTATTCTCTTGTCAAGTTCATTCCAAACTGATGCATAACAGCTGTGTGCTACCAAAGGTCATTTCAAAGGTGTTTACTTTGACTGCAAACTAAATTCATCTCTCTTCACTCAGAGATAAAGTCAGTAATATTTGTAAACCAAACATCATAAGGCAAAGGTCTGACTTGAAGCTGATGCTCATGTCGGAGCTGGGAGCATGAAACAGCTGCCTAACAGTGCCTGGAGATGCTGGCCACGGCTACACAAGGAAGGCCAAGTTCAGAGGCAAGGCCTTGGGGAATGTCTCTGGGACAAGCTAGTGAAACCTCCCAGAGCAATACTAGAACCTCTTCAAGGTCTTCCCTGCCAGCCCACAGGTGGCATTCAGTGCCTGGCTTGATGGCCTCACCTATCTCTTCTGGCCTGGCTTTATGCCACTGCCCATGAACAGACCTATCTGTAGCCCCTTCCTAGAAGAGAGTGCCCTGACACAACCTGGTGTCAGGGCCAATGAGATCTAAATTAATCTGGTGCCAAGGCAAATGAAATCTTAATTAGCCTGAAATCAGCCTTAAATGGAGTCTTTCTTAGGCTGGATCTGGGAACGTCAGCTTTGGCAGCCCCTGGCAGCAGTGAGCAGATCCTAGCTAGAGTACCTCAGTTTCTTAGGAGGTGCAGACTTGTTCTGTGCTTCTGACACATCATTTGCACAAGGCGTCTCACAGGCCATGATGGATATTAGGTGCTCAAAGTATGTGCATCATGTCCCTGTAGCCTGGAAGGACTCAGGGGTATGAAAACGAGAGAGTGTAGAGACTGGCACAGGCAGCTGGCTAGACAGGAGACCAACTGCTGCCAGTACCGGTGCATACTACACACCTAATCTGGGGCAAACACAACACTCCTGTTTTATCTGAACCTGTCTTAGTCCTGCATATATGCTTTATTTTCTTTTGTCCTACAAATACAAATTTCACGCTGTCCAATCCCGTTGAATTTTTCACATGCATTTACAGTGTTACCAGGACATGGTGCATGGCTCCTTCTGCAGGCAAATGTTTTTCCAAATTGCTTGAACTTTCATCCGCTGGTTCTGTGATGATGATAGTGATAATGAACTAAAAAGAGAGTAGCATGCCCTGTGTAAATAAAGGCAGTCATCTTCAAATCACAGCATATACCCCAGATTATGACATATTTATGTTTTGCAACATGAAAACAAAAGAGCATTTAACTTCATGCTGCTAATGGAAGACAAAATGAGTACTTTGTAGTTAACTACCAGGTTCTTGACATTTCTGACCAAACACAGTACAGGATTTCATTTCTGTTGTGGTACTGCAGCTGCTAGCATTTGCCTGTGTCTAATCAAGCAAGAAGTTAACCTTGAATACCAAACAAAATCTATAAACCAAGAGCTAGAACTAACTTGATTCCCTGAAGGTCACAGAATTTAAATAGAATGCAGCAAACCCATCTCAAAAGAAAACATTCTGCATTATCCCAGGCATATAGCCATGTCTTTCATACAGGACTTTTAATTTGCTGATTAACCCTTTCCAGAATATTGTTTTAAGTAGTAAAAGCTTTGAGTCAAATCTGTCTGTGCCAGCACCCTGGGGCGAGGATGTCATTGGACCTGAGCAGCAGGGGAGAAGAGAAATGAGAGTCTTTCCTCCTCCCTTGTGTGAGCACAGAGGTTAACGTAATCCAATTCCTTGTGCTCCAGTAAATGGTGAAGGGGAGGCAGAAAAGAGCTGTCTCTGCAGCGTGGGGGAGGTGAGAGGAGATTCCCTTTGACCAAAGGGAGCGTGGAGGCCCAGCTCATTGCATGGATGGAGTGTTGTGCTCACTGGGTTTGCTCCGTGCCTATGGGAAGAGCCTATCTCTCCTCCTTACCACTCTGCCCACAAGGGTACTGATGCAGTCCATCATCCCATGCACAGCAGTGGGAATTGTGACTGAGAAAAGACTGCCAGCTCAGGTCTTCTGAGATTCATAGAATAAAATTCAAAGGATATATTTAGCTGTGCTGTCATTTCTTTTTCTAGAATCTCATTTACAGACCAAATATTTACTGTTCCTCTTCATAAAAATTTGAGGCATTTGAGATCCTGCACTCTGGTTTGCAACAACTTCCTCTGATAGCAGCATATATCCTGTAATTACAGAGCAGGTAACACTAAGGCACTGATAACACATTGCCAGCTCCAGTTTCAGCTCTAGACAGTGATATCTGCATCTAAATTTAGATATCTCAGCTCCATTTTGATCAATAGAGTTCTGGGGCTCAGTGTGGGTGCCTGAACATCAGGGTCTAGGGGTGTTTGATGGAGCTTCTGAGGCATCTGAATGAGACTGGTGGATGTCACTCAAAGCCTGCACACTCTGAAGAGGCAACCAGGCTTTCTCTGGAGTTCTGAAACGGTGCTGGACGCTGCAGTGAGCCTCCCCCTGCCTTTCTCACAAGCAGTGCCAGAGGCTCAAAAGGAAAGCACAGTCTTTGTTAGGCAGCTGCTTCAATCTTCCACCTCCGCCGTGCTGAATGGGAGAGGGGAATTTCTCTCTTAACCCACTTAGCAATCAATTTAACACCTTCAAATATAATGTTTTGTGGCCCATTGAATTTTCTCCTTGGAGCTGTAACTGCTGGCCTTGCTTTTATTCTCAGGTAGAGTGTCTCATCTTACACTGAAGCTTCGTGTGCTACTTGTCGCAATTTCATCTCCCAGGCAGCTCCCCAGTGACCCTTGTGCTAAAAAAGTAATCCCTGGGATTTATTATAATGCTGTTTTCATAGGGGAAATGTGAAACCATAGTCCAAGTTAATTAGAAGCGTGACTGTTAGGATCCTGGGCGTTGGCAAGGAGTTGTACCCATGTGTGAAGTCAATGGATCACCAGTTACAAATGAGACTAGGTCTCACAGGCTGACTCGGTCCCTCCCATGCAGTATGCTCTTCTATTTCCAGTCTTCATTCCTAGCTTCTCTACCTGGGAACATAAATGGACATAGAGCTAGTGGAAACATTTCACTGGAATTTTCCATTTTAGAATTGGTTTATTTTTTTATGGCTGATGATACCATATTTTGGCTTTTTTTTTTCTTTGATGTTTTGTTTTCAAAGGAAGCTGCTTTAACAAAAATATTATTTTATTTATTTAGACTGCTTTCTTCTTCTCCCCATCCCACTCTTTTTTGAGAGTCCACTTCCACACAGCTCTTTCTATATCTAAAATTCCTCAGATAGTTGCTTAAATTTTTATTCCCATAGAAATAAATCATATTTTATGACAAGCTGGAAGAGAACATTGTCTTTTCTGATGACCTCAAATTTCTATCAGGTGACAGTGGAAGAAGATAAAGAACAATTTGTCTCTCCATTTGGGTCAATTAACACTTCACAGACCTGAATACTCTCTCACTCTATCTGTGCTAGCCCCCTTATACAGGCAAGATCCAGCCTGCCCCAGGTCCTAACAGTGGCTTTCCACGTTGTTCAACCCTTTTCAGGCTAAAATTGCAATCTTTCAGATAAAATGGGCCATACAAGAGTGGAGTGGTCATGCTTGAGGCAATCTTTTTCACTTAAAGTCACTGTAATTTTGATGAGCATATCTTTGGGTGATATCCTTTCAAGAAGTACCCTAGGAACTGGGAGCATACTGGTGGATTGTGGGTTCATTGTCTTGGGAAGTTTGTTGCTGATGGAGAGAGGCAGCGTCAGGAAACCCAGTGGTGAACACTTACAGCCTAACTTGCCAAGGGCAAAATTTGTCTTATTATTATAAATTAGAAAATGTCTATGCCTGCAGCAGAGACGTTCTGTATTACCTGCAGTTTTTTTCCACCCTCTTTGATTTAGTATTATCCTTAGAATATGTAATCTTTCTTTTAATGCTACTAAACTCTTGACCTCAATATTTTGTAAAAATGAGTTTTGTAGCTTAATTATACGTTGTGAAAGACAAGATACTAATTTTTACTTGTTTTCTTTTTGTTAAGGGTGTTCCTTGCTGGCTTGAGTGTGCATGGATGTTAGAAAATAATCTCTTCAGCAACCACTTCTCAGAATTCAGACACTAGAGCAGAAACAACGTACCACCTCTCCATGTAGCATCACTTTGCATCTGCTAAGATTTTTGAAATTGTATCTACAGCCAGCCTTGACTGAAGTGTTAATTGCTGAGACCCTGACTTCCTCAAATCTGGTTATGCTTCCTCAAAACTTTCCACAACTATTGTAACACTTAATCAGATTTTAAAAAGAGGCTAGAGCAAAGATAGGATGTTAAATCAAAACTGAAGAAGAAAATTGACAAATTGGGTTGTCAGTGGCACTTTCTGTTCCTTACCATTTGATTTCCATGTAGTTTGTGGCATAAACAAATTTTAATTGAGTGACAGATTGTTGTTTCAGTACTGAAATATCCTCTCCCAATTTGTGAGAGAAAATGCTCTGGTAATTCTTACTAAAATCAGTCTACAAGAGACTGAGGCCAGAGGCCTTTTTTGACTGCATTTTTGGAATAGCCATCTGGACTTCCTCTGGAGATTTGAGCTTGAGCACAGTCTCTATTTTTTATAGTCACTTTGTAGAAGCACACCCTGTCCAGAAAATCCAAGACCTCAGATGCAGCTGAGCTAATGAATTATATGGAGTGATGTGCTTTGAGAGGTCTCTTAGGAGGCCCTTGTTAAAATTCTACCACCAGCCTGGAGGCGGGATGGATAACATCCCTCCTCTACTGAGGTCCATCAGATTCCTGCTAAATCAACCCTGCCAGAGTTGACTTATCCCTCATGCTCTTAAAAAACATCTGAAGGAGAAGTTGTTTTCCTTTGTATTTACTTACTCTACTTAGACTGAACTTGGAACTTGCCATGAACAAATATAATTTATTTATCTTGTGACAGTCTGTTATTGATCAGTATCAGCAGCACAGTGCTCGCAGACCAGAAGTGTGCAGAAGTCATTTAGTGATAATATGAAGCATCTGAAGCAGTCTCCTATCCCAGTGATTTTGTGTTTGGAATAGGAAGATAATCAGTATTTTGACAAGGGAATAATTAACCAGAAAGTGTCCTCTTCTGTCATTATGAGTCTGATCCCAAGGACCATTCACATGAAGAAAAAAATTCCCATCAGGTCTAGAAAGCCTGGACCAGGGGCCTATAGACTCTTAGACAGCAAGTGCAGCCATGGAAATGGCATACCATGGGTAGCACACACTGTGTTATCCTCATCACAGCGTCTGCAGGTGCATTTTAACCCATCACAAATGCAAAGCAATCGGAATTAGGTTAGCCTTAATACAAAGGGTTAAACTAGCTTCATTTTTTACACATTTGCTGCATACTGAAAATCCACCTGCTGACAGTAGTTGGGGGTATGAGGTATTATGCTGTCAAAAGTGACTGTCTGAGTCCAGAAAGATCTTCAGAAACCTCTAATGTCTTCCTAAACTGTGGAGTCTCAAGCTGATGAAAAAGATGTATATGAAAAAAGGCAAAGTGTCTCAACAGTAAGAAACATCTCACCATTTTGATTCTCTGCATGAGGGAAACTGGAACGGAAAGGCTGTATTATTTCTTTTAGATTTTCATGCCATGGTATCAAAGTCTGTTTGAAACCACTGATTCTCTCAGTCTTGTTTTTCGGGGTTTTTTCCTCTCCTGTTTTTTCAAAAGATGTTTTAGATCTCCAACCCTTTCCTTTCTGCTGTTATCAGCTTGCTCTCCTCAAGAGACTCTGTCCTTTAAGTCTGACAGGCTGAATCCCAGCTTTAGTTACCCAGGGATTAGTAACGCTACCTAAACTGCCTCCATTGCGTACTGATGGCCTGGAAGAAGGCATGTGCATGCAGAGGATAAAGCTTTCCGCTGGTACAAAGCTGGCTACAGGACTGTCAATACAAATGAGGAAATAACTATGCCCAGAAGGTGCTGAATATAGTATCAGCCAAGGGAAGAGCAGAAGTACAAGCAGGAAATTGAGCAGGAGTAGAAATGATAGGTTAAAACCTGGGGTAAATAAACAGGGTGGAAAGGTTAGGAGATTTGGATGCAGATTGACAAGAAAATCCCCATTTGTGAGGAAGGAATTCAGAAACCCAAGGGAGTTGCTTGGGCACTGGACACTTGGACTGGGAAGGGCCTAAGAGCCCAGAATAGGATTGACAGCATTGGACGTAAGAGGAAGGAGGTGGAGAGACCACAAGCTAGCCAACAGGAATAACAGATAGAACACCATATCCGACACCACGCTTCCTCTGTGGAATGAAACACCTCCCTCCTGCCCTGGGACAGAGGGCTGGCATCTGCAGCCGGAACTGCTGTCTGCTCGTCGGCAGCTGTGGGTCCCGGGCATGGATGTTGGCACATGCTGTTGGTTAAAAAAACAATGTTGTCCAAGCCATCACGAAACCCAATATTTCATTTTCATTTTTGCTCAATAGAAAAACAATTCTGTTTTTTAAGGAAGTTGGTAATTTCACCATAAAACACTTCTATTTTGCCAAGAAAATATTTGTTACTAGATCATTCCAACTGGAAGTTCCCACCCTCCTAGAGCCCAAGTTGTAATAACAAACTTCTGTCTGCCAGGTTATAGATTGATTGGGTCACAGCTACAAATAAATGCAGATTTCAACTCAGTATTTTTCTTGGGAATCAAATCCTCTGACGCAGTCCTTTCCTACCGTGCTTGACAATTTTCAGGTGAAAGACAAGAGTGAGTCATAACTCAGCTCTCGCTTGTATGACAGATACCTAGTTTTGAATATCTAGGTTAACCTAGATTAGAATTGACAACAAAGTACAACAAAAATTACTGTAACCTGACTGGCTTTACGTTCCTTCAGTGCTCAGGAGTGTTATCGGTTGAGACACACTAGGGCTTTCACAGTGAGCTGAGAAGGTCTGTAGTATTATATTACCAGGTTATTCACTGTGGTAAATCCACCTTGGATTAAAGCATATCCAAGTTGGGGTCAGCAGTTTTTGTATGCTTCATTGGCGAAAATTAATGGCTGAGGTCAACACAGGTGAGAGCCTGGATTCAGTGAGCAGTGAAGGGTGTGCATGAGGAACAGACTCATGGATGCGAGGTGTGTTTCAAGAAATCTAAATCCCAATTTCGTAACACTAAAGGACCATCTGAGCTAGTTGCATGAGTCTTTACAGTAAAATGCTGCAAATAATTGGCAGGTCACAGTTATTTTTGAGGGCTGTAGCTGAAGATAGTGCTGCACAGCTTTGGAGGTCTCTGTGCACTTTGTAATTCACCATTTCCTGGGCCTGAGTTGCTGCTGTTTTTCATCAGTGCCCCCACCGCTTGGCTGAGGTGTCGCACTCTATAAATACTGATTTAAAGCTATGTCATATCAAATAAAGGACAAATAACTTGTTCAAGATCATATTTAATCAAACAAAAGAAATTAGCTATAAGTTAGCTAATTTGGATACGTAATAGTATAACCGATTTTTCTCCTTCACTATGGACATTAAAAGGAATTCTATTTTTAAAGAATTTCCTCCAAACTGCTGCATTCATTATTGATTTTCTTTCTACAATTGTTTAAAAGTCAATATTTTTCTAACCAACCACTTCATGAAAATGCGGTTTACCAGAAGTTATTTTTATCTTACTATTCTTAAGTAATTTATTTTATATCTCAATTGCATGGAAAGGTAAAGAGTTCAGGGAGAAAAAAAGTCAAATGTCTGTGTTCTTGAATGACTAACCTTTAAGATTTGAATTAGTTAGGATGTCTTTTACCTCTCTGTTTTTTAATCTTCTCTATTGATATGAACAACACAGACTCAGATTTACTGCAGGTTATTTTGAAACGAAGAATAATGCATGTTTGTTCAAGAAAAGACAGTGTCCAAAATTCATTCTACAACAGCCAAATGTTAACAAAAGTGTTTCTAAAATGGTTGGTTCCTGCCCTTCCAATGGCTTCAGACTAACCTTTTACTTAAATGTTTTGCTGTGTGCTCTTCAGTATGGTGAAGACATTACTCCTGAAGAACTTTTTCCTCTGTACTCCGCAGTTACATATTGACATTTAGAATCACAAGTATTAATTAGCATAACTGATTTTTCTCTGGGAGTTAAATAAATGACAGCAGGGAAAAAAAAAAAAAAGAAAATAAAGAAGGTGCTGCTGCATCTCTCAGCATTGCAGTCACTCTGTCACAGAGCTATCTTTTTAAACCTGTTTATTATGGACGAGCCGTTGGGTTGCTTAATGCTTCCAAGTAATCAAAAATGCAGTGTTCAATGGCAGGATAGGTCCTTCCTCCTGGATCACACCCTCACCCTGGTAGGAGTCACCACCCAAAGCTGCCCCATCCCTGGCATCTCCAGGCATGGTCCACAACAGCTTGTGGTCTACTTTATCAAAAGGCATTGAAAGATGCCACACATCCAATTTTGTTCAAACTCTTTGGGTCAATGTATATGCTATGTGCACAAGGAACTCCTGAAAATCAGGATTAAGACAATCAGAAAGTCTCAAACACTGCTGTTTATAGCCATTCACAATAAACTTAGTAGACTACTTCAATACACAAAAGGGAAGAAAGGGAAAGAGAAATGATTTCTTGTGGAGAAACCAGGACATAAAGCAGAAATATTACTGTCTCCACAGGACAGGACAATATTAGAAGGTCTTCAGTAATGAAGAAATTTGAGTTAGTTGGTGGCACCTGATGTTGAGAAACAAGAAGACTAGGTTTCCCAGAGGTCAGTGGCAGTTTTCTTATTTTTCTCAGTAGAGTCGTGTTTTCTCCTCAAAATTGGTCTTACAGGGAGCTGTAGAGAGTCTTCTCATACCCAGCAATGAAGTCAGGCTGCACCCAAGAGAAGCAAGTAGTGTGTGGCTGCCCCTACCATCACCTATGCCCCTAGCCTTGGGCTGACTGTATCAGAATTGACAAAGCTGCCAAGCAGCTGGACTAATGTAACAAGAAATTCTGTTCATAACAAGAAATAATTGATCTAGTTCTTTCCAAGGAGAAAGTCTAGGTTAATTCACCCTCCTTATCACTTGGATAATGCCTTCTTATATAAGATTTCAGGATGACACATTTTGAAAGAGAAGAATAACCTTTTGGCTTCAATCTTTTTACATCTATTTGGAAAGTTTCCCACTTTCATATCCCTAGGGGTGCAGATCCACTGAAGGCAGGGATATGACCAATAGGACTCAGAGTATAGACAAGAAATGATCATTTTAATCACATTACTGAAGTTGGAAAGGGGCAAATTGGGAACAGGCAGTTAGTAACACTGTTCGTACTCTGCCAGCCCTAGCCCATTATTGTGTCAGCTGTACCAATAATGGCTAAATCTTTAGTCATTTCTAAAAAAAGATAAATAAAAGAAAAAAAGACAAACTTCTACATTCCAGCTTTCATTTCTGGGAAGGAATGTGCTACCAGGGTGAGCACCAGAATTTATCCTTTTGTCCCAAGCTCTCGGTTTCACCTCTGCTGCCTGATGTTATTTACAAGAGATTTGCAGCACACTTTTACCTCAAAATATGGTGGAAGGATTGCAGAGACTCTAATGATGAGCAAGGTCATTACAGATGGTCTGAAACCATTGTTCATATATTTTCCAAAAGGTGCTTGGAAGGAACATTAATAAAAAGGGGGATTGAAATTGGAGGTTTGGGAACTTCTCTTCTGTATGTAGAAGGATCTGTAGGATAAGGTCTCAGAAGTGAGTAGCTAAGTGGTTTTAAGATAGCGGTTAATCATTGTTACAAGTCTTTAAAATCTCAATGGGATATTTTAGCACTCATCTGCATATTTTCGTGTGTGTGTGTGTGTAACTTTAATTAATTTAGTCTGAAATCAACCTAGTTAAAAGAGTGCAATTCCCAGGACTGAGCACCATTCTTCCAATAAAGTGAATCACCTCTGCTGCCATGAGGCAGTTTTATAAACCCCTCTTGAAAATAGTTAAATTTTGTCACAAGTACTCAGTGTGTAAATAACTGGAGAAAACTGGCTTGCAAAGCAGAAGTAGCCTTTGTGCTTAGTATAGATTTGAAAAGGAAGATCTTTGGCCACAACACGGAGACTGTCTCTGCCTAGATAACAGGAATTATTGGCAGACTCTACCAAAAAATGGCCAAAGAGACAGATGTAAGCAATTCACTCCTCTTGAAATGTGGATGTTATTGAAATCTTATTTTTTACTCCCTTTCAAACACGTTTTCTCTCTATTTTTCATAACTCTTCTGTTATTTGGTTACTTCACATTGGTGATTCCAGAGAAAATAGAGTCCTGGAGGTGTGCTAAGGGAAAAACTTCTGAGACCACATCCCTAACTAAGGACTCAGACAAGTAAGTGACTTCTCATGGCTTAAGGAATTATTGAATGAACTCCCAGTGGTTTAAAACTACACATGCAAAGTGAGGTGCACATCTGCTACTGAGGTTTAAGTTGAAATGCTTTTTCTTGTGTTTTCTGTGGACTAAGGACATGCACACAGCTACTCATCAAAGCTTATCATGCCATAAATTGTTAGACCGCTGCTGTGCCTCAGCCCTCAGCCTCTGACAATGAGGATAGAAAATATGCTCATGTCTACCTGAAATGTACACATATTGACTTCACAAATTACCACTGCAAATCTCATAAAGTAGCTGTCATTGGAAATTACCATCAAACAGGGTCTTACTTGCGGTAAAATGTAATGCTTGTAGGACAAAAAAGATAGTTTCTTAAGCCACGCCTTTTCAAATCAATTGACTTTTACTAAAATCAGCTGAAAGTAGTATGTCAAGAAGAAGAAATGTAGACAATGGTTGCAAGAGCTCTGGAAAGCAGAAAAAGAGAGAAGTGTAAATTTCTAGTGTGAATCTTCCAGGAAACAGCCATTATGATCATAGAAGTGTCCGGAAATGTCAACACAGGTGTCATGGGTCTTGGGATATTCCTCTGTTCATAGTCTTCCTGATGGAACTGAAACTGGGATATACTTACACAGATCAAGTCTTCACATTTTGAAGTGAATGTTGAAAAATTAGAGGAGATACTGGAAAGAATAAAAATTGCCAAAGCCCTAGAGATGTTCCTTACAGTGACAACTGTAATAGACTGACTCAATTTATCTAATAAAATAAAAGACTGAGAAAATATGTGATTGAGTTTCTACCAACTAGTAAAGAAGAAAAAAATAGTTAAAACCAGACAAATGCCAATTAGAAATCAGTAATAAAAATCTAACTGAGAAGATAATTAGTCCTTGGAACAAATTTCCAAGGGAAGTTATGGACTCTTTACCTCTTGATTCTTCTTGAAGGGTTTCCTTTTCTCCGTGAACTTAGTATGAAGGTAATAGTGAAATCTATTAGAAAATACTCTGAATCTTTTTCCCCTGAAACTTTATGAATGTGTGGTGGAGAGGAGATGAAACTAAGAGCCAGAAAGAAGTATTTGCAGCAAAGCAGGTCACAGCAGGCCACCAGCACTGGAATGGTGGTATTATTTCTCCAGCAGTTTTCCAGCATTACCAAACAACTGAGATTATCTCATACTGCTCCATCCCCTCCAATGTTCCAACTCTCACCTTGGCCAGCCACTCGAGTCACAGATGCTGATTGCTGTAGGAGAGAGTATTTATGGCCCACAGAGACAGCTTTGTGGGGCTAGCGGGAGACTGCATGCTTCAGCCAAGGTCCAGGGACTGATGAATGAGTGTTTTGGGAAGGTGAGACACCCCACTTCAAGAGAGGAGGCTTAAGCTTTTGGAAGAGCCCATCTTCCTGCCAAAGATGATAAACCCAACAGAGAACAATAGATGCTCTCTGCAGGAACAGGGAAACTGCGGTGTGCACCATGGATGTCTCACTCAAACCTAAACTACTGGTACTTAAGGTACTGCAAGTTTGCAGGCAAAGCTCTGAAATCAGCTTGAAGCCACCTACAAGAGCAACAAGAGCTGAGCAGCATAAGCTGCAGGCATGCCAGTGAGTGTGAATACAGCACTGAGCTTGGCCTGAGTGTCCAGTGGGACCAGCATGGCTCACACAGGAGAGAACTCACAGCAAGGAAGACACAGCACCTGTCAGGGGATGCAGCTGGGATGCTGGAAATGGCTGTGCCAGCATCATGCTCGGGAGAGATCTACACCACCATTGCCCCTTTGGATAACATACTGTTCCTGTGCTTGGTGTGCAGGGAGAGGCTTGTTCCAGAGGTCTTGGGCAGCCAGCCCTGCTGATGTGTGGGAAGACATCCCACCCACACCACAGGATGTGGGGGGAATGATGGCAGGCAATGGTGGGTGCTCGTCGTGCAGTGATGGTGCGCTATGGCAGGCATTCGTTGCAGGGCAGTGGTGGAGGATATCAGGAGGTGCTGGGCACAAATTGCAAAGCGATGGTGGGCAATCATGGGTGATGGTTGGGCACTCATCACAGGGTGATGGTAGGTGATGTCAGACAATGTCAGGCACACATCACAGGGTGATGGCAGGCGCTTGTTGTGGGGCAATGGTAGGTGATGTCAGGTGATGTCGGGCACATATCGCAGGATGACAGTGGGTGACGATGGGCAATGATGAACAGTAACAGGTGCTGCTCACAGGATGATGGAGGGTGATGTCAAACACATCGCAGGGTGATGGTGGGCAATGACAGGTGCTCATCGCAGGGCAATGGTGGATGGTGTTTGGATCTCGTTGCACGGTGATGGTGGGTGATGTCGGGTGATGTTGGGCAGTTATCACAGTGCGATGGCAGCACCGGGCTCCTCCGTGCTGCTCCCCAGCCCAGCAGATGGCACTCACATTGCACGCTCCCGCCACACATTGTCCCACGCCACGGGACACGACCTGCAGAAACCCCCGCTGTCCCGCTCGGCCTCTGCCCACAGAGCATCCCTGTCTCCACCCGGACAGAGAGCAAGCCAGATCGCTTCCCAGACTTGTTTTTCCCTGCTGGTGAGCACCACGGCTGTTTGCAGTTCCGTGCAGATGATCGACTTTTCTGTGAGGCATACACGTTCAGCGTCCTGGCTCTCACACCAGCTGCAGAAATACCAGTCTACGCTCTCAGAGCCCCACAGCTCTACTACAGCTCTACTGACAGCTGTAACTCCTGGGGTGTAGGTATGGCCAATGTGGCTGGGCAGGCTCGAGGTTGGTTGCCTCAAGGGAGGCCCCCTCCATCCCGGGTGAAATTTCTCCCTGCTGTGTTGCAACCCTCTTGCTGGGAAAGGGGAAGGAACCTTAGCAGCCTCGAACACCCACCCGTCTGCACATAACAGCCCTGGGGCTGCAGCCGCCTGCTGCATTGCAGAGGAGGAGGCTGCAGAGCAGCACTAAGGACGTTGGAGAGTTTCAGGCTTTGAAATCAAGCAGATAAGGTCATGTATATTCCACACCCAAAAAATCCCTGCTTTATTTAGAGTTATCAGTGAGTTTTATTTTACCTCCTAACAATCTCTCTTGGGGGACAAATTAAATAATCATCCTTCCCCTGCCCACAGCAGTGAAACAGGTCACCATTTCCTCCTTTTTGTGTTGGCAAGAAGGTGGAAAGAAAGAGGAATAATGGTCCTTTATCACATAATTCCCTCACTGCACAGTGGTGAACAGATGTGGCAATCCCTTGTGTGCCATCCTTGACTCTGACTTGTTTTCCAGCCTGCTATCACTCTACTTACTGGCCCTTTCTCGCCTCTGGATGTCATCTGCCCAGAGATCCACAGCATGGATAATTAGTTTCACTTAAATTTCTTCATGCTTTTTACTATCCTGACCACATGCCTCTGTAAGTATCTACAAAACTACCTCATCGCCCTCTAATCAAGTCTCATTTTCCTTAAAAGCTCTAATTTTTCCAAACACCTATGAAAAGCTTGACAATACATAGACTGATGTTACCTTGAGATGTTTTGCCAGTCACACTGACTGCTGTTTCTTGTTGTTTCTTTGCATTGTCCATGTGTCCGGTTCTACCAGTTTTCTGTTTTCTAAAATTTGAGTTATAAGCTCTTTGGGACAACAGTATTGTAGACATTCTGTGATTCATGTTTATACACATTTAACACAGGGGAGTTGAGGTCCCTGAACAGCATTTTTGGGGCTACAGTAATAAAAATGGTTGTTATCAATACTGTGCTACCCAATACTATGCCTTTGCCTGATGCTTCTAATTATAAATCCCTATCCTGGTTATTTATAACTTTGTGAATTTTTATGCTGGGTGTCTGCCTCTGCTTAGATTTTTTTTGGAAAGTTTCAGCAAAAACGGTTATGCTATTTCCCAGAAAAAAGATTAGGAAAAAAGACATTGTTTTGCCAATGTTAGTGAATTGGTTGTAAGAATTCTTTTTTGGAAATGCTAGCTTCTCCATGCTTTGACTTGAAGGTTGGCAGACTGGAGGCATCCTGGTGCCAGACACATAAGCATTTGCCCACATTTGGCCGGGTTTTAAATCCTATCCATTAGTAATATGGTAGAATTTGGCAGATAAATTCCTCAAAATTCCTGTCTGTCCTGAGCACATGCTACCTTTTGCATGCCAACTACATTATCTCCACAGAGTGTATTGAGCCTTTTGCATCCTTACCCACCCAGGATTTCCTTGCAGATGCTTTTCAAAGTGTCAGCAAGCTGGTGTACGACTTGTGCCTCCTGTGCCCATACACCACCAGATCAACAGAGAGCAGGAATTCATTTACCTTGTGTCCAGACAAAAAAAGACCAAGACTTTGGATGTGGGGACAGAGAGGACCAAAAGACTGAGCTGGAAAAGCATGTGAGCTTGTAGTTTTTGTCAAAGAGAAAATAAAGGGAGAAGCTGGTTGGACAAGGAGTTCATAATCTAAAGTCAGTGAGGAAGACCATGGGCAATATAAAAAACTGAGACTGGCAAAAGCAGAGCAGAACAAAGGCAGGGATGAAGAAACTCATGCTGTCTAGATGAAAAGCCACAAGAAAAGATGAGAGCAAGGAAATAGGTCACTTTCATACACTGTTGGGATGAGGAGGTAGTTACAAATGAGAGCAGACTGGATGAGAAGCTGGTCTGGATGAAGAGAAATTGAGGAGGGAGAGATGATTGAGTAGCCTAGGGAGAGAGTTAGCAATGGGAGTTAGTGAGAACTGATTGGAGAAACGGAAGGATTGAAATGAAGACCTCATGTGGGAAATACAATGGGAAGCAGGCTCACTAGATACAAAACTGATTTGGAGAGATTGGACATGGAGCCAGGATTGGTATACACATAAGAAAAGAAGAACAAGGAAATTAAAAATAAAAAGCAGAAACAGGAGACACTGCGGATGGGAAAAGAAAGTTTAGTGTTATATTGAATAATGTTTGAGTCTGGGACTTTCTATGAAGACAGACAGAAAAGAGAAGCTTTGAGATAAGAAAGGACTAGAGGGAATAAAGAGAAAAAGGTCATGAATGTGTCAAGGAAGAAAAGAAAAATAAGAACAAAAAACTGTTGAACTGGCACACAGGATCTGTGACCATCAAGACTTGAAATTATACCCAGTTACTGAGACTTGTCATTTGTCTGCATCTATAAAGTATCTGGGAAGTTTGCTTTCAGACTGCATCTCATGTTCCCTTAGATAGCTGGTACACATAGAAGGTGACTGTCTGCTGTTACTTTCTCTGGGTAGAAAATCCAGCCCTGCCAATGACCCCTCCATGCTGTCAATACAATTCCACATGGAGGAATTACTGAGAAGATTTTGTTGGCTTTTCAAAGAATGTTAAAAATTGCAAGCAAACCCTCTTTTATATAAAGAAATCTAGCTGCAAGACAGGCTCTCAGACACTTTAGAAGCATTAAAATTATAGATACCAACTGTAATCTTCATTTAATGTCCTCCTGCATAACTCTGCACAATAGCTTTATTTGGAATTTGCTTTCTCGTTTCATTTCTAACACACAACCAGATACAGATGTATATGTATAGCTCATAATGAACTTTGGACTATAGATCATTAGAAAGTGAATAAGCTTGGAAGAATAATTTTTCTGACCACTAGTTTATGCTGTTCATTATAGAACACAGTAGTGTGTGGCATTATACCTGTATTCACAAGTTCACGTAGAAGTACTGTAAGAGTGAGGAAATCTTAGGAAAGTATCTGTGATAATAGCTTTCAGTTCCAACGTTTCTTCTGGGAGAGGAGATTAACAGGGATCTGTAGGGTAGAGTCAATTTGTATTTTTCTGTTCGTTTATATCCCCTTGATTCTGGCTTAGCTTTTGTATAAAGACACTGGAAATACTACGGAGGAACGTTGACTCTGGTGCATCCAATTCACTGATGACTTTCAGCTTCTACATCACTGTAATTTCTGATATGGATAACAAGTGATGGACCACTTTGATGAGCTTAAGCCCTGGCTGAGATCTCACCATTCATGCCAGACAGGATGAATTGGGTAGGGAAGGCAGCCAGAAGAGCTGGCAGAATTTATACCAGCACTCCTCCTTGAGAAAGCACGACTGACACTTGTAGGATGGAGTAACACAGCATTCAGCACATTCCAGTTGTGTACCTGGACTCTCCAGTTGCAAGTCTGGACAAGAGCAATTTTTATGCTAGTGTCAAGGTAAACACGACCTTTTCTGACAGATGTAAACCTGTCACAATTTTGGCCACCCAAAATGAGGTTGCTGTAACACTCTTCTGATGTGGAATCATAAATAAGCTGAAGGTTATGAAGAATGCTGAGGCTCGTTGAAAGGAACTATGTACTAAAGGCTTATGAGCTAAGTGCTGAACACTTATGAGCTAAGAGTGCAGGTCGTCCCTTATGGTTTGTTCCTCTATACTATGCATTTTGCTTGCTTTTTCTCTCTACATCTTCCATTTACAGACTTTTCACATGACTCTCCCAAGGTGAAGGACTCTACAGATTCCTTAGTAAAGGACCAGGACTTGCACGTGCATCTGACACTTGTCTGTCAAAGCATTTGACGCTGTCCTGCATGACCTCCTAGTGTCCAAATTGGAGAGTCATGGGTTCGATGAATGGACCACTTAGTGGATAAGGAACTGGCTTGATGGCCGCAGTCAAAGAGTTGTGGTTAATGGGTCAATGTCCACGTGGCGGCCAGTGACGAGTGGTGTCCCGCA
>VXBW01006929.1:482825-512649 GCA_013400375.1 Thinocorus orbignyianus
ATTTAGATTAGATATTAGGAAGAAGTTCTTTACTGTGAGGATGGTGAGGCACTGGAACAGGCTGCCCAGAGAAGTTGTTGATGCCCCATCCCTGGAAGTGTTCATGGCCAGGCTGGATGGGGCTTTGAGCAACCTGCTCTAGGGAGAGGTGTCCCTGCCCATGGCAGGGGGGTTGGAACTTTGGAACTTGATGATCTTTAAGGTCCCTTCCAACTCTAACCATTCTGTGATTCTATGATCTGCTTGCCTCATGGGCACAGACTTTTATATTCTGAGACATTTCTTTCATGCTTCACAAATACCTTTGTTCATCTGCTGTTTGTGGACTAGAATTTCCAGAAGAGAAATTTCAGAACAAGAGAAAGGAGGATCTAGCCCAGGCTTTGCTTCTAACAATGATATCATGTTCTTCCTTACACTTTCAGAAGAAATACTGGTTTCTCACTGGATATGAAAGCAAAACATATCATAATCTTATTCTGCTTGGCCTTCCTGAAAGATCTGACGATTCTTGTCCTAAAAGAAGCAGGAATGATCTGTGTAATAGGAAGTTAAGCTTTATGAGCAACTGTGTGATAGAAGCAAAATTTAAGAAGCCTATAACCATGATGAGGAAAAGTGGTCGATACATTGGCTAAGGGTTTCAAATACTGTATGGAAACATGAACTGCAAACTTGGCTTGCTAAGCAGAAACTGGGCCTGATTTTGCTTTGCCATACGGGGACCAAGTTAGACAACTGCCAGACCTTCAACAAACCTCCCCAGTCTCTCTTCTTCCAGTGTTCACAAGAGCTCCATGAGACTGGATGCAGAGGATGCCTTCAGTACATGATTTCCTTCTCATGGGAGAGATAACAGCAGCAACCTGGAGCTAGAAATGTGCTGCTCAGTGGGCACAAAGGCATTGGAGGTGACAGAACCAGTAGTTGCTGGGCAGCACTGCCACCACCTCACTGGTCCCTACATGCCCCTGCCTGCTGTTCAGCAGCTTAGAGGACCAGAGACCCACAAGTAGCTGGTGACACCTGGAGGAGGCTACAGTCCCTTACCTTGAGTTTCTGGCTGCTGCATATCCAGCAGTGGGTGAGACTGGCTGTGCGTCTTACCTTAGGGTCTATTTTCAGACGCACCCCAGTGACAAACTCATTATTGTGCCCACAGAGCAAAAACCATTCAAGAGAATTTAGGTAAGAGAAGGAATTCCATTTAAAGTCCTTTGCAACATATAATACATACAAAATTATAATTTGAGAATTCTGATGGGTTTACAAGAAGTTATGACAGGAATGGTAACAGGAGATGTGGCTGAATGTGCCTGTCCTTTTTGACTTGCTTGAGACTTGATTATTGCTTGGATCGCAACCATCACTGGGAAGCAACCCTATCCGCACCAGCATTTTTTTGTTATTCTGCCAGAAGATGGTGATTGATTGTTTTCTTCACATGTGGACTTCGTAATAAAGACCTGTCTTTTTCCTCAGAAAGCTGGATTACTGGCCTGAGATTTTTCTGTAAATTCTTTAGGGTCACATTGAAAGACCAATGCATTTATCTGAAAGAGCGTGGGATGCCCTAGTGGTTACCACACAGGGCAGAGAAGGGTCCTTAAAGGGAAAAATGGGTATGGAACAACAAGAACCAGCAACATATGGACAGTTTTAGGCACACAGAAATTGAAATAAAGATTAAAATGATGATCTTTCTCATGAAAACTAGCATGTCAGTAATCACAAACTCTTTGTATTTGAGTGGCAAATGATGTCATCAGACGACAGGAAATCAGAGGATTTAAAATGCAAGAGTTAAAAGCATATACAAAGGACACAAGGCTCACGTTTACATGGTGCAAGAGAGTATTGATGCCTCATGGATATTGAGGTAACTCTCTGTCCACGAAAAATATAGCAGGCCAGGTCCTTTATTTTTTTTTATGGGAGGATACAGACCTATTCGTTATGCAACTTAGACCTAGGAAGTGGTATGGAGTTGGTTTTGGCTTCTTTGACATGGTTTTGGATAAGATTTTGGTATGTGGGCTTAAAGGGAGCTCAGATTGCAAGCTTCAAGAATTCATCATTTTTAGTGGCTTGCAAAAGTGGTCCAAAAATGAAATCCTGTGGGACAACTGATGTTTGAAGAAACACCGCAATTAAAAATGAAATAGGGAACATGAAGTAGCTATTGGAAAATGTGGTTCATTTTATAATATGATTGAATAATAGAACAAACACTTACGAACCCGCAACTAAGCCTGAAAGTGTGGGACACAGTTTCAGATAGAAATAATACGCAGCCAACTGCTTCAGAAATAAGTGAAGTGCTGTAATTGGTGAGGTCCTGAAATGCGTGTGCTGCCAGTTTTTAAATGCACTAGGCAAACTTGAATTTGTATTTGTTTTGACTCAATCCCCTGAAATAAATTTGGATCAGATATTTAAAATCCAATTAGGCTATCTGCCATATTTCATATGCTAAAATAAACCCCCCAAAAGGAAATAAGGTCTCCTTACTGCTTTCAAGTGGGTATTAGTGCTGGGAACAACTGAAGAACACTATCATCTTGGTATCCTCTCGGTTAACACGATGGTTTCACTTCACTCTTGACTCCCACTAAAGCAATGGTATATTGGAAAAAACACACAGGAACTTCTTTCTACCCAGTAAAAATATACATGATGCTCATTAGAACCCAGGTGGGTTGCCAATGCACCCACATGCTTTACAGTTTGTGTTGTGTTTTCTGAGTGAGAATTTTTCAATCATTTGAATTTCAAAAAGCACATTTCCATTTTTATTTTTTCTTTTTTTTAGTAGTGGAACTCAAGAAAAAAACCCAAAGGACTGGGGCAAATTTTCTGCAGTAAACCTATTGCGCCCTTGCTTGAAGTAGAACAAAATTTATGATGTACATTGTGTTTTCTTTGGGACCATTTGTCCTTGCATACTTGCATAATANGGGCAATTCAGTGATGGTCCTCAGAAGCTTTTGAGCATGGGTGTAAAGAGAACAGTAAGGAACGTACACTGAAACCAGCCAAATACTCAACTGAAGTGCAACTCCCAAAGAAATACCACAGTCATTGCTCTCTGCCAGCTTGGCAGGGAGGCCTGAAGGAGCTCTGGGGCATGAGACCGTAAGGTATCCTGTTCACCCTTCCCAGTGTACTTGAAAGTACTTTGCTGTTGTCTGAGCATTAATCTCATGAAAATCTCATCTGAAAGCTAATTTTCCATGTGGTGACAAAAATACTGATAGCTAATTCAGTGTATGAATTGAAGAGGTTTCACTCAAAGAGGATCTCCTGATATTGTACTGCATTGGATTGATTGCTTCAGCTTTCCCTTAATTCTATACTGTTAGCGGAACAAAGGATTTTCCAAAATTTTTAATTACTGTTTTCATTTAATTTGGGCTCAGCAGGATCATCATCTCATAGCAACAATTTGCCAGTTCCCACAACCCACTCTATAATAGCATTTATTGGAGCCTGGAAAAAATGTGAGCTATCTCTGAGTTTAAGTATTTGTATCAGATGGACCTGTCTCACCTCAGTTCTGCTGCTGTTTGCTTTCCCTGCTTGGCTTTGCAGTGATCTTTCTGCGCATGGAGCCCCAGACTGAGAGCACCTTGCTTGGTTGAGATCCTACCCCATCCTCTACGGAAACAATGATCTCACCCCAAGGACCCCTATGATTAATTTTTGGTAGGGGCGAAATTCTCCCACCTTCTTTGGACCAACAGTCTGAATGGCTTTTTTTTCGTGTATCCGCTTGCACTGATGAATTCATCCCTAGATCCTGCAACTTCCATTTTCCAGACCTGGCCTGTGTCCGCAAGCCGTCTAGGCTGTAAAATTTGCTTTGTTTCCTGGCATTTCTAATCAGGCTCTTCCTCAGCTCCAGGAAATCCACATACCGTGTCCCAGGCTTGAAGAGACCAATGGACCAACCAGCATGGCTGCTGGAGCCCTTCCTGTTTTCCTTTTTTCTTTTTTGCCCCTAAGGCCCGTGAGGCTTTCATGTCTTGTACCATTCAGCTGGGGTCTTAGATGTCAAACAAGAGATCATTGTTAGTGTTGTGTTATAACTGAAACATCATCATACCCTTTATTTTCCCTGTTCAGGGTACTGCGGGCTATAGTGTGGAGAGAAAATGCCTTTCCTAGCATTTCTAAAGGTTGAAATAAACAATGAGAGCAAGGTTGGAAAGGTTTTCATAAGCTTCCAGACTTTCCACTCTGAAATGATGAATTTTATCTTGTATTTATTCCGTAAGAAATCTGGTCAGACACTTTCTGCAGCCTTCTCCCAACACCTTGCATTCCAATGCTTGAGGCATGTTGTCTAAGATCTAGGCCACTCACAGCACTGTCCCAGCTGTCCCAACATGGCTTTCATGTAATCTCCGTTCCTGTCTTTCTCTTAAAGTAGTGATCCCCCTGCAAACTCACTGTTAGTGCCCCTGAAACCAAATGACTCCAGAACTACATCTATTTGGACCTTTTGTACATGCGAAAGGATCAATCTTACAACATTTATTTTTGCTACATCCTTTAATTGTGAATGAACATGCAAGAAAAACACTGCACCAGTGCTGGCAGGCTGCAATCCCAGATAGCCCCCTTTATGTTACCACTTCCGTCCAGATTTTTGTCATTGTTGGACACAAGCACAAGGAGCGGGTTGCCTCATCATTTGACCTTCCACATCTCCTGTGGCAGTAATTTTCATCTGACCCACGTCTAAACATGTGGGTTGGCATCCAGCTAATTTCATGAAAAAATCTGAAAATTCCTCAAAGTAATTTCATTTCCTTTGGAGCTGAGCCAACAAAGCCTCTCCCTCCATTTGGCATGTTCATCTTGAGTGCTCAGATCATTTTCTTGCCATTTCCAGAATGGGAAGAGGAAGGAAGGAAGGAAGGAAGGAAGGAAGGAAGGAAGGAAGGAAGGAAGGAAGGAA
Organism: Thinocorus orbignyianus; assembly: GCA_013400375.1. NCBI lineage: Eukaryota > Metazoa > Chordata > Aves > Ciconiiformes > Thinocoridae > Thinocorus > Thinocorus orbignyianus. The sequence continues at coordinate 487,789 of VXBW01006929.1, forward strand.
GGAAGGAAGGAAGGGAGTTTGATCAAACTGTATGGTAACATAATGCAAGGAATAATTTTTTAGGGTATTGATCTTCTTAAGGCAATTTTTACTGAGCAAGAGTTGGACCTTGCTAGGTGGCTCCACTCAGATGTTTTGAGGTGATGTTTAACCTCTCATGGCTTGAAATCTATGAAGGGTGAAGGAGTTTTCTAGGGCACTTCACCAGGCTTATCTGCACAAATAGTGTTGAGAGTGAACATGTCTGATTTTGAAGACAGCACTTAAGTGGTTGTGGATTTAAGAACCTCACAGCTTTGATGAAGCCTGCTGCATAGAAGTACCTACACCATACACATGTATTTCATAATTTCCTATTTTTTAAATTTACTTTATTTCAAATACCTAGAAGGAGCAACTCCCATGTTCTCAAACTTATTTTAATATTGATACTATTATTTACCCAGATAAAAATGAAGACTCTTTCTGATCATTAAGAAGAGTGAAAAATACTGGCACACATTTAAAACCCCAGGAGCTTCAAGTAATATTAAATCATACCTTTTATAAACTTGTGATTTCTCTCTGCTGATTTCATTATCTGAGGACTGTCTTACCCAAGCAACTAACCAGAAACATTTAAAAATAAGGGGTTTCTGCACCTCTGACCCACCTTTTTCTGAACTTTGTAGGATGTGCCACAGGTGCAAACTTCCACAATGCTAACACATCATCACCCAGACATTTTTCTGCATCCATTTCACAAAAGGGCACTGACACAGAGAAATTTTAAGTGACTTAACTGGTAACGGTGAATTACTATTATGAGGGGGAGAGGTGGGTGTAAAAGGACAATTAATTTATTTCACTGTTGGTAAAATAATTAATCATACAGTTTATATTAAAGCCATTGAGGGTTTTAAAGGGATTACTTTTATCTTTGCGCTCAAGTAGCTGCCCAAGTTGTTAGCAGGATGAGGCTTCCACAGTATAAATCCCTTAGGAGAGGGTCCTATAGTGTCCTTGCCTTGCACTCGCTTGGCACGGCGGAAGCAATAGCTCGCCCTGGCCAAAAGTGCCTGACTTCCCATTTTCAGCTGCATGTGAGAGTTCACTCTCTCCACAGTGACCCAGAATACTATGGAAGTGAGGAGCGAGGCATCTATGAGGAATGGTACGTGTTGTAAACACGGCCAGCCCCACCGGCACAGCTCACAGCCCTCATTCTAGGGATTGAAACAAAATATTTCTTCATCACTTCTGAATTTTAGAGCAAATGCAGGACAAGCACATGGTCTCTCCAAACCTCAGACAATTTACTTTGGTTACCAATACACCCACAGAAAGAGTTTTGTGATTTATATATTTATCCTTTCCTTACTTAGTATTGATTCTAAATAAAGAAGAAACCATGCTTGACGGGAAACCTATGAGTAAGGACATATAAATTAAAGAGTTTGTTTTATCTACCCACTTTCCTTTTACTGCTGCCAAAGTAGATGTTTTCTTCTTTGTAGTAAAAGTAATGGTGCTCTGCATATAGTCACTATGATGTAGATTAAGCAGAAGATTCTTTTTCAGATCTTGATAACTGAAAAACTATTAAATTACTATTTCTACACCATTATTCATATTTCATTAGTATTACCAAATATTCTCAACAAGAAATATGTATTGATAAGCATTCATAAAATTCACCTTTCTTATTTGCTTATCACTGTAATCTGTCATTTACACATCTAATATATTTCGTTTAATTTTGTCGGATATTATGTCTGCAGCAAAAACAAAAAGGAGATACTTCTGTGATAGCAAGTGTCATGGAGGAAATTCAGTCATGTGAATAGACAACACTCTTATGTTTTTAAAGTTCTAATAATCATATTTTACATCCATATATTTCTACCAGTGGTAAAATGCAGCCATTTTTCCTCAATGGATAAGTTTAAAACAGTATTTTTGTTATGTCTGTGGAGAACTATAATAACCTCAAACCAGCACTCCAGATGCAGGTTGCACTATATAATTAGGTACTCTAGATAAACATTACTGTAGAAGTTAGAACCGAATGAACTTTTAAGGAATGGAAAGAAAGGGAATTATGATCTGGTGGTAAGAATATACTTCGGGCGATGGTCATGTAACAATGTTTTCCTGATGATAGTTTTACCTATTTGTTTTGATAAATAAGAAAATATGCTTGGAAAAAGAATTAGAACCTTTTTTTTTTTGGTGCATGCTCACTCCTTGTTTTCAAATTTTAACATGATATATATTACTGCAAGATGGGAAGAAAAAGCAGTCCAGCCCCTAAGCACTTGTATGCACTGTTTTCAGCTTCCTTAGAAATTGCACAGTTTAGCTTCACTGGTAAAATGTCAACATTTGTCACTATTTTGCTTTATAAAAATGACCATCAGGGATATCTGGAATCTGATGATACGGCTAAGGGGAAGAAAAGTAAAAATATTCCACAGAGAAAATTAAACACCTCAGGAAGATGCAAGCTGGATGCAGAACTGACGGTACTTTTCATATGAGCTAAGTTATCTAGTCTCCATCCAGGGGGATGGAATATGGATGGCTGCTTCTTGTGTTGCTGTCGCTTGCTCATCGGGGCAACTGAGAAGAATATAAAGTGAACTTGCTCCATGCAAGCAAAAAGGGCTAGAACTATTGCTGTAGTGTTGCTAGTTGCACGGATACACTTGCGTTGAGGCCAAAACCCCTCCTGAAGTCAACCCCGCTGATTTCCAGAGGTTTTGGAGGAGGCCACAGATGAATGGTTCTTCCATATGCCCAGCCCAAATAAATAAGGAGGTAATTTTTCACTCCCTGGTGTAAGTCTATAAAGTTGAAACTCAATTTTAAAAATGATTGATTGTTTCCTCCTATGCCAAGATAAAGCTGCCTTAATGGCAGCTCTGAACTGGCACATCATGTTGATAATAAGGCTTCACTGGCACTAATGGAGGGCATCTGCTCCTCACCAGTGCTCATACTCTGCATACATTTTTCCTTACTCATGCCTTCATTTTAGCTCTGGGAAATTGGCCCATACCTAAATTGGACATGAAGGAAATGGGTGCCTGCAACAAGAATAATACTGTAAAAGGAGAGAAACTGTAAAGTTAAAAAAAAAAATGGGGAAAAAGAAAAAGGGCAGTGCTAGTGGATTACACAGTGCCACTAAACTTGAGCAGCAAATGTAAGAAGATTTCTGAAGTGAATGTGAAACTTTGAGTCTAGCTTATGTGAACTGTCAGGGGAGAGCTGGTCCATGGTATAAATCTAGAAGTGACATATACTGAATTTGGTTTTGGTGGGTAAGGATGGATACCTAAGTCTATTGACTCCAGTGTATTAACATGTACTGGTTCAGCCAAGACATGGAATGGTCTATAAACTACCTCAGGTCCCTAAACTGATGAAATCAGAAGGATACGTTTACATTTCAGTATAATTTCAAGATCTTTTTCCAGGAGAAGTGCAGCAAAGCAAGGGGCAGAGAACACAGCTGGGAGTAACTACCTGCCTGTCACAAAAACATGAATAACTCACCCAGCCAGCATCAGCCAGAAACACACAAAAGCAGGTACTTCTAGCTATAGAAATGACTATAGCAATCACCAAAGCTACACTGTTGCTTTCCCCTGCCTGTACAGTAAGTAGCCTGGATAATCTAACATTTCTCAGGTCTCCCACAGTGCTGATTTTCTTACTTTCTTCCACCCCCCACATCCCCGACTTTTTTCCTCTTTTTCTGGTCAGATTACTTGGAAATAGATCCCTGAACCTTGCATGATGATATATTAAGGCTTTCTGAAATCATCTCTTCTATTTTTTTCCCTTGGAGTGGCAATTGTCATCTACCAGGGCCCAAATTTGCTTTGAATCCTATCACACTACTGCCAGGAGAATCAGCAAAAAAATATCACAGATTTGGAGTCTCTCAAAATCTTTTTCAGTCTTGCCACAGTGACAGGAGCCTTTAATGTTCACTCAACCCTTAACTCCGTGCCTCTCTGCTTCTGATTCCCTTCAAAGGAGGCGATAAAAAGAAAAGTGTAGAAATTGCTTTTAGATTACAAAGCAACTTGAGAATCTTTATTTTGCCTGTGGGAAATCCTTCATTTTCAAGACAGGCCCATCTGTCAAAATAAACTACAGTGGCATTTAAATACTCTTCCTTAGAAATTCTGTTTTACTTTCTGCAGTTTTGTAATTAGTTGTTATTTCTAATATGCAGTGGCTGCAAAACTCCACATGTTCATAACTCACGGTTGAGGTCTTGAGACAGGACATTTCTTTGTGTGTGGAGGAATCACAAATGCTTCTGTCTTTCTAAGTCATAGGCTTGGTGAGAGGGAAGCAGCAATTTGTCAGTGACTGGAATAGTACAACCTGAAGATGAGCTGCAGAAAAGGTGGTCTGGAAAATACAATTTACATTAGTGTTCAAAAAAGCCCTTCATAATTTTTTAATAGACACTCCAAATATCCACAGTGTGAATGGCTGGAATATAACTAACCATTGGGCAAGAAAGGAAGTCTTGGCAAAGACTTCGAAGTGGTTACACAGGAGGAAGTCTGTTCCCTAGCATAGAAAAGAAATGAATCGCAGTGTAAAGCCAGGGATGGTTTCTGGGACCAGAGGTATCTCAGGTACTGACAATCTGTGGGAGGAAGCAGGTAGGCAGCTAATTAAAGCCTGCTGTTGACTAAGGATATTTTAAATAATAAAAATTGTGGAGGCTTCAGATATGCTAGATGGATTTTATACACACTGGATATTTCCCACATGATTAATTCATGTAAATACATTGATGTCAATGTGCTTTAGACAGAAACACTTTCTCTGGTGCATATAGGACCCAGAAACTGCCACAATTTTTTTACAGAAAAGCTCAAAAACATTGTGACATCCTCCTTGATGATCTGAAAACCTGTGTGCCTGAAAGACCAGGAGTACACCTGGGTCTCTTGCACAAGTGTACATCCCCCACCACAGAGCTGGAAGGAAACGCCTGGTTGGGCAGAGGGATACCCTGTGCTGGTGGCTGGTGGCTTACCTGTGGCATCCCCACAAGGGCACTCAAAGTGGAATCATCGTGGCAAACAGAGAAACCCAGAGAGCAGTGTTTGCTTGCAACTTCACTGCGCGAGTTGTGTCGTCACAGGAAGGTCAAGCAAACTGGGTGTCCATATGGCTGCCTGCCTACTCACTTAAGCAGAGACCTACCACCTCAACCTCAAACTGCAATACCACATTTAGCTGGTGTCCACGGGAAACAGCCTCTGACAGTGAGGTAGCATTGCAGAAGGAGGCTATATATAGGTGTGTACTCAGAAACAGTGTGTACTTTTGGAGGTTGAGTTCAAGGAACTGGGATAAAAGTTTCCACCAAGCTAGGAGGAAATGGGGAAACCTGCAAACCAGTCTGAGTCAGGCCTTCAGGGAAGCCTTGGGGATGCAGCCCGTCTGGATGCTCACCTCGCTTTTCTCGCTCCTTTGTTGTTGACCGACAAAGGTTTTTCTCCGCAGGAGATGGCCCTGGAGCAGACTGCTCTGATCCCTGGCAGGCTGTCCCTGCTGTTCAGGAGCCCAGGGCAGCCACAGGCTTCTGCTGCCCATGGTATCCTCCATCCTCTAACGAGTTCTGCTTCCAGTGTCTCCTTTCCCCGTAGCCCTTTGACTACCAATGCTTTTGGTATGACCACCCACCTCCTTTCCACCACTCGATGATCTGTTTCACAGGAGTTTCCATTTCACAGATTTCCGTTTTGCGTTGTGTTGCTTGATCTGGAGTTTTACTCCACTGGCAATGCAGCCTGTGCAGGGTACTTATTAAAGAAACCTTTACTAATTCCTTCCCTGTAACTCCTTCCTTCTCTGTTCTCATGAAAAATAGCAGAATGTGAAATATAAACCCCTGTTTACGCTTCTTAAGTATAATCCTTAAGCAGCAGTAAAGCATCAAGAACATCTGAAATCATCGAAGAAGCTAAAGAAAACAGGCAGGACTTGTTTTCCTTCACAGATACCAATACATTTTCATTTACTTCTTTCTATTAACTGGATTTCCTTGACTGTGTCCACAGCGATCTCAATTGTAATTATGTAGCAGTTAACCTGTTCCCCATGCCTAACATAACCCATAATTAGTTGTCTCGCGTCCACAGTTTATGACTCAACTCCATGTGGTTTTTCTATATCAAAGGTTTGGTTACCAGATTTTTTTTTTCTTTACCACAGTACTTGTGCCTGCACTGGCAGAGGGCAGCAAAACCTGAGCACATCTGTTTTGTTTGAGGACAAAACCACCAGAAAACCAGACAGTTTTATGAAGATCTCACTTGGGTGCTTTCCAAATACTACACAATCTTGTAGGAGAAAATGTTTTCTTGAGGAATGACCCGTACATTTATATACTCACGTTGCCACTTGGACATTGAAGTAAAATCTTCTCAAACCAAATACTATCTTTGTGCCTTATCTGGATTCAAGGGAGAGAGAAATACACATCTTGAGATGGGGATGAGCTATTCTTCTCCATTGACAGGCAAGACTTTTATATAATGAATTCATAAACCTCTACATTAATTAAATTTCACTATCTCTTAGGGGTCCTCATGTGGATGGATAAGATCATTTTGTATGAGAAAATAGATTGATAAACAGATAGCTTTGCTGAATAAGAATGAATGTTTCAATAAACTCTTAGGTGAGTTTTCCGTTTGATTAATTTTGTGGTGACAAATGGGGAGAAAAGGTGTGCATAAAACAAACAGGCTGTTTAAAGTAGTGTAAGTGTACAGCCAACCACTATTCAAGAACGGTTAAATGAGAAAAATTAAAAGAAGTGCTCTAGATGTTAGTTAGCTACAGGGCCTGTATATGAAGGTAAATTCAGAAGGCACCCTGGGACAGTGTGCTCAGCTCAGCTGCTCCGTCTGAGAGGCGCCCACAGCAGAAGATCAGTGTCACCAGAACCGAACTATGTCCTCTCCACCAGTCTGGAACAGATATTGCTGGGAAAGTTTCAAATTGTTTATCTTCACAGGAGGGATGTATTTTCCCTCATTAAATCACAGCTGGGGACGTTATCTCAAAGCCATGATGTAGCCAGTGCCGAGTAGTCCTAATTAATGAGTCTCATGGTTAAGGGAACAGAGCAGTTATAAAGTCCTGATATCAGATAAGAAAGAAAAGTTCCCTGGGAAGGACTTCTTTTTTTTTCAAACGAGTTGGCAGTTTATATGAGATTTATTTGTTGAAGTCTCTGATTTGACCATCAAGCCTGTGTATTTTTGTTCAAGGAGATGATAAGAAAGTCTGGTGTACGCCTTCACCACTTTTACAGAATGGGCAGTCTGTATTTCCCTTTTTTTCCGTTTCTTGAGTGTAGTTCTTCTGGCAACAGAGCAATGAATACAAAGTCCCTTGTATAATTTTACTGGCAGCAAGGAATAAATGATGCATGAATGCCGTGGCTCGTGAAAGATTATTAATTAACACACATGAATAACTGAATTGTATTTCAGAAGAGGGGGGAAATATCATGGCTGATGAGTCAGTTAATATGGCCGAAATTACCTTACCCCAAAATACTTATTGAAAGTTTAACCCTGATGAACTTCATGTGCGTTTAACCAGATCACAGCCAGGACCATAGACCTTCAATACTTCCAACTTCTAGCTGTGCTTCAGTAGGACCAACCTGGCAACCGTGGTCCAGAGGGAAGGAGTTGTTCAAGTGCAATATCTACTGCACATTCCAGATCCCTTTGCAAAGAGGGAGGGAGACTGACAGCAAGCTGACCAGACTTGCATCAAAGTTAATGGTAACAGAAGGACAGACCCTTTGAGTTTGAAACATGGCCAGGTTCTGACAGAAACCTACAGGAAAACTCCTGAGAAAAGCACGTAACAGAATGAATGAGAGTAAAATCAGCCATGATTTTCATTTCTCTTGAAGAAGCTACTACTATTTTTTTCAGTCAGTTTTAATATCTGTTTTAATAATACCACACTGTTGCTTTTGTATTTAAAATGTGAAGTAAGGGATTGCTGGTCCTCCAACTCTTCCTATCTGAGCAAAAAGGGATGTTTACAGTCGTTCCCCCGCATAGTATGGAAACATAAGGTATCCATGTGCCTGTAAAGGACAGTGTACATTTTCAGAAATAAAAATAGAAAAAGGACTTTGTCACGTAGACACTTTGCAACTGTGGCTTTTAAAGAAGTACCTAGTTCTGCCTGTCTCCTGGTTAGCAAAACTGAAAGTAGGACTTTCCATCAAAGTAAGGATAGCAGGAGTTCAAATGCCATTATCATATAGTTTTAGACCAGTTGTCTAATGTCTACTGTGTTGATTCCTACCGGCTAAAATAAATGTCATTTACATCCAGGGGAAAACCTATGACAAATCGGACATGACTTCTAGAACTTCTTTCCAAGGGAAGATTTTCCTTGTAAGGTTTTCTTTTTGTTAGATCATCAGATATTCTACAAACAAAACCAAACAAAAAACAGGACCCATAATTTTTCAATTGGACAAGGCTAAGAAATCAAACCAGCCAAGAAATGTTAAGAAAATATTTCAGACATAAAAGCTACCAGGAGGCAGAAATTACTGGTAGTTCATGGGTTTTTACATAAAGCAGGGGAACACGAGTAAGACTAATAAACCATAAATTAAAAAGACACATTAACATGAGAGCTTGTGGGCAATAGAACTTAGACTCTAGAAGGTATTTTTTTAGCTAAAATGTAGTTTGATGTGAGCTTGGAGCATGCATTTTAGCAGCTGTGTTTTCAGCCTTTTGCAGATGACATTTGACCGGGGTGTGGATTTTTTTCCTTTGCAGTCCTGGAAATGAAGGACAAGGTACAACTTGAGTTCATAAATATGCACTGCAGACCTAACCTAAGTAGTTTTTTATGTGGGTCAGTTTTCTTATGGGGAAATGGAAATGTTTGCTTTCTTCAATGGAGTGTGATGCATCTTTATATATAAGACACCTTTACGGGCTTCATATGGGTGGCACTTGATAGCAAAAGTGTAGATAGAAAGACAAACTTTATGAACTGGATCCTGTTCATCTAACTTTGACACCTAACCTGTGGATAAATCTTGGGATACAATGCATTTTATGTGACAACATTCCCTGTACAGTAAATGGAGAGAAGCACGTTTTTGAAGGCCCCTTGGATAGAGATCTTCAATGCTTAAAATTGTGCATCTGTGCTAGATAGAAGAATTATCTTCTGCAGGCCTTCTGAAACATCTCCTTTAATTCATGGACAACTTAGACACTTAAGGGATGGCTTTTTCAGGTGCTGTTTTGTAGAACAATTTCAAGGTTTCTTTGTTGGGCAAGATGGATCCAGCATCTCGATGTCCAAATTTTTAGCAGTGGCAAGTGGTAGTACTATTTAACATCTTTGTCAGTGATGTGGACAACAGGATAGGGTGCCCTCTCAGCAAGTTTGCTAATGACACCAAGCTGTGTGGTGCACTCAACACGCTGGATGCCATCCAGAGGGACCTGGACAGGTTGGAGAGGTGGGCCCGAGCAAACCTCATGAATTTCAACCAGACCAAGTGCAAGGTCCTGTATGTGGTTCAGGGCAATCCAGAGAACAAACACAGACTGGGTGGAGAATGGATTGAATGCAGCCTTGAGGAGAAGGATTTGTGGGTGCTGGTGGACGAGAAACTCAACATGACCTGGCAACATGTGCCAGGAAAACCAACTGCATCCTGCACTGCATTGAAAGAAGCATGTCCAGCAGATTGAGAGAGATGAATCTGCCCCTCTACTCCACTCTTGTGAGATGCCCACCTGGAATACTGCATCTAGCTCTGGGACACAGAGCTTAAGAAGGATGCAGAGCTGTTGGAGCAAGCCCAGAGGAGGGCAATGAAGATATCAGAGGACTGGAGCACTTCTCTGATGGGGACAGACTGAGAAAGATGGGGTTATTCACCTTGGAGAAGAGAAGATGCTGAGAAGACCTTACAGCAGCCTTCCAGTACTTAAAGAGGGCCTGTACAAAAGATGGGGAGGGACTCTTTATCAGGGGGTGTAGCAATGGGGCAAGGAGCAATGGTTTTAAACTGGAAGAGGGGAGAATCAGATTAGATATTAGGAAGAAATTCTTTATTCTGAGGGTTGCAAGATACTGGAACAGGTTACCCACAGGAGCTGCCAATACTCCATCTTTGGAAGCATTCAAGACCAGGCTGAATGGGGCTTTGAGCAACCTGGTCTAGTGGGAGGTGTCTCTGTCCATGGCAGAACAATTGAAACCAGATGAACTTTAATGTCCCTTCCAACCTGAGCCATTCTATGATTCTACCTCGTGTTTTCACACTTAGTAAGAGAACTGCAAAGTCTTTGAATGTTTATCTCTGAGTTAGGTTGATCATAGTAGAGACATGACAAGCAGTAACACCTGGAATATCGTTTTCTTATCTCAAAGTCCCAAAGTGAAAATTTTTCATTTGAATATTCAAAGAAAAGCTTGAAAAAATAGCAGCCTGTTTTATTTGATCATTGAAGTCTTCATTTCATAGGTGGCTGCTGCAATAAGTAAACCCTCCCTGTAATTGTGGTAGTGCACGGTCACTGCCCTCTCAAGCTGGTTGGCTCATTTGAGATGGGAGTCAGAGCATGCTGCCTGTTTTAGCATTTAATCCCAATGGTTTGGAACCACAGTCTTATAAGCATATAATTCATCTCAGTTCTGTATGAATGTTTTAGGATTTTCATGATCATCCCAGTTTTCAAAGATGAACTTTCCAGGTCACCAGAAGCTTATGTGAACACCTTTTTGTACATCTCCTCTCCATATTTTCCACCTCCCAGATTAGACACTTCCTACTACATTCCTTGTTGCAGAGGTCAGTACAATCCAGTTTCTCACTTAACCCTCTATTTAGAGGTCTATGTTGGCCAGTCTGGCTTTCAGCAGTGATGCAATTTTATCATAATAATGATGCTTTTTCATTTATGGGCATCTGCTCCTGGGCGTCTTAAGAAAAACAACTGAAAACTAAATGACAATAAACAAAGGAAAAAGGCCTATAAAAAGAGAGCTTGAAAGCCAAGAGCTTAAAATCCCTGCACAACAAAACAGGAAAGGAAATGAGAAATTCAGAAGCCTTGCCTGCAAATATGTTCTGGCATATGCAGGAGACAGCGTGTTCCCAATGCAAGGGAGGAGACCATCTCTTTTGACCTTCCAAGTGGGAGGGACAGTTATCAACACCATCAGCCTGAGTTGCCCACAAAGGACATAGAGCTGCTGGAAGTGACTTCTCTTATCTCAGAACAAGGAACTTCATTGGAATAGCCACACTGTTCTTGAAGTTAATTTGTCTCTCTCACTTCTCTCAAAAAGTTCACTGAAAAGGTCTCTTCCCCTCTGGATTTCCTTCCATGTGTTTGAAGAGATTGCACCCAATCCCCACATGGCTGTGATGGCCCTAGAGCATTTGAGCTGAAGTTTTGGAGAATGGCTAGCTATACTGTATGTGCATACATTTAGCTAACTACACTACACGTATGTAACTAACTGTACTGTATATACACTACTGACATCAGAACCCAAAGGATTAGTAGTTTTAAGAAAAATGCAGAAGGCATGTTAGCTTAGCCTTGTTTTTGTATCTTCAACAGCCTCTTTTTTACCAATCTTATTATTTCTGTGCCTCAAGTGGCTGATCTGTGACATGGGGATACTGACCTGGCCTGGTGAAAAATATCATAGACACATTAAATCTCCACTTCTTCACTTACCTCCGCTGCAGCAAATCCTAGTCTCAGCATGGATACCTGCCTCACGGCACACCAACCACTGCTGGTCTGCCAGAATCCCCTCCAGCACGTTTTGGGGTACACTGCTTTTCCTTGGTCTATTGAAATTTGGACAAAGCCCTTGACTGGAGGTTTTGTTCCCCCTTTGGAGGAGCTAATAGCAATTAAAAAAAAAAAGCTCTGCTGAAACAACTTTCAAAAATGGGGCTTTTGGTTTTTCAGTCTGTAATTACAGCATCGGTTCCCTTTCATGCTTCTGAATTACAGAGAAGCAAGCTGCCCTGTTTTCTGATGTTTTATTATTTTAAATTACCCAGTGGCTTTGTGGGGAAAGAGTAACTGAATATTTTTGGTGGTGTTACATAGGCGACGCCTTCCCCATTAGCTCTTGTGATTCTTCCTCACTCCCTTAGGTTCACTTCAGGGGGAATGGAAATTAATTTGCTTCATGAGAAATGGTTATAAAGAATGTCCCCTTTTTGTGGTTTAGTCAGCTTGAAACAAACTCTTAGAAATGTGCACATCGTTTTTTAACAGAGGCTCTGCATTAACCAGGATTAAGTAGGCTCTATTCTCGCTTCAAAACATAATTTTCTGGGTAGTCTTGCAGCATGATTGGTGCAGACCTTGGCCCAAGGAATGAAACGGGGGCCTCGGGGCAGCCAGCCACAAATGTCACCCCCACCTACCCCTCCCAGCTGGTCCCAGCTTGGCACCCACGCGCCCCTGCACACGGGCCTCGGTCCAGCTGCGTCACACAGGCGGGCGCTGCTGACTCTCTTGGATCCAGCCATAGCCTGAAGAAACATGTTTGGATGTTTTTGGAGGTTATAGGGATCACTGATGCATCTTTCAACAAAGGTCAGCGACATTTCAGCTTTCCCTGGAGCTGTTGCCTCCTGATGTAATTTTCCTTCCGACTCTCCAGTGTATCTGAGAGTGTCTATCTTTCAGTGTTTTCCCTTTACACCAAGGACATGGATTTCAGCTGATTGTGACAGACTGTCTCACCACCACAGAAGGGCTGGGTAGCAGAAGCTGGGTAAGCAACGACACGGTGAAAAAAATTCACAGTGCCTCTGTGCTTGCATACTTATACACTACATCCAGACCATGTCCCACCTGGGGATCTGCAGGCTGCTGGAAGAACACATGGCGGGTTCCCTGAGCATTCATCTCACCAGTTCACCAGGCTGAATAGAATTGGGCATGAAACACAAACCTGTTCAAACATATTCTTGCACTATCTGCCCATCCTATAGAACCATTGACCTCTGCCATGCATTTTCTAACTTTTAAAAGCAGTTCTTGTAAACCTCTGTAACCAATGGGTCATATATGATGTTGCTCAAATGCAACTATGGGCCTGTAGCCATGAAATTGTGCCTATTCATGAGGTTTTTGCCAGCACAGGAAATAAGAAGCACAGACTTGTCAAGTAAAGAGTTGTCTCAATTTACTGCTTGGTTCAAAGAAAACATGAAGTGTTTCAGAAATTCTAATTTCTAAAGAATTTCTACAATAACTTGTGGATTAATATTTATTTATGGACCTGTAACTGTTTTGATCTATTTCTGTTTTTACCCAAGCTGTTCTGTTGTACCTGGAAGATGATCCAGCCAGACCACTGACTATAATAAGGTCTAGGATTGTCTTTGGACCCCAGACTTGCCAGACGGCAAATACGAGCACTTTCCACCACTTTCAGATTTTAATTTTTTTGGGCTATAACACACATTTGAATTTACTGAAATTACTTGTTGTTTTTCAGCCAAGCTTTCTTATTCTGCTAATTTTCTTTTGATTCTAAGTTTTAAAGAAACTAAGTTTCTTTAGTTTATTGTACTCAGCTTGCAACAACAAATGTACATGTCTCTACACTACTGCTCTAAATCTCTGAGTCCTGCTTCTTCACAGAACTAACTTAATATTGTTTTGTTTCAGCCTCATAGAAACAATACTGGATGAAAACTAATCCAATTGTTGTTACATACAGGTCAGGAAAATCTCATAGGCTGTGGAATTCCATTTTTTCTGGGATTATTAGAATTGTATTATGAATGATATTGCACTGGGTTAAATCATACATTATTTGTAATGTGCTTTTGATTGCCTTTGTATGACTAGATATGTGGTTGGACTAGTTTCATATATTTTGTTGTTGTGAAGTGGAACAATAAAATGTGAAAGAAGCAATCATTCTCTGTGGTATCTTTAATAAAATTTGATTTTTCCTTTGAGATCCTCAAGGAAAAATCACTGTTCTCTGTCCATCTGGCTTGCTACAGTAGAAAAAAAAAAAAACCAAATCAAAATGAACAAATCCAAAACACCTTCAAGTCAGTATGGGCTGTTGTTGCAAGACTAGGATTAAATATTGGCCCAAATAACAATTGTTCAGTCCTTTGTACAAAACAGGAAATAAGAGAGAGGTTTCACATCAGTAGGTTGGGGGGAGGCTTGAATTTTGGCCCATAGATTCTGTAGAGGTGACCAACCCCCTGTGGTGACCACTGCCTCCATTACCAGCCCTCTGCAGAAAGAAGTGATTTTGGCTGCCCAGCCCAAGTGTCTATTCATGCTGTGCCTGTGTTCACCTTGATCACACATTCATACACGCAGTCACATCCCTAAGATGGCCATGGTGGGATGCAGACTGGCTGCAGTCAGGAGAGCAGACAGAAACATGGCCAAGGAGCAGCCCTATCCTGCAGCAGCTCCAGCAAGCACAGCGCTCACTGAGCACCTGGGGACTATTTCTATTTCTGAGAAGTAAGTGGAAAAGACAGTATGTTAGGGTGGTACTTGGCTATTCACCTTCATAGTGATCCCAAGGTGGATTGCATGGGTGGGCAGGATCTCCAACAGCGATGCGGAGTGCAGCCCTCCCTCTGGTCCAAGCTGAGAGCCAGTAGTAGAGAGGAGGCAGCTGGGAGATAAGAAATGTTGTTGAAAGTCTGATTTTGGGGGGGAAATTTGGGTTAGTTTATCTGATTTACCACTATTACCACAAAATGAAATTAGTTTACTCAGATTGTTGGGCCCGGTGTTGATTGACAACTGGTGTGTTGGGCGGGAAAAATGAAAGAGGAGAGAGGGGTGAGCTGCGTGGAATCCAGCTAGGCTCAGGGACTGACTGGGTTACAGGACAGGGAGGAAGAAGCCATGGTGTGCAGCTGGGATGGGACAAGTGGGGATGCAGAGCTGGCCAAGGTACCCACAATGCAGAGCTCCCTAAGGCTGTGTGGGGAAATCTGTGGGGCTTGGACACCAGTATGGGATTGTTCCCACTGCTCATGGTGTTCTCAGCATGAGGTCAGCCAGGATGCAGCTCAGAGGCTGGCACTGCCAGAATCCATGCCCCTACAGGGCCAGGACACACATTAGCACCTGCCTGAGTGGAGCCCAGGGGCTGTGGCCGGGCCACTGGCAGCGGCAACAACAGAAGGGCTGAGCACAGCCCAGAAGGGCAGGGTGCGGACTTTGATTTTTGAGTGTGTGTTCTTCATTGTTCTGCATATTTTCATTGCTTCTGCTTTTCCTCTGGGCTTTTGCTGTTGAATTTGTGTCAAAGGGGTGCAGGAGTGAAGGGGAAATGTGGCAGGCACTGGCAGAGAAAAAGGCCTCCAAAGAACCACCAGCCTTCTTGGGTGTGATGTGGAGTCATGTCTGCTTCTACTGCTGCCTGGAAATGCACATTGTCAGGCAAAAACCAGGTATCTTTGATGACCTTTTTTGAGCTCAGAGAAAAGGAAGCCTTTGCTATTCTGTTGTGGTGCCCTAGGCAATGAAATATCCTCTATTTAACAGGTGAGCTTCTGTCCATGCAAATATTTTATTTGTTAAACTTTGTTGGACATAAACAATTGCAGTTTTGATGCAGTTTTTAATGGTTCTTCTTTTCTGTGTGTAGTGTCTTTACAGGGTGGTGATACCCTCAAGAGTGCCAGTGGGGAAGTGGGTTCTTGCTATTTTTCCCAGCTGAGTTAGGAAGCAGATGATTCAAGTATGACCTCATGGTAGGAAATAGGGCAGAAATGATGGACTTCCCTCATCTCACATTTCACATCTTCAGTCTTGTTAGGTCAGGCCCAGGCATTGCAGGTAAAGGTAGAAACTAAGGTGTCGCCTTTAATCTACCTTCTTCGACTCGGTTACCACCAGAAGGTTCTTCCAGACTAACTCAGGTAGCCCCAGGCTCAGTTGGGCAGCAATTGCTTGACAAGGGACAGTGTGAAGAACCAATCATAGATTCAACACTGTTCCCATAGAAGACAAAAAGTTCTGGATCTAATGAGAAACATAATGGAATGTGGAAAGCCCAGAGACAGTGTCTGTGAGAGGGAATTTGTCTAATGGGCATTTACACAATCTGGTGAGGGTGCCAAAGGCACTGGAGAACCGGAATGTACAAAACACTGGTAGAAAATTTGTTTATCACCCCTCTATTCTCCCAAATAAATCCTGGGTTCCTTTTTCTCCTCAATAGCAACCCTTTTGTCTATTGGCAGGCTTAGAGTTTGTGAGAGGGGAAGTATAGTCTGTTATGGTGTCTGGGGAAAATATCTAATTTTCCCAGGTGTCTGGGTGGAGTTTTAGGGTGTTTGTTAATTTTAACAGAAATTCCTTGGTATTTGCACCTGTCCACAGTTATTGCCAATGGACTGAACACATAAAGACCATGAGAAACATTCAATCCCTTCAGCCTCTACGGTAGAAAGAGGAAGTGTGGAGCTGGGAGCTATGCTAGGCTGCCACTTGGAACACTGAAAGCCGTAAAAATAACTTCCCTTTCTGGGATATTTTACTCCATCAGTTGCATTCAGAGTTGCTGTACAACACACACATATGTCTGCATATTCCTAAGTTAATGGGCAAGCCAAGTAACTCAGTGTTTGAACGTCAGTCTCACATTAGGTTCAGTAAGGTTAAAAGCTTGCTGTATCCTTTTTCACCATTGTTAAGTCCAGGCACACTGCAATGCAAGCAAAGGAAATTATATTAATAGGACATTATGCTCTTACAGGGGTTTCCATTTACAAAAGAGGGCTTTTTAAAAAAAGGATGAGACAGGTTACATACATTATTAACATAGCACCTCCTCCTCCTTTAGGATCTTATCCCAATGATTCCAGTAGCACTACTGGTGACTTACAATGAAAGCATAACTAAGCCCATTTGTATTTCAGGAAATACAGGGAAAGAGAGTATTTAGTCACATTTTGGGGATGCTTCAAGGAGTATCATTTGGTCTCCTTGCAATATGATACTCAGTCATAGATGTATATGCCATTAAGAAAACCAGTGTTACCTTCCATTATAGTTCCGAATTACAGTTTAAATTGGTGTTCAGACCTGCCTCTAATTGTTGATGGAAGCCACAGAGTAAGAGAAATTGTTGTCTGGTGCCAGGAGAGTATTTTGATTCCAGTGTGGTCCAGGTGCTCCCAGAAAGATGTGCTTTCTTTATCTCTTCAAAGAGAAGATTTTGGCATGATATGAGATCAAGAGAGAGAGAATCAGGTGGAAGAAAGAAATACTTTCTTCCTGGGAGAAGGGAGATTTGTTTTGCAAGATGGTTCAAACCATGAGTTTGTCATCAGACCTTCATGTAGTAATAATTGGTGTAGTCTGTATAGACTGTAAACATCATTTTTGACTATTAAAAGGACAAAGAGGGAATATGTGGATAGTTTGATTTTTCCAGGTCCACAGAAGGAACAGAACCATCAACAGCTCAGAAAATGGTATTATTGGTTTCCTTCTTGCTGTAGCAATTTTGTTCTTTCAGAAAATCTGACAAAGTGTGTAAGACAGAAGTGGCAAAGGAAGAATGAGAGAAATGAGTGAAAGCAAGAAATTGCAAAAGACTCCAAGTCATTGTTTTGGATCTTCTCAGGAAACAAAGCTTGATACTTACCTTCAACTTAATGGTGGTTGCAACACCCAGTTGCTTATCTGAGCATTCAGATACAACTGTTTTAAGGAGATAACACAGTGAGCAATATAGTAGAGTCAACAGATTGTGTAACCCTTCATGTTAAAGGAAAATTTTGTGATGGTGAGTAGATGAACAATCATTTGCATGTGAAAAAAATGAAATAGGTTTCTGTTTTGCTGTTGTTATAAATGGATCTGCAACAAGTTATTTGTGCCTCTGTTCAGGCACGTGGTGCTTTGACAACAGTAATCAGTACCTTCCTGAGAACAGCATACAACAGCACAAGCATGAAAGGTAGCATCATGTCCTCTGGATGGTTTGACTGTTGGAAGAGCTGACTGAATTATCTTTTGGAAGGAGCTGAGAAACATACAGACACAACCAACCCAAACTGAGATGGACACAGTAAATTAAGCCATGCTGCATTTCTTGAGGGTATCTCAATAGAAACTAAATGAACATCACTACTGATTGGCAGCTCTGCCATTAAATTCAATTAAATTTAAATCAGTTCTTTGGGAAACACACTGTTTAAGGACTTCCTAACTAAAAAGGCGATGTTAGTAACATCAAGGCTGACAAAAGCTTTGTCATCACAAATACATCTAGCTCTTGGCTCTGGGCTTATACTGTTTCTGAAGTCTTGTCTTCTCAGGCAGGAGTAATTTCAACTGTAGTCTGTTTTGTTGCTCATGTGAGAAATATTCTTGCATAGAAAAGACATTAAATCCCAAAGTGGTAGTGCATGGTAGGCACCATCAAGGAATATTGAGGAAGATAACATTTGTAGTGTAGAAATCCATTAATACCATCAGTTTGCACAGCTCAAACATTATTTTGCATGCTAGTCATGCCCATGGAAGTCAGTTAATCCCGAATTATAGGGAGTGTTGAAATTTTTTAATGTTCTTTCCTGAAATGGACTACCATAATTCAACACCTTGGAGCCTAGGGAACAGACATGAGACAGGGCAGACTTCATTGAAGTCTGTATTTTGTATTCAGACCATGGAATTGAAGCTTTTTGTTCCCCATTGCAAATGTCTTCATGCCATATTGTCTTTCTTCAGTTAGGGCTCTGTCAGTCTCTCCTTTTAGAGTGATTTAGTTTTATATCACCACTGGTGTCTGTTTTGAAGCCAAGAACTTGACTCTGGTTCTCTCACACCTCAGGTATGTGCCTTGACAAACAGGCTGTTGTGGAGACTGAACAGGCTGTTTTCACAGGAAATTCTAGGTAGGTGCTGCAAAACTCTTCCTGAGGAAGCTGGCAAGTGTGCTCCCGGTGAAATTGGCTGTTTCTGACAAATACACACTTTCTAACAAAATGGAAAATTCCATGCCTGTCCTGTGCTTGCAGGGATGTTGCTTAAGTGCAGTTTGCTTGAGTAGACAGTCCAGTAGTGCCCACCACCTTAAGAAAATTATTAAGAGAAGAATTTGCAAAAAAAAAAACCAAACCAAAAAACCCCCAACCTCCAAAACCACAAAATAAAAAATGAAGTGCAGATGCAGCATTCACAACATGCAGAGCCAAGAGCATTGTGGTCAACCAGTAAGACAAAGTGTCAAGTCACATTTCTGTCTGAACTTCATGCTCACTTCTGATGAACAATATCATATTGTGTTTGTCTGTTCCCACCCTTATTTGTCAGTGGCAACCTTTGCAGCTGTTTGGTGACCAGATCCTTAGATCCTTGTGCACCAGTCAAGCAGCAGATCTTTCTGCCCTCCCATTTTAATTTCCAAATTTTCAGATTCCTGATCCAATTTTGTTTTGCTCTGCTTCTCTGCCCCCTTGCTGGAGGCTACCTGCTGCTTGGGTTGGGGATGTCTATGCACCCACATCTAGAAACCAATTTTATGCCAAAAGAACATACGGGGAAAAATAGTTTCAAGGGGCAGTCGTAGCCTTTCTCCTCCAGACTTCATCTCTCTCCAGTCCGTTTTCCTCATCTCCTGCCTGGCTCCACTGCTCTAATCTGCAAATGATCTTCATGGGACGTGCAAAGCACTACAGCATAAGAGCAAATAATCAGAGGACTGTTTAATTTGGAAACAAATAAGAATGGTCAGTAAGGTAAAGGACACCTTATTTGCTTTCTTGCAAGAACAAGGAGATATTCAATCATATTTAAAGCAGTGTAATGTAAATCTTACCAAAGGGAAACGATTTTATATCATGCAGAAGCACTAATGCACAGCCACAGGATTCAAGCAAAGCCAAGGTCAATATGAATAATGAGGGGAATTCAACATTTGTATGAGTAATAAGATCATAAAATTATGTCTGATGGGAATTTGTGTTTTGTTAAAAAAACATTAAAACAGCATGTTTTTAAAAATCATCCAGGGGTGTTATTAAATACAACTCATAAAGAGAGCTGGTGAGAAATGGAGAGAAGACTAATGTAGCTAAGTTAAGGGAGAAGTGATGTAATTCTCTTTCAATATCTGGGCCCGTAGGCAGGGCAGGGCAGAACTCCACACTCCTCACATCCACCTGGTCCTTGTGTGCCGAGCAAAGAGCTGGTCATTTGGTGTTCTCCCACAGCCGTTGCGGAGGGCTTCAGTCTGGTCAAGGTCACACGTGCACAGCTGGTTAGGTGTGAGAAATCTCTACCACCAGACTGAAGAGCTTGGGATTTGGGGTCACTTTGCCAGATAACAGGATTTGTCACATCTTAATAATAGGAATTTTAGCAAAAACTCCGACTGCGTTGCTTTCTGTAATGTCTTACAGAGCTGTTTCACTTGAATTTTTAAACCATCTTAATTCTTGTATTTCATTTGTTTTCGTTGTAAACAAATTGGCAAGACTTAGCTGCCTAATGAGGCAGAATCCCTTCATCTTAAATCTCTGGAAGCTTCTACTGTCTAGAAAAAAGGCTTTTGTGAGGAATTATTTAATTCTTAATTCATTTTTATCACTACTTTATCTTAATAAAATAAAGAAAACATGAAAGTAGTTTAAAGATATATACTTAACCTTGTTATAAGTAAGTAAATGAGGGATTTTCTTGTAAATTATGCTAACCAAAATTGAAATATTGAGGATTATTTAACAGCAAAATCAAGACAAACAATAGCACATTCTGAATATACCTAAGCGTGCATTTCTGAATGCTGAGCGGAACGCACTAGCTCTACATTAGAAGCACAGCATTTGAACTGAAGGGTTATGGACTGCAAAGTTTAGCAGTCACTCCAACCAAGCTGAAATTTCACATTAGTGAAAAAGTGAGAAGCTTTAAACAAAAAAGGCAGGCTGTATTTATCCATCTGCCATAAAGAAACTTCCACACATGCATTAACGAAGTAGGCAGAGCTGTCAGCATAGCAATCATTGTGAGTTCTGGGTGTGTAACAGGAAGGATATAAGTACAAATTTTTTTTGTCCAATGGAGAAAATAGAAAGATTTGCCCACCCTGATCCTAAAAATACAGAGTAATTATCAGCTGAGGCAAGTGCACTTCTGACCTAAGCATATGTGCACACCATCTATTTTCAGGTCTGCTTTGTTATAATAAACAGATGAATTTTTCCTCAAGTACAGACTTTAAAAGCAAATGCAAGTGGTTTTCCTGAGGAAGGGAAAACCAGTCCCAGAGAGGCAGAGGAAAAGGGAGTCCAGATTTTTCAATGACTTGTACTACTGTTTCCACAGCAGAACGGCAGCTCTGAAATGTGCCACAACCTCTTTAGAGATGGTCCCAGGTGATATGGGCCCCCATGACATCGCTGTACACTATCTATCGCTTCTGCTTCTTCTGGTCAAGGTCCAATAGGTTTCAGAGCTTGAACATACCTTGTGGCATTCACAGGATGGTTGAGGTTGAAAAGGACCTTTGGTCCAACCCATATGCTTAAGCAGTGCCACCTAGAACCAGTTGTCCTGGACCGTGTCCAGGCATGTTTTGAATGTCTCCAAAGATGGACACTCCACGACCTCTGTGGGTAACAGTAAAAAAAAAGTGTTTGCTGATGTTCAGAGAGAATCTCCTGTGTTTCAGTTTGTGTCTGTTGCCCACTGGGACTGTCTGTCTGATATTTTGTACTGTATTTTGTACTGTGTTCAGTTCTGGAGTCCTCAGCATAGAAAGGACATCAAACTGTTGGAACAGGTCCAGCNCTATTGACAAGACTTTGACTAATCTTGGCTATTAACGGAAGGTGATTCCTGATGTTTGACACACCATAGGGCAGTAAATAGCTTTTCTGATTTCCTGAGTAGATGTTAAACCTTCAGAAAACGAGGAGTCATATCCTATATGGGTGAGTATAAAGCCAACAAATATTCAGCTGGTATATTTTCGGTGAAAGAAGGTGAAATTTGCTGCTTTCTTCCTTCTGGTTAGATTCTATTTCAGTTTGTCAGTATGTGTTACTTCTGCTTCCTTCCAGATTTTCCTTCTTGGGCTGCAGTTGTTGTCTTCAGCTCTAAGCATGCAGGCCACCAGTAGCCCGCTTAAGAACAGCTCTCTTAGGACCAACGAAAAACCAGATGTAGAAATGCAGGATATCTACATAGAAATGCAGGGCGTCTAAAACACATGAGATGTGCCTTGTGAGAACTAGGACACAATGTACTACACCAAACTGCTCCTTTAATTATATTGTTTTCTATTTCATCCTACTTACTTCTTCACCATTGCCCATTCCTCTTTCTTAATCCCTCTTTTCATGGTCTTACACCCCCTAACTTCCCTCAGATATCTTCTGCTTCTTGGCCATTTTGTTACAGGAGATTATTTAGCTACAGAGTGGCTGCTCAACATGGGCAGTTGGATGAAGTGCCCACAGAATCATAGAACTGTAGAATCATTCAGGTTGGAAAAGACCCTTGGGATCATCAAGTCCAACCATCAACCCCACTCTCAGAGTTCTCCCCTATGCCATATCCCCCAAAGGTACATCTCACACTGCTTATCCCTGTCCTTTAACCAAATGAGGCTCCAGACTAAAAATACGGATTTTGTTCTTTCCCTACACTGAGGAGAGGATGAATGGGAGAGAAAAGGGAGATGGCTTGGTGTACTGGGTCATAGGCATAGGGGTAGAGCAGACAGCCTGGTCCTGAATTGCAGTTGCGCCAGAATCAAGAGGTGGCTCAGATCCAGGATACAGGTCTGGGCTCAACTCTCTTTAGTGTGTCAGCTCTTCTGAAGCCTTTCCTGATTACATCATTCCTCACCATCTCTTCCAGCTCCACAGGAAGAGGATGGGTTACACTCCCCAAGTGCAAAGGCCCTTTTTGATTCAGGACCATCATAGGCTGCTGAAGTAGGAACATCAGCAATTATTAAGAAATGAATGCCTTTTCTTCCTGAAAGGGTAAATAACCGATTTCCTATCTGCATGCTCTTTCCAGAATTTCCACAGAAGTCACAATTATTCATTTGTGTTTTAAAAAAGAGCTACACTGCTATGTAACAGACAATCTCATACAATGCCAAATAAAAGCTGCTTTCACTGTTTGTTGAACACAAATCAAGTCATTTTTTTCTGGAAAAAAAAAAAGTAATGGGTAACCCAGGTGAAAAAAAGCCTAATAAGTCTGTCTTTCAGCTGTTTTGAAGGTAATCACTTCAACAGCCGCTTGTTGCTCTCACTTGATTAAAAAAAGCTCCTCTTAGTATCTGCTGCCAACTCGAAAATTTGGCCTCTCTTCTGACAAGATGCAGGAGTGCAGGCAAAATCTTTCTTACTTTGCAACATTGGGCCCTATTTGTTTTGGATGTGATTATTAGTGTGCTTGATTTGCTAATCTGACTTTATTAAGAGGCTATACAGAGCTATCCCACAAAGAGCAGCCTGCAAGGCAGAGAAAGACAGGGATGTGCCAGGGCAGAAAGGGGGACAGGGGACCTATACAAGTTGCATGTACTATAGCATAGCAAATTGAGGCCTCTTTAAAAAAATGAATCTAAACCTAGGGGAAAATAAGATACATTTTTTTCCCTACTGTTGTCTAAGGCAGAAGATGGAGGCAACGGACAGAAAAGGGCTGTTGCAGTCAGAAACCTAGAGATGCCTTCAGTCCCTGTTTTCTCTGGTTCTTCTTCACAGCAGGCAATTGGAGGCCAGTACTTTTTGTCCTTTTAAACAGAGGAACTAAGTGATTCTGTCCCTGCCCCACAAATTGTTTGTGAGAGTGCCGGCTACAGGAAATGTTTTATGCATCCATTTAATCTCAGAAAATATATCCACAATGTATTTATAAACAGTGTAAAATAATTCTTTATTTTCTGTCCCCAAGCCTTCTAAGCAATCAGATCTAACCATTTGTTGTATAATCATAAACATGTGATTTAATTATTTCTGAAGGTTTAAATATATGTTTTTACACTGATTTTACAGGCATATACAGCTTTTGTGTGAACTGGAACCATTCCACTTACTGTAGTCAAGTGGGGTTGACATCCATGTTAATTCAGCTCTTTTATGTTTAGAAAATAAAAACAGGATTATGAAAAGATTTTTTTTTATTTTTTCTTTTTAAATTTAAAATGCTTTAATTTGAACATATTACATTTACTTTTGTTTGGTTTGGGAAGGGGGGAGGGGGACAGAATTGCCTGTTTGACTTCATATAAATGAGTTTTTTCAGAAGGAAAAGCTCAGTTTAAACCCCCAGCTTTGAATTTGAGAGTGCTCTCAAATTTTCCCATGTGAATGATCTAAACCCTTTGACTTTCTCAGCTGGGGTTCCCTCAGCCCTTCCTGGCAGAATAAGGGGAAGTTTCACGTTGGATGAAACGCTTAAGCCCCTTTGGGCTCTTCCTGCCCGTGGTGGCAGCAGGCTCTGCAAAGGAGGGGGCTTCGTGGCTGTGGGAGAGGAAGGAGCATCCTGCCAGACAGAGGCACTTAGCCAACAACCAAGCCAAAGCTCCCTCTCCTGCCATATTCTAACAAACCACGGTGCCAGATCTTTCTGAGCACAAAGGCGTTGGACAGAATAGTTGACAATGACAATATGAAATACTCTGCTTCTCCTCTTCGTAGAGTATTGGTATTATTTTAATCAAGCATTTAAAAGGAAATCAAACTGGTGTCTCAAGGTAACACTGAAGTGACCGTGGATTTCTGAGATTTTATTTCTTTTATTATTTTAT
>VXBW01006931.1:0-24518 GCA_013400375.1 Thinocorus orbignyianus
CAGGTTTGACTGCTAAAAGTAGTTGTGTTAATTTAGTATATTTAGACGTCTGTAAAACATTTGGTCTGATATCACATGACATTTTGATTAAGAATTTAGAACAATACAAAACTAACGTGGCCCACATTAAGTGAATCAAAAGCTGGCTATACTATTTATTAATGACTTGGGGGGAAAAAAAATTATCAACAGAGACAACTGAACACAAATATTGAGGAGAGCTATATGGTGTAAAAGGCAAATCACTGAGGGAGGGGGTGACCTCAATCACTTAGTAAACTTGTCTGTTCAAACAAATGTGTTTTAACAGAGCCAAATTCATTGTAATGGAGCCAAAACTCAGACTGTGCCTACAGATGGGAGCAGATCAGGGGAACACTGGAAAGGTTTCAGCAGCCTCAGTAGACAAATTGTTCAGCCTTTGTGTTTTACTACCAAAAAGTCACTGCTGGAATAGGACGTCCAGCTCTGGAAAGGATCAGAGATGAGCTAATAGTGTGATGAAAGAGAGGAGAAACATGCTTGGCAAAAATAACTAAAGGACTGTCATCTATCTACTGTATTGAAACAAGGATTAAGGATGGATGTACTACAAAACCTCCGACTGCCTATGTGAGCAACGTACATTTGATGTGCTTGGCCTTTTGGGGAAAAGTATATATCTCGATATCTGGAAGCTAGAACCTGCCAAGCCAATGTTAAAAATTAAAAGGAAAACTAGAGCACCGAATGCTATCAACAGTATTGAAAGACTCTATGTAAAGCTGCAGCAGATTTACCAGTTTACTGGTAAATTGAAGCAGTGTTGACATTAATTTCTAGAAGCTATATGGTAGTACAAGTGAGATCTGATACAGGCTAGTCCTCTGACCTACATAACACAGAGAACAATATTAAGAAATTACAGTTTTGGCCACTTAAAACATGTAAAAGAAAATCTATGAAATTTGCCCCAACTACCAGCAATAAAACATATGGACAGACTCTTTTCAGTGGTGCCCAGTGACAGGACCAGGGGCAATGGGCACAAACTGGAACACTGGAAATTCCATCACAATATGAGGAAAAACTTCTTCACTTTGACAGTGACAGAACACTAGAACAGGCTGCCTAGAGAGATGTTGTAGTTTCCTTCTCTGGGGATATTCAAAACCCATCTGGACACATTCCTGTCCAGACTGCTCTAGGTGAACTTGCTCCGGCAGGGGTGTTGGCCTAGATGATCTCCAGAGGTCCATTCCAACCCCTTCAGTTCTGTGATTCTGTGAAACAAAATTTTCTCTTAATGGTAACTTGGTGAACTAGAGTGGTACCTATGCATGTAGAGCAAAATTCAAACAAAGAACTTGGATGTGGCACCTGGGAGAATAACAGACTCCATCTCAGGCATCTCAACATAGCATTCAACACCTATTCTCAGGCATCTGTATGGGTCTGCAGATATCTAAATCTCTCAAAAGGATGAGCTTCAGGCTTTCCTCCCCAAAGGCTTTCCTCCTTTTCAGCAGAGGAGACAGAGTAGTAGAATTTCATGTCAGACATCTACTGCCTCCTCTTTTTGCACGTGGCTTCTGGTGATTTGTGGAGAGATTCCCTGCTAAGTGCTTTTGATTTTCTGTGAAAAAGTAACAAACAGGAAAACATTCAGATCACTCAGGTTTGTTAAACATAATGAATCCCACTTCTGTTAATAAACCTGTGTGGGTGTGC
The DNA here is from genome assembly GCA_013400375.1 of Thinocorus orbignyianus. Taxonomy (NCBI): domain Eukaryota; kingdom Metazoa; phylum Chordata; class Aves; order Ciconiiformes; family Thinocoridae; genus Thinocorus; species Thinocorus orbignyianus. The sequence continues at coordinate 1,711 of VXBW01006931.1, forward strand.
TTGTGTTTTACTGATGTGATAGTTTGCTGGTTTCAAAGTTTCTTTCAAATGGTACATTTATACTCCATCAATTATTTTAGATTAAAGAGGAGTATTCCAGGGAACTGCCAGATTTAAATCTCTCTCTGTGTGTGATGGGGAGTTGTGTGATGTATGATGTACTTTCCATTTCAAGTACTTCCTCACACTCTTTGTTTCCCTGGGACAAATACCGTAACCTAGAGCATAGAAAAGGCCTTTTCGAGATCATTTTGGTGAATGATGTGCTGGTACTTGCATACTTTGTTTTTGTTCTAATTCATAGTCTTTAGCTAGTTCATGACCTTTTCCTATATGTCTAGTATCAAAGTTATGAGCCCCAGAGGAACATTTTGTCTTAACATATGCATGCATCTGTATGCAACCATATCCGAAAATGTTAAAATATGTTCCAGAAACATTGTTGTCTTCAGGGGAATGGGGAGAGGCAGGCATCTTTGGAAGCTGAAATCCCCAGTGATAAGTTCCCTTTAATCCTTCTTCCTGTTATTGAATGAGCAAAAGACCAGGGTCCTCAAACTCTGGGGTCCAGGCAGCCTCCTATGGTCCCTTCCAGCAGGTTTGTTCCATCGGTCTGTGAGTCTAAAAATTCCTTTGAATAGAGACCATCTCATGATAACTTCATGCAGGTTCACACCTCTTGACAGTTGTTTAACTTGGAGCTCTTGGCACCTCTTGGTGACTCAACTGGCTTCTTCCTATGAAGAGAGAAGCAGGTCATTCTCAGACTGTGATGCTTCCCACTTTAAGTCCCAACTTGTTGTGTTTCTTTTGAGTATGGAAATTAAAATCTGATCATCTTGTGTATAAGTTTGTAATATCCTATCTTAGATGAAACTGCAAAGCCTGACAGTTATGTTTGGAATTAGCCTGGACTGGGATGCATAGATACAGCAAATGCAAAGTATCAACCACAGTGAAGCACTTACAGTACAGCACCTCATACACAACATCTGTTGGTAGACATTCTCAGTGTTTATTTTATATACATATATATGTATATACACACACACACATCTATCTATGTACATATGAACACAGATATGTGTTTTCATGTTATGTATTTTATGTACCTATTTATAAACACACATACACATACACACATATGTAATCCACTAAAAAAAGGCATGTGTATGTCATCCTAATGAGTTTCTGACAATTCTTAAACCAGTGCAAATCAATTCCTTTTTTTTTTCCACATTGATTAGTAATTTATAGATTTTCTACTAGAAATTTCCCATTCCAGGAAAACAAATCGGTTTAAAGATATAACCCAAATATAATAGTGAATGCTAATGTTCTAAGGGCACGCTGTTATTGCTGTTACAGAGCTGATCACAGTGTAAAAGAGCATAGCAATCTAGCATCTGTCTCACTCTATCACTGTAATACTAAAGCAATATTATATAATAAGCATGGGAGGAAGAGCGCCTCTCTCAATATGTGAACGAGTACTCAGTAAATAATGTTCCTAAATAAAACAAGGACATTTTGCCAAGAGACCTTCCTTTCGACTACTTTACCTTCATCAAAAAGCACTCCATGTAATTGGAGAAAGGAGAGCATTTTGTCTTCAAAAAGTATATCTTTCAACTACACTCAAAATCATACGTAGGATATATTAAGTAAATGGACCCTATGGAAGGAGAGAATTCAAACTAATTTCAGTCTTGGTATTACCTGTGCTAGACAACTGTATTTCTAGGATTAGAAGCATATAATACTTTTCAAATTAGAAAGAAACATGTCCCGTCTTCTGCTGGACTACAGTTATTAACTGGAACTTGAAAATAAATTGTGAAAAATATTGCCTGCGTGTTTCAAGGCTTTCTCGAAACTGTCAGCTTTCCTGCTCTGTTATGAAGCATAGATTTCAGAGGTGGATAGCACAGGCCTATCCTAGGGTGGTACATTGCTGTGTTCGGTTTCCTGGCACACAATATGCTTGCAGCAGCCTGAGACCTCACACTAAGCTACATGCCCAGCCAGGGTATGCGGGCAGTCCCACTGAGTTGAGGGCTGCAACTCATGTTCAAAGTCTGACCAGTGATTAACTACGTTTGCTGCATCACAACCCACTGTGGCTTAGGACAGGGCTCGGAAACCAAGGAAAATGTGATTTTCATGTTTTGCGGTAGTATGAGGAGGAAGATGTGCAAGGTATTTTCTCCTACCTATCCTAAAGAACAGTCTAGGTTGACCAATTGGTGGTTGGTATTGAGGTATAGAAGAAGAGGTTAATGTCTGAAAATTCATTTATGTACTAAAAACCAGCAAAATGCTTATAAGTCATTTCACTTTTACTTCACTAGATATATGAGATATACATAGAATATCCAGGGCTCTCCTGTATGCAGGAATTATTGTTGTTCTGTGTACATAATGGGGGGAAAAAATAAAGAAAAAATAATAAAGCAAGAGACAGGAATAGAGGATGGAGGGTAAAGAAAGGACAGGGGGTGATAGGAAAATACATCATTCACAATTATGTGGATTATTGTAGACAGTACTATGTGGTTTCCTGTTCTAATCAAAGTCACAACTTCCATATGAGCATTGGTCCTGACAAGGATTACCATGATGGAGAATACAGACATATCCCTACAATAAAAGCAACAAGTTGATGAAGCAGATCAGCTAGCCCTCCCAGCATGAAAACTCACTGCTTATAAACCAATCATAGAACTTCAGGGAAGTTAATTCTTAATTAATATTTTTGTTATCCGCAGTTATAGGCTAGACATCTACCTCCTCCAGAGAAAACCTAACTGTGTCTAACTGTATTTGGCATCCTAACAAGCTGCAGGGGTTTTAGCTGACTGCTGAAAAGACATGTCAGAAACCTACCCATTTGAAAGGGAACACAAAAATGCAATTCAGAAGATGGCCAGTATCATTGCAATGGCCTGTAATCTCTTCTCAGAAATTCGCTTTTAAGTCTGTGATCACAGAAATATTAGTAGAGTGAAGTAGATATGTTCAACAGTACTGTTGAGTATGATTTCAAACATGTAAAAAAACACAAATGTTTGTGTGAACTTATATATCTGTATGTAAGTGCATTGACTACATGCTTCTAACTAAATATCCTCAATGGTTTTTCCAGAGCATGATCTGTAATATGATGGGCGAAACTATGTCCCTTTTGCATGAATTTCAAAAGTCCCAGCTTCACTAGTGCCAACCCTATGCTTTTTTTCTGTCCTGAAAGGAAAATAGTACCTTTTCTCACATCTGGGATAATGAGTAAAAGAGGATGTAAAATGCCTGTTCCAAAAGACGATGATAAAGGAGTTTCTTCACTCTCTGTGAAGCATGAACACTAAGTGCAATCTGTGCCTCCGGGCTGTGATGCATATATCTGGAAAAGCATCAGAGAGTGTATTTCATATTTCCTATTTGATATTATTCATTAAACGGATTGTAACTTTACACTTAAAACCTGTCAGCTATGAGTAATCAGCAACTAAACCATGGAGGTATTTCCCAGCTGATAGTAAAAAAAATCAAGCCACCTTTTAAAGTGATCCAAGAACAAAATTCCAAAGAAATAACTTTAACAGCTTCTGTGGCATTATGAGACATGAAAACTAAAATAAGTGCAATATTTTCCATTTATTAAATGAATTCTAAATGTCATTATGGAGCAGAGCATATATGCAAGGGTCACTGTAAACGTCATCTTTGTTCAGCTCTATCTGCATGTTCAACTGGGGTTGCAATGACTTACACATCTGCCAGCCTCATACAAGGCATAGGAATAGGCGTAGCTGCTGAAGCAGGTTGAGACGGCAGAAATCATGCAAATCTATGAGACCTGCATACCCACAGATACTAGTTTTTTGTGTAATTCTCTCTATTTTAATGTTGGAGCATTTTACAAATCTTATCTACCCACCTTGAAAAAACCCTTGCAAACAGAGAATGGATATTGCTGTCATTTCATTCAAAGACACAGCTACCAGAAAAAAGACAAAAGCCGATACTCTCAGGATCTGGGCTGTAATAGCTTTTCCCTGTCCAAAGGGAAAGTCCAGAAAGAAGCAGAAAGTTGGAAATGTGTCTTTCTGAATCTGATTAAGACCTGAACTACTAGACAGTGTTTTATTTCTCCACACTTTCATCTACCAAAGAAATGCCCAAGTTTACTTCTATGCCCCACAGTTTCAATAGGCTTGATGAACTGCAAAATTAAGTATACATGTAAGTCTTCACATCTGACAGTTTAGAAGAGGAATAATTTCTAAAGAAGTAAACAAGTTACCGAAGGCAAGATTTTGACATCTTGTGCAAGACTAAAACACATGACTAACAGGAACTCATGCCAGGAAGTGGCAAAACTTGAGTATTTCATGATTTTGGCCAATTAATTATTGAAATAGTCATTAAGAATACACGTCTGCAGGGTCCTTCTTATGGCTTACAAAAAATGATTGCAGTTTTCTCCTAAAAGGATTCAAGCAGATGCATTAGATTTGGTGGGATCCATGCTGTAGCTTCTGACCATCTTGCACATACAGGGATGTGACTGGCATGTGCTGGTGGAGACATCCTGAGGAAACCACCAGTGCTGTGAACAGTGCTGTGTACAAGTGTGAAAAGTTCCTGCTGCCCATACCAGCACTGGAGCTGCCAGTCAGATGCTACCTCCAAAGACACCTGCAGGGAATTAGGTGTTTGGAGCTGTTTCAGCAGGCATGGGGGAATTTGTTCCTCCTCAGAGAAACACAAGTGTGCTTGATGAGGGAAAACAAAAGATTTAGGCTGAGAACTTTTACTTCCAGCAGGTTTTGCTGAGCTCTATTTAAAACAAGAAAGCTCTTCCTTCGTAGTGCTGACAATAGCTATTTAATCTAATTGTCAAAGACATGAAGCAATTTCCAGCCTGAGTACATTAATTGACATTCAAATTACATTACCTTACATCCTTCCACTTGTCTAATGAAAAAAAAAAAATAGAAAAAGATAATTTAAATATGTCTACTGGCACCAGAAATGTTGGACCCAAAATTTGAGGGGAACTCAGGAGAGTTCACAGCATGTAAACTTGAAATTTGCTGTGCTTATACTGCTGTCTCTGGCTAGGTGAAATATTAGGGTTGGAATTAGGTCTGCCAAAAAAGTGAAGGTTTAGCATGTCCAAAATAATTCTTGAATTTGTGTCTAGTTTTTCAAGTATCTCAAGCTCAAACTTTTCTGGAACACAGTGTTTTAACATTTTCAAAGTGAGATGTTTCAATTTTTCATTCTAGAACGACATTTTGTTTCAAAACTTACCTAGCAATGATACTTGAAAAGCATTCAAATACCCAGAATTGAGCTAAAAGTTTTGTTTCAGGTCAAGGAAAACTTCTTGTCCAGTTAACAATCCTTATTCCTTAAAATACCTGTTATTTCCCTGATGTCACTCCTGCAGGCTAGGGTAGCTAGCTGGTCCCCTGACAATCACAGAGGTATGCTGTTGGGGAAGTTTTTATTACCTTAAGGAAAAGCTGGAAGGAAACCTGGACAGCTTTTGTGACAGTAACACAGAAGTATGTGAGAGGGTAGAGAACTGCAGGGAGTTTTATGCCAAATCCCTGACATTACTGCTTTAAGTTGGGATGATCCAAGGCCTCTCCATAAAAGCAGCACTGAGGCTTTTAAAAGTGCTGGGAAGACATTTCACAAATCTGGGCTAAGAAACAGGAATGTCGGCAGGCATGATTTTTCATCCTCATTTCTTCTGTGAGTATCTTTGTTCCCACAAGGAAAGAATAACCCAACTTTTCCTTTTTAGTTGACATTTATTGTTAGTGTTATGTCATGATAGATTGAACTACTTTGTGTAGCATTATACGTGAAAGAGCTACAGTGAAACACAAAAAAACCCAGTAAATGAAATTTGGTCTCTTCGGATTGCATATTTAGAGTGAAATGAAACTTTCAGATCCACTGTCTGTGCTTGCCTTGATCTTTATTTAAAACAGGCTGATTTTTGATGCCTATGCTCTTATATTTCACATGATGGTTACCAAAACAGAAAAGCACATAATAAGACAATGAGAGTGCAAAATGCCTTCTGTTTGATAAGATCAAGGACTTTAGAAAAACAAATTATGTGACACACCCCATACCTTACCTTCAAGGGAAATCTGGGACATGTTTTTTCAGACTGAAAAGTTAATATCCTGTTGTTCAAAGGCCCACCTACTGCGTGACTTTAGTATGCAATTTGTGGCAAATTCACCCTTATGATAATTTATGTTCTTTGTAGAGAGAACATGTTTTAAAGACTGGTTAGTTTCTATTAGCAAATAGAAACTCACTTTTAATTAACAAATAGAAACTAACAAATGCTTTGCTATTTGGCCACATTTGAAAAAAGTGTACTTAAATTATTATTCTGAATAGCAGTGAAGTGCTATATGGCTTTTCCTTTTCTCTTATGGAACACTTAGTTCAAAATTTAGTTTCAACTTTGCTGCTTGTATGGGTTAGGGACTGACAAAGATAGCTAGAATGAGACCAGATGGTGGGTGATTTTTACTGCCCAGTTTCTCTGAATCTTTCCATTTTTGTCGATCTCCTTTCCCTTGGGCTTTCACGATTAGAGACTTCAGATCATTCCAAGAGATGTTTTTTGGATGTGACTGTTCCTTTCGTGAGACTAAGCTAACCCTCCAGACTTATTCCACTTATAAACCCCCGCTGTGTTTATCACAGCTGCCCTCAAAGGATTTAATCTGCTTCTCCCATGCATATTGTCATCTTCTAGTATGTAGTGCTAACTATACTGGCACTTGAACCACACTGCATACGTGAAATAGAAACACTGGAATTGTATGAGAAGCAAATTAAATCCCTCTAGTGCTGGCAGGTCAGTCAGTCAAGTAACAGAGGAACCCCAACGGCTTCCTTGAGTACACTTTCTTGACAGCCCTGGTACTAATCCTGCATGAGGTACAGCAGGACCTTGAACCCAGAAGGTGTAGTGCAAATCCAGAAAGTGTTTTGGCACTTGGACAGAGCCTCTGCCTTCAACGGAGGTCAAACATGCAGGAAAAAATGGCACAGTAAAATTAGACATGAATAATAGAGTTGCCCTCACCTTTCATTCCAGGCTATCTAATCCAATGCTAAATTCCTATGAGAATCTGCCCCCACTTTGTATTTACAGCTGCCCCAAGGGATGGGAGCTGGTTATACCAAGCACTTTGCAAAGCTGTGGAAAATAAGTGCTGCCACAGGAGGGAGGGAAAGTTGCAATCTACTGCATACGTACTGTTTCTGCTTATAGGTACGTATGCAAAATTTTCAACATTGCAAAGTGCCAGAAATCTTCCCTCATAGGTGGGTCTCTCCACTGGTGCAGACAGGGAATGAGACGAGCCATGAAGGAGGTGAGTTCAGGGAACCTCTCAGTGATGAAGAAGTGATGGGGGGCACCGGAGCACAAAGGAATCGGAGACCTTCAGGTAGCAAAGTAGGGATGTCAGCTCTGGGATAGGAAAGGATTTGGGTAGAGACAACACCTCACAGGTGGAAAGGGCAAAATCATGGGGGCTTTGGAGAGGAGGAGGAGGAAGAAACTTGCTGTGAGGGATGCACAGCTTGGTTTAATTTTCAAGTGCATTATCAGTAAAGAGTGTAAACTTCCTCGATGATACTTTTAATCCTGCTCAAGCTAAATTGAAGACCTGCTGTTCTAATTTTAAGATTCAGATATTTGCAGTACTTGTCACTGTTGCAGGTAATTCCAAAAGCATCTAGAGACTCAAAAGAAGGCTTATTTTTTTTTTCCTAAGGCAGAGATCCGAAATGGGATAATCCATACTTTATGTATGAAATGAGGAGATCAGTGAGCTATCAAAGTAGTTCACCAGGAAGGTGGAAACGAAAGCTGTAAAAGAATGGGACCGGTCAGTTTGTGCTTTTTTTCTGATGATGTGGTAAACTGAGTATATTAAAAATTGTAAGTCACACATTTCAGATAAGCACTAAAGTTATACACACTCTTGTTTCAGTGGTATTGAAGTCTTAACTGAGCAGTGAAGTAAAAGTGTCCAGATGCTTCAGGTAACTTCAGTCTTGCTACATATAGAAAGATATACAAAATCCTGATCCAGACCTGTAAGCAAAAATCCACATTTCCAGGTGAAATTTTCACATAACAAGAGTTTATTTACATCCCTTATCCCTAGCCCCAGGAGGTAATCTTCTGGTTTAAGGAAACTGCCTGCTTGTCCCTGAAGTGCCTGATTGGTACAAGTCTGAGGCGAAGTAGCCCCACTGAGTGTTTTGAAAGCGTTTCATTGATAATCCACATCATCTCTTTCTCTGCATACCTGGCATATAACAACTGTTAATGGTGAATTATAGCACATAATACACTTAACCATGATATTTCATTGTTTCAGGTGCTATTGCATTGTCAGAGATATCCTGCTAAAGCTTATTATTACATGCTTGATGGTATCTTAATAGTTTTGGCAACCACATATAAAAATAAATCAGAGACATACAGCAAGGTATGAGGTACTTTTCATATCACTTCCTAACTTAATTCAAGATGAGCTTTCCCCAAAGTTACCAAAATGTTTACACAATGTATAAGAACCAGACAGTTTTCCCATTTATTTTCACTGTCTACATGTGCAGATGGAGATCTCTCTTTCAAACTGGAGTCTGAGTTACACAGTTAGTCCAAGTCCCTGAATCAGCAGAAACTGAAGACCTTTAATTTTCATAAGGGATGGTGTTATCAAAACAGGAAGAATTTAACTGAAAGAACACTGTGTCTTTTATATGCCTTAGCCTCACAGTTCCCATTGAACTGATAAAATGTTCCAGGAACTCCATCTCTCTGGGTGGGTATGAAAATACACTGGGAAGATTTCTCTAAAGAGTACTACCAGGTGGCTTGAGATCAACAATTTGATTTTGTTTTAGAAAGAGCTGAATGTGAGAAAACCTCTACGAATGGAAATTCTCCCTCCCTCCCTCTCTCTCTTCTTTCAAGAGACGATAGATAAAGTGTTGGCTAATCTAAGGAACAGATTATCATTGTACTCATTTATATGAACTATGGTATTGCAAGAAAATGTGACTGCCTCTGAATCAGGGGAAAGAATAACCCCATATACGATGTGTACTCATTAATTACGACAAATGCTAACTGGGATGGCAATGGTGGATCTCAGTTTCATTCATGTAGAACAGCAGAGCAGATTACCCAGCACACAGTATGCAGGAGCCTTCCCTGAGTAGTTTAAAATTTAAAAAAATAATTTCTTTTTTTTTGGCAATATTATGTTGACCTGACTCCCATAGAAAAGCTTACCATTCACTGAGAAGAAAACATGTCAATGACACTCTTGGAAATGGTTTGTGATACCTGCTTATCAGAAATGTCAGACTGTAAGACTCATTCTCTTCTCACCTAGTTAAACATTTAAAAAAAATAAATTAATGTATTACCTATTAGTCTAACTTCAGTTCCTGGTAAATTTATGAAGAATATTATTAAAAGAATATATGGATTGGTCTAGTTTGGAGAAAAGGAGGCTGAAGGCAACCTGATTTCTCTCCACATCTTCCTGGGAGCGGGAAGCGTAGTGGGAGCTGCTGATCTCTTCTCCCTGGAATTCAGTGACAGGACACATGGGAATGGTTCAAAGCTGCACCAGGGGAGGCTCACATTGGACATTAGGAAACAATTCTTCATAAGAAGGTGGTCAAATACTGGAACAGGTCATCAACGCCCCAAACCTGCCAAGTTTTTGGATAATGCCCTTGATAACAGGCTTTAAATTGCTCAGACCTAAGTTGGTCAGGCAGTTGGACTAGATAATTGTTGTAGATCCCTTCCACCTCAAACGCTTCTATTCTATTCTATTCTATTCTATTCTATTCTATTCTACTCTATAAAGAATGAGCTGAGATTCTAAGAAGCATTTGTCTGACATAGTAGTTCTCATCCTCATTTGATCCCATACTTGGACAACTTCTGGATTTCAACCCAACATTCTAAGGCTGATTTGGAAAATAACTCTACTTCAGCTTTACCATGTTGTTGATTGAAATCAATTTTCCCTAGTCTACTTGTCTTTCATTCAGAGCCAGTCAAAAGATTAAAGTGGCATTTTAGTTTCTGGCATGAAATAGAAAATTCCAGTTAAAATTGGAGTTGAAAACAACTATTTCTGAGCATTCTAAGTCAAATAATGCTCATTATGTCTATGTTATGAGTTTTTTAAATATATACTGATTTCCGTTATAAAAACAATAACGACTTCATGGAGTTTTTCATTAATGAAACCTATAAACCAAATACTTAATAATCACAAAACCTGCTCCAAAGTGAGAAGCATGTTAAAAACCTGAAACATATTTAGAAAAAACCTTTAAGTATCAGTAATTCTTAATTATTCTGGTACAAGTCAAATTAAATTATTGCTAATATGTAACATGCACATAAATATAATATATGGAATGGTACAAAGTATTTCAAGGGGTTCCACTGCATTTCTCTAAAATGAATAGTCCCTCAACAACAATTGGAGTGAATACTCTGCAGTGTCAAGTAGCTTTGAGTTATCTCAAGCTGTTTCATGCATCCACAGTGGAAGAAGCAAAGGATTATTTATCTTATTATTTCACTCCTCCATTCTCAGACAGCTATTTAGTTGCACTGTGGTCACCAGGCAATCTGCATGCTAATATTAATAAAATAGTTTGATAGACAGAGTGTGGCAGACTCTAGTTTTAGTGTATAATGTTCAGGAGCAAGTCACTGCTTACCTCCCTACCTTCTCTCAAAACACTGAATCAAGAACACCACTGAATTGCTGTCCTTTAGGATTGTGATTTGATAAAAATCTTTACGTTCCTTGCCAAAATAATGGCAATATTTATCTTCTGCTACTGTTTCAGGGCCCATTTTTTCTCACTTGTAACTGCTGTTGCATGTCTGCGAGGTGTGGAAGGCTGTGGACCTCATGTTGGAGGGGCTGTTATAAGGGGTCCTTGTAGTGAAGGATCTCAAGCCGTAAAAGTCAGATCTGGTTCTCCTCAAACTCATGTCAGCAGGAAGAGCAGAAAAGACCTTTTTTGTGACTATGAAATATGCACGAAATGACAATCAGCTAAGTATGACAGTTTTTTGTGTCATACTGTCTAAGAGCACATCCAGATAAGCCTTGGTAAATTGAGCCAAAGCAATTTAAGAAGGTGCACTCCCTGTGCTGGCAGTTACCCTCACTGAGGCTAAGCAGGCAAGGACAGTGGTAACCACAGGTTCCTTACTACTGAAGTTCACACCTGATACACTAATTTCAGTGCCCTATGTTTTGTTTTCCACATGTGATGCCAGATGTGCCACTGTGAGCAAGGCCAATCCATGAGCTTTCAGGAAGGTTAAGGAAACCCAGTGAAAAGCAGATAGGAAACAGCATAGCCTGTCTTATCCTAGCCCTATTAGTTACTGAATGTTTTGCATCTCTGAAATACTTAAGATTTTCTAACACCTTTTTTCCTGGTTTGCATTACTATTATATAGCTTATTATACAAAGAACACAATCTCATTTCTTTTTGAACTTCAACCTTGGACTACATTCTTGGCCAGCAGGGCAGTGAGTGGTAATGGCTTCCACAGTCTTATTATTATATTATATTCTTATTATATTGTTTTGTATGGGACAGTATTTCCTATTACCAGGTCTTGAATTTGTGACTTTTTGATTTCTTTAAAAGCTTCATCGTCATGTGTGTTATAAGACAGGAAGGACAGAGGTCTCTGCTCTGCTCTCTGTAACATTCATTATTTATTTCTTATCATGTCTCTTCTTTTTCACAGCCTTTCACAAACAAGCAATACCTATCTTTTTAATCTATCTTTCTAAACAGTTTTCTCATGTGCCTAATAATTTTCAGTGCTCTGCTCTGACCCTTGCTAATTCTGCAATATCCTTTAAAGGTGGGGGTGCTGGGTGCGGTAGTTGAATACCAGATGAGGCTCTGCCATCTACATGTATCCCTACCATAACACAAAGAGTAGAAGTTTCTTTGTTTAGGCTATCATGTTATGGAAACTTCATAAAAGGTCTAACTTTTCATAATACACCAAGCAGGAATAATATTGGGCTTGTGTTCTATTTATGAAAGTAATCTCCAATATGACTTTATTTTGTGCAGTATTTCTGATGCCAGCTGTATCTGGAAGTGCTTTATGGAACAAACATCAGAACAAAAGGATTCTATAGTAAATAACACTAGTGAGAAATAGCAGCTAAGGATAAATCTTGGCCCCAAACTCCCATACAGTCCAAGGGAAAACATTTTTTGCTATAAGTTGCTAAATAAGTCTATATTCTCATAATATTTCATCTGGGTGCTTTGAAGCAAGTTTGCCGTTCGTCCCTCTTTATTGCAGTTTTGTTCTGATGGAAGGTACTCTCATCAGGGAAATGAAGCATTAATACAATGAGTCTTAGCCACTAATGGGCGTCCAACCCACAGCCACAGACTACAGCTAATGCAAAATAAAGCTCCTGTGATGTATGTAGTGTGGACTTCAGGTCCCCTGAATCCGATGGATTGCTCTGCAGATGCAGTTCTGTTGTGCTGTGCTCCTTGACACCACCAGCTAGCCAGAGCATTTAAACAGATGAGCCAAAGGCCCCAGACATTCCATAATTTACAGTTATGATCAACTTTACTCACATGGCAGTCTCCTAAGACTGTCTCTACTAACAGATAAGGAAATGTGTTGACATGGAGACAGTCCACATCAGGAGACCTTTCAGTGCTTAGCCCCGTGTGCTGAAGGAGAAGAGATACCTGGGATGTGGAAGTAAGGGCTGAATTTGAATTTGCTCAGATTCAACAACAAACAAACTCTGGATTGCTGTTTACAAGATATTGGTGCAGAGCAGTGCTGGGAAGGATTGTAGGGAGCACAAGAAGGAAGAGGGACCATTTATGCATATGGGGAATACTGGTCCACCAAACACTGTCTGCTGTGAGTACAGAGCGACATCTTGACTGCAGATGCTTCTGAAAGGAACTGTGCTTGTGCTCATCTCCAAAAAACTGTGGCAGGCCCTCCCACACTCCCGCAGCCATGGATGTGCCTGTGTGGAGATCAGGCAGGAGCAAGTCCCATATGGTACCTGTGGCTTACCCTCAAGATCCTGCCCAGAGCTTTCCTGCAGCAGCATGCATTGGTAGGAGGCAGTGCCAACAAGGTTTGAGAAAAAACAGCAAAGTAGAGTTATACCTTTTGTCCACCTTTGCAAGTTCCTGTTCTTTCATCAGACGGAGAAGCTGTAAGGAAAACTCAGGGAAAGCAAAGATTAGAGGAGGGGAAAGGAGATAAAGAATGAATGCCAAGGGAAAGTACCTGGGAATCGTAGTAATGGGGACAAGATAGAAAAGGGATCAGCCTGGTTACCTACAAAACCCATTGATCAGCAACACAGAAAAACTCCTTAGTGCTGTATCTTTATCTTCAGACACAGAGGGCAATGGAAATACAATCTTCTATTTGCAAAGCAAAAACATCAGAGGATAAAGATAGGGCACACATGGGAACACCTGCTCTTCCTGAAAGATAAGCATGCGATGGAATGGGTGGCTCTGACAGAACCACAGGTGTCGGTTTACCAGTTGTGTAGCACAGAGGAACTGGAATTAAATGCAGCAAAATGAAGGGACAGCGACTGAAGTTAAAAACAGCTATGAAATCGAGGGTGCATCTTGTTCTAATAACCCAGAAGGAATGTCCCTGCTTCTTCCTTAGTTCTTGTATCAGCTATTGCAGCCAAACAGTTCAGCCAATTCCAGTAATCCTTACTACTAGTGGTCAAAACTGGGAGCAATAATAAGCATTTACAGAGTGAGCAAATCTAATTGGATGTGAAGAAAGAAAAATTGTCTACCTAAATATAAACATATTTAGGAAAAACTTAAAATATAAATAAACATAAACATATAGAACAAATGCCTATTGAGTAAACAGAAATATGTTCTATATATTATATAAGCATATAGTTCCAGTGTATCATAGAAATGAATGACATAGCTACAGGTATACAGGTATTTCTGGTTCCAACCAGTGATATTTTGGTGCTTCCACTCAGAAGAGGAGGGTGCCCTCCAGCCAGTCTGGTAAGGGATACAGCATCCATTCAACGGGCTGGGGTTTTTCTACAAATCTGCTATAACAGCGTTGCTTGGAGTGAGTGCCCTATGCCATATTCTATGGAGAGCAAGGGTCAAATATATGAGAGGAAGAACTGTAAAACAAAGTGAGGTAGTACCAACAGGCAAACTACTAGCATATCAAAGTACAAACCTGGTTAACATGGGGGAAGATAGGATAATTAAACCACAGGAAAATCACTAAAACTTGCAATAGGAAAGAACTCATGTATGTTCAAGATTTCTGTCTTAGCAAATGGAGGTCTACTCCAAAATGAGTAGACCTTATTAAGAATTGTTAAGAATGTTTAATTTTATGTATGTATGTGTGTATATGAGCCTCTTCAATACATCATAATGATTATACTCAAGGCCTCATTCAAAACAACCACTTATATTTGAAAAATTAATTTGGTCATCTGAATAAAAATGCAAGGACTTGTGCAAAGCAATATTATTAGTGGAGGAGGCCTTTTGGCTTAAATTTATGCTTGCTTTTTTTTTTTTTTTGTTTGTTTGTTTGTTTGTTTAGATAAGAACCGTGCAACCACATTCAATTTCTAAGCTTGGTAGCACGGGACAGATCTCTTCCAGGTTAGGTCTGATGGACTTGTGCAAAAGTAAGTGCAAATGAACATAGGCACAGGCACGCACACACAGACACTAGCCCAATCTACACATATATGCAGCTACTTGCAGGACTGAAGCAAAAATTGGAGTAGACTGCTGAATACTAGTGCATAGAGCAGCTGGAGGGCACTGTTTGTTGTGCACAGCTGATACATGCATTGGTCTTCTAAAACCCCCAAATGATGCCATCTTTTAACAAGTGCCATCTATTGTTACCTTCTTTATTTGCTTATATATAAGTATGGCATGTGTTTGTAATGGTTCACTTACAGAACTGAGAGAAAAACGACATTGATAAAGGGTTTTGAAAATATTTTTGCCAATTCTTGTCATATATTATTACTGTTTTGAGAGGATTGTCTACCAAATTACAACTGTGGCTTCAAAATGAACAAAGTTTAAATATGTTAAAGTGACGTTCACACCCTTACTTAATGAGCTATAATATTTTGCAATTTAAAATTTTGCTTTTGATTGGGAAAACTGAGTCAAAATTGCTCCCTTGATGATAATGTAACCGTGAGAAATCTATACCGATGACATTAGAGCACAGTTATCAGCCTCCTGTTCATACTATTCCAAAGAGTAATGGGATCTTTTGCAGTCATTTATCCTCAAATACTCTTTCACAGTCAGAAGTGCCAGTCTCCGTACCGAGTATAATGAGGAGACTTCTGACACACAATTATCACTCAAAAGACTCACACACCAAGTGAGGTGAAATTAAACTTACATAATTGCATCATCTAGGCTTGAGAGACCTCTCAATTATGGCCTTGCTTAAGAGTAATCACTTCCCTGGATTCTGCTTGCAGACAAGATGTGGTCTGACTGCTTGCATTGTCTTCCTCACCGGAGCTGGTCAAAGCCAGTTTGTGGCAATCAGGCTTTTTTTTTTTTTTTTTTTTTTTCCCCTGTAGAAATCATTTATCTGAAAATTAATTAGCAAAATTTAATTTTGGCTTTGAAAAGATAGAAGAGGGTATAAAAAAGTTTAGCATTCAAGCTCTCTTTGTCATGTCCTCATGGCTTTCATAACCATTCACAAACTGAATCTGAAATTGCTCAGAAACAGACTATCGTTATTCTTGCATTGTTGGTAACTTTTTCCCACTCTTATTACATTTCACAGCTATTAACTTGTTTAAACTAGAGGTATTGCAGTTAAACTTTCAAACACATAAGCTATTTTGCTTTATGGATCACAGAAAGTGAAACTTTCTAGTAAGCCATGTGGCAGTGCTAAAGGTAGATGGAGTTCTGCTCAGGACACTAAAAGCTTTAAAAAGCACTGGAGCACTTATCTCTGATCTTTCCAGCTACCAGGAGAGCAGCCAGCAGTATCATTTCCAGAGAAAACAGCTTATTTTCTTTCTCTGCCTCTTGTACGTTGCTTCACAAATTTCACTGTAAGTTAAAGCAGTGTTACAAAAGCCTTAAAAATATAAAATTTAATTATTGTACCTGTGCAGCCACAGTAATGAGTAGTGTGAGAGATTAACTGAGAATAGAATAAGTAACAGGATGGCTGTAATCCATCAAAGGATTATCCAGGGCTAAGGAAGACTTGTGATGCTGCAGGAAAGTGCATAGACTAAGGTATCAGCAAGAACAGGACACCTGATACTGATAATAGGTGTCATTTTACCGTGAGGTTAGGATAGGGATAAAATATCTAATCAATTAAAAAGTTCATGAAATATGCCTAATGTGATATTAAGTAAGAAAAGAATGTGGAATATTACATTTGAGGAACCTGTTAACTACATTTTAGGGGGGTGTGCAGCTTGAACTCTTTCATCTTCTATCTTTTGGGGGAGTGGATGACACTGTCATTGGTAAGTGCCTGAAACTATGTTGGCACCCTGGATAAAGAAGCCTGTGTGATGAACCTGAGCTTCTTCTTTTTGGATGCATAAGCCAAGAGTGTCCAGTCCTTGACAGTCCTTAGAAGTGGACCTTGCAGCTGTCACCTATGACCAAGAGGACAGCACTTGTCATCTGGGAGACAGCCAACCCCATTGTCACAGTGATGCTTTTGGAGCAGAGCTGTTGGTAAGGACAGGCTCAAGGAGTAACATTTTGTTTATTAATAGTGAATAAGGATATCCAGATAAGGGGAAATTTATGTTACAGTTATCCCTATATGGCTTATACCCCTTACATAGAGATTGTTATGAAAATGTTTAGGAATCACATATGTAGAACAGCTAAATTGTGCTGAAATGTATTAGAATAAGGACAAACCCCCAGTAGCCATGAGAGAACTCACTAATGGTCTTCTTTCAAGAGGTGGCTGTCTGGCAAAGGTAATTCATACATGAGGATGATTAAAAAAACTGCATTCAGCCCATGAACAAATGTGAAACTATTGTTCAATGTGATATAACTCTTAGAGAGAGAAACTTTGAAACTCTACACTTTAAATCTGAATCTTTTCCATGTACTCTGAAACTACAGTTCTGAGGGAAGAGTCTCCACATAGACCCAAGGTCTTGGTTTGTTTACAGAAATTTCTAGGATTCTTCTTCAAGGTTGAAGACCTTTCTAAAGCACATCGATGTACTTCAGTCTCTGGTCTTCATTTCAGGCATATTAGCTTTTAATTTCTCAAATGCCTTTATGAAATGTTTACACATGAAGCACACAAAACACTGTATATGTGTGAAAATGTTTTCAGCATTAATACTTTAGTAAAGTCAGAGAGAATCCTTTTGACGGACTGACTTCAGATGAAAGGCAATGGGGAAAAATCCCCAAAACATGTGGGAAAAACAAACTTGTGACAGGTCATGATAACAAAAGCTAAAATGACTCCTTAGGCTTAAATTTAGTTCTGTACAACCACATCCTTCTTTTACACTGCTAGGGCATGCAAAAAGTAGGCAACAAGGTTCATCGTGTACAATCTGGCATTGATCAGATTCCCTTTCAGGCTTCCCTTCTCCAGACTAAAAAGACCCAAGTCCCTCAGCCTTTCGACATGTCAGTGATATTCTTTTTACAGATACTGTTGGGAGATTGAACTCCTGTAGAGGCATGTTGTAATCTTTCTGTCTGACTAAGGCTCCGACTCTGTTCAAGCCGAATTGCACTGATTATCACACCATTATTTCTGACCCTTTTGGCTCAGTAGGAAATGTTGAAATCCACTTCTCATCACAACCCAGCAGACAGAGAGATAAGACTCTGCATTGACCTCTGAGGCATTTAGTCTAAGTTGCCTCATACTGCTTTAATGCATGTAATCTATGGGCTTACTTAAAAGTCAAACCCATATTCCCTGTTCACTGGAATATTCTGCAGTCTAAACCACATAATAATTTGGTTTCTAGACTGTCCAGTGGATGAGCTGCAGCCTCCACACAGCTGCCCAAGGAGCCAGACCTCCCAGGAGGAATTTAGGGGCTCTGACAGTGAGAGGCAGGTGGCTCAAATGAACTAAGAGCAAAATGAGAGAGGAAAGTTTCTTGCATGCCCTTATCTCTGTACAGATGCACATCATGCTTGGCTAAAACATAGTCTTACCTTTGAAGTTTCAAAGGAATAAAGAGGGCACACATATGTGCCGTATAACAGGTTTAGCCTTTTCTTCTCAGTATGTCAGGACATCTCAGTATACAAAATTGTATATAAAAATTGGAGAGAAAGCAATGAGGATTTGGTTAATGTTCCACATGGGGTGAATGTCCACTCACATAAATCCTAAATATTTGGCTTTTACAGGATGGAGTGTAGATGTCAAAGTGTGAGGCTATAATGCTCTCTTTTATAGCGCACATGCTTCCAGCCCAGTGCTCAACAGATGAGAACAAGGGACAGAGTCTGCATTCACAAGTGCTTGAGTCTTTCCCCAGGGCAACTGCTGAGGGCTTCCCCACCACTTCAAGTGGAACAGGTGGTATGGGTCCCATTTTCCCCATGGAAGATGTATTGAAGATCCTTCATCTTGTTTTGTTCTAAGCGCTGACAGACTGAATGTTTGCTTTTTGGTTTTATGTAGAAGTAGCTGATGTCAAACTCCAGCTGCTTGCATCTTTGTTTACAGGACAGACGACATCCCGCAGACACCTGCGCTGTACAGTGGGTTATCACATGAAGGCCACTGGCTGGTGTTCTGGCCTTTTCTACCCAGAAAAGCACATCTAGCCTACAGGCATTTTCTGACCTGGAAAAAGACTAAAGTAAAACCAGAGCTCCTGAGCTTCTTGGGTTATAGCTGTCTGTACTACTGTTGCTTTTGGTCTCCAATGGGCTGAAGCTTAAATTGAACGTAAATATGAATTCTGGCTTAGCTGTAAGGAGGGTAGAGCACTGTATATGTTTCCTCATCCATGCACTTAGTTTCTGAAAGCAGCGGGGTTGATTTTTACATTATTTTGTAAATATTTTGGGGTTTGTTTTATTTTTATTTTGTGTACATTACGCACTTGCTCTCTCCCATTCTGTCTTTATCCTCAATGCAAGAAAGCATTTGAGGTGCTGAAGCATGTCTAGAAGGGGCAACAAAGCTGGTGAGGGAGTGTAAGTCTTAGGAAGAGCGGCTGAGGGAACAGAGATTGCTTAGCCTGGAGAAAAGGAGGCTGAGGGGAGAATTTATTGTTCCCTACAGCTATCGGAAAGCAAGGCCCCCACCATTGCGAATGTAGCGCCCATTGCAGATGTGGTCTTCTTCTGGCAATTACCTTGCTTGTGTATAAAGGCTGTGGTGGATGGGTGGCATGAGGGCTCACAGGAAATACAAGCTCTTCTACAACACAGACTGAAATGAAACAGACATGAAAAGCATGTACCCAGAGGGGACTGAGAGAAGCTTGATGAATCAGGGAAAGGAAATCTGGTAAAAAAGGATCTCTTCAAGAGTTCTGGATGTTTTAGGAATATCCTCAGTGCAGGAGAGGGACAATTTATTTCTTGTGTAAGTAAAGGTAGAGCCACTATGGATTTGGAGACGAGCTCTGCTCTACACTGCTGTGGAGATTAATCTGATGACCTGCTTTCTGAATATCACAATCTGCCTTTGTAGTCTTGACACACATTTGCCCTGTGATTCAAGAGTGCCTTTGCAGCACTGACAAACACAGGTCTGAGCAATTGTACATTTCCACTGGCTTGGGCTTTGCACAATGTGCTGTGGCTTGAAAATATCTATCTGGAGCTACGTTTTGGGACTGCCTTAAGTATCCCTAATCACGGTTGAATTTGGTTGGTGCCTTCACAGCAAAAAGTAGAAAAACACTGGAAAACAGGCAAACAAGGAGATGTGTACAAGCTGAACAAGACAAGAAGATTGAGCTATGAAATATAAGAAACATTGATATCAACATATGCTTGTGGAAGCATATATATAACACAAATGACTATAAACATTTTCAACCTCATGTTAGCAAGAACAATATTAATAGCAACAGTGACATAATGGATGGAAACCCAATACTCATCCTTCATTAGAAAACCATGATGGTACATAGAAAACTGTTCTTACACTTACAAGCTAGAAAAATAAATACCATTGATTTTCCTGTGGTTTTCCCTGATAGACGGGACTATCTAAAGCTCTTCTCACAGAAATGAAGGTGGTGGTGTCTGTAAAGTCTCGCTAAGAATATCACTCACATTTTGCTTTCAACCATAAATCACATGAAAGAAACTTCTTTTACATAAGGACAGTACTGGCGGCACTGAGCATACTTGAGTAGATCTGGAAAAATAATCCATTTTAATTCAGTTACACAGTTTTAACAAAAATACAGGAAAGACAGAACGTTGTTTAAGTAGAGTAACATGGTCTGAGCTGAGCCTTCCAGAAATCAGAGACTTGGAAAGCCGTAAGTAAATGGTGAGGTGTTATGCAAATGAAAGCCTACCTTGTCATACTTTAGCCTACTACAGCCATCACACTGGAGGTGCCCTAAGGTGACAGGAGTCCTGGCTTCACCAATAGCTCACTCACATTTATTATGTACATTTCAGAGGAAAAAGGACCCTGAAACCAGAGTCCATTCTTTCATAAGGGAAGTGCAGGGAAAATGGATCTATACCATGTGGCCCCACAATCTGAGATGTCCTTTCCCTTTCGGTGGCCTTTTTACCTTAGAGATGGTAGCAGAAAAGCAAAGAACTTGATTTATCTCTGTGCTACGGTCACTTCATGACACCCTGCTCTAAATGATCCTCTGACCGAAAGACAAACAACCCACAGGTGTGGCAAGCTCTGCAAAGAAGCAGCAGTGGAGCATTTCAAGCTCACTTGCCTAAAGGGAGTACTAGAGTGACTCTGGGATCGACATGAGAAGAGCTTACTGAGAGGAAGGAAAAAATGGCAGGTGCAGGAGAGGAGTAACTAAAGTGGGATGGTAAATGTCTACCTCACAGCTCTTAGTAAAACAAGAGAACCAGGTCTCAGTGAATCATGGGACAGAGGGTTGCATTCAGTGCACACATCCTTGCCAGTCTTCTTAGCTTGCCTTGGTAAATCTATATCTGTCTGAACTGTTTTCTTTTATATCAGTTTACACGGAATTAGCATAAAACACTCTTCCGTTTACGTAAGTCCTGACAGTAAAGTTTTTCCTCTTGTCTGCTAGTCCTTTATATTCTAGGATCAATGATTTTTAGTCTAGCAATTCTAACATGTACACTTAGCAGAAGCTTAATCTGTAGTCCTGTTATAATGCCCCAAACTCATGTGCTGTTAATACATTCTCTTTCACAGAAGAGAGAAGGTTTTCTATGACCTACATTGCATTTTTTTCCCCTGTATCCCAATTTGAAAAATTCTAGTACAATTTTTTTCTTGGCTAACAGTAATTCAAATCACCAAAACAAAGAGGCTGGAATATGAAAGAAATACAAAATAACTGTATACCCAACTCTAAGGGCAAAGAAAATAAGCACATAGCTCCTCTCCGTTTCCGTGAGATCACAGCTATACGCTCCAAACTGTCTGCGAATGTTAGAAAATAGCCTGAAGAAGCTCTCAAGAGGTCATCTTGACTATTCACTTGACCCAAAGCAGGATCAGCATTCTTTTCTCCTTCTTGAAATGTGTTTATCTGCTCTATGCTTAGAAACCACCACTGGGCAGAGGCAACACAACATTTTCAAATGGTTGTTTTCTGTGTGTTACTGTCCTCAGAGAGAAAAAGAAACAATTTTCTTCTGCTTTCTCGGAGCATTTAGTATCTCTTAAGAGTTGTCATGGTCCTGCATTCACTCTTTTGAAGTTAAAAAACTCAATTTCTTCCAAGTTCTTGCATATCACTTTTTCTTTCTTCTTTTTTTTTTTTTTTTTTTTTTTTTTTTTTTTTTTTTTTTTTTTTTTTTTTTGAAAGCTTTTAACAATTTTGTTGCTCTCTTCTTGCCTCACTTTAATTAGTCCACAGCTTTCTGGAAGTGCCATGTGCAAACAAGACACAGTATCCCAATTAAGGCTGTGCGAGTGGAAGAATTATTTCACACATTTTGCTGTAAGTCTGCTAAAACTCCTTTCCATTGTGTTTGCCTCATTCACTACAGCGCAACACTACTGATTTGTGGTTTGATTCCCATCCATCACAATTCCTATACCATTTCTGCTATACTACCTAGCTGTTTTATCTCCCGCCTGTAAAGCTGCCTTGTGCTCTTCTGAACTCCATCCTCCCTTTTTTTCAGAAGTAGTTTCTTCCATTTCGCCAGTTTGTTTTTTTATTCTTATCCTGTCCCCCCAGCTAGTGGCAGTGCCTCCCAGTTTGCTTGTATGTTGTGTTTGCCAACATGCTTCCCATTCCAGCATGTTGGTCATTAACTGCAAATCCAACATCTAGGGTGTCGTGGTTCTGAGCAAATCAGAACCGAAGGACAGATAGCCCTCCCCCCACCTTCCCCTTTTTAAAAAGGAAAAAGGAGAGGAGAGGGAGAAATTAAAGAGATTCAGGAGTTTAGAAAAACTAAACTACTTTAATAAAACATAAAG
>VXBW01006931.1:24535-70759 GCA_013400375.1 Thinocorus orbignyianus
AGCAATGAGGATAAACAAGGGCCTGTCTGCATACCATTCCTTGATATAATTGGGTCTTATCACTGTGAGACGAAACAGTTTCTCTGAGCAGTGTGCTGTTAATTTCAGAGTTTAGTTGGTTAGAAGAGGCCCAGCTAAGAAAGTGAAATTGTAAAACAGAAAATTGGTTCATTTTATCCCAAACCAGGACATAGGGCAAATCCTCTGTGGCACCCCACTCAATACAATCTTACAGCCTAATGATAAATCATGGGTAACAGCTGTCTGTCTCTTAATACACAGCTTGTACTCACCCTAGAGAAATTTTACTGTTTGCTTACCTGAAAACTACTCTGTTAAGTTTGAGATTTGAAAACGAAATGTGGAAAAAACATTGTGACCATCATTTAGACATCAGTTAAGATTTAAACACATCAAAATATGAGGCTGTTTTCTTTGACCTGTCAGTACTTTACCATGGCTTCAAGTCAGTATTCCTCTCCTCTAAGTAGACGAATTTTCTTAAGCTATATACAACATATCTAAAACTAAATTTTTTTAGATAATGACAGTGAAAATTCAAATTCACTTAGAATTTCTGCAGCTTTTGAACGGGTTGCTTATTCTGCAATACAGATGCAAATATTAATGTTCATCATCCGCTATTGGTCAATACCACTTTAAACCATCTGTCTGGGGGTAGAAAAAAACCCTCAAATATGCTTGAGTCTTTGATTAGCCTTAGCATCAAGTGCGATATTCAGTGTGTTACAGGCTTTGGGCTTGCAGGATTGTGCAGGGACACTACAAGTCTGAACACCAGGTTTTCTTAAGGAAAAAACAGATCTGTGTCCACACAGGGAGAGCAGAAGGGAAACACGGCCTCCCATCTTGTTCTACTCCCATGGCTCTGGGGACAGTGGTGGTCAGGTGTCATTCCTAGATGGCATCTTCAGTCAAAGAATCACAGAATTTCAGAATTGTCAGAGTTGGAAGGGACCTCTAGAGATCATCTAGTCCAACTACCCTGCTAAAGCAGGATTGCCTACAGCACATTACTCAGGACGACATCCAGGTGGGTCTTGAAGGTCTCCAGAGAAGGAGACTCCACAGCCTCCCTCGGCAGTCTGTTCCAGGGCTTTCTCACCCTCACTGTAAATAAATTTTTCTTCATACTTGAATGGAATTTCCCATGTTTCAGCTTGTGCCTATTGCCCCTTGTCCTGTCACTGGGAACCACTGAAATGAGTCCAGCTCCATTCTCTTTCAACTTACTGTTCAGATACCTGTAAGTATTAATAAAGTTTCCCCTCAGCCTTCTCTTCTGCAGGCTAAAAGGTACTAGCTCTCTCAGCCTTTCCTCATAAGGGAGGTGTTCTAATCCCTTATGTCATTTAAGTAATTTCCTTCAGTTTTGTTCTCATTGCTACTGATACTGGCATTATTTAGGTACATTTGTTCAGTGACGTTCTAAGTGGCAGTTTTGGCCTCATAAAGGTTGCTGTCTAAACTCAAAAGATATAATTTAAGATGAAGATAGAAACAACTGCATATTCTTGCTCTGATTCAGTCAGGATGAAGCATGATGAATCAGAGTTCATTATTTTGACTTTCATTGTATTCACGCCTTTTGCAAGAACTTTAGTACACAAGCGCATGGGGTAAACACACAGCTGGCGTAACAGCACAGATGCAGGCTCACATTACACTCATCTTTTCAGTCAATTCTTCAGAAGGGCTGAACACACAAATTATACTCTCAGCAATTTTCTGTCGTGAGGGAGACAGCTATGTCGCATTCAGAGACACAGATTCACAGCACAGACCCAATTCAAAGGCTCGTTTCAGCAAGCTCACTCTGAGACTGTAGCTGTCATTTTCATCTTCACATTTGCCAGGAGCTCCATTCTCTCCTTTAGAGTATCTCCTCTACATCCACATTCAAAATGTGTTCCGGTGAACAACCTATAGGGAAGGTGCAGGCACAGAATGAGACAAAGGAAAGAGCAGGCCATTTCATTTCCTTGCTACATTTTTATTCTGTGAACAAAGAAAGAGTTTTGTCAAAAACCACGTTAAACTGCCAGCATTATTCCCAGGTTAAGGCTATTTGGAGGGTGGATTCCTCTATTTTGTTTTCACTCCATTTCAGATTGATTGCAACCACCTTAGGTTCTGGTTTTGTTTTATTGTTGTTTTTTTTTTTTTTTTCCTTTAGGGGTTCTTTAAATTCCAAGAAGTATTCAGTATATTTCAGAAAGGAGGTACCGTCATCAGGCCAACCTAAGGAAAGAGGGTACAGAGAGGCATTTTTTTGCCATACCTTCTCAGACCTAATGACTCGAGATCATAGTTCAGAATGATATGAAGAATTCATACTGGAATTAGAGAAACTTTTAGCAGTGATGGAATGCCATTTGAGTTCCATCTTCTCTGCCCAGGAGGGGCATGAAGACTTTAAAAACAAAATTTTCATACCATCAGACAGTTTTCTCTCTATAGAGCTGTGCATTTGTAACGTCTCCATTTGTTATTCGTGGCAGTTTCCCAAAACACATTTTGTCATTTGTCAGTCAATACATAATGCTTTTTCTTGTGGACTGCAAAATTAAGTATTTCAAGAAGAAACTGAGTTGGGGTTAGAATAAATATTTGCCTTGGAGGAGATATGTGCACAGTGTTACATAAAATGCAAAATGATGTTATGATACTCTGGAGAAATCCACATGCTTTCTGGGAGACAGTACCATTCTCTTTGAGAGATAACTACCAGATAAACCATTTCTGATATACTGACATCAAATTAAAATTGAGGAAAGGCTCTGCTATGGAAATATTTATTACTGCTCCCTCAAAACAAGAATACAGATTTCTCTTTTGATGGCCAGTTATGTAATGTTCTTCCAAAATCTTTGAAGTGGAAGAGGTCATTTTCATTATAAACTTGGGTACTCCCTGAAGACCACACAGAAAACGCAGTACTACAAAAAAATCATTACATTTGCTAACAAAACTTTTCTGAAAGTATGCTTTGGAGGCTCACGCTGTGCCATGTCAGCCTGGAAGGAAATTAGAAAGAAATCTACAACTACTCCAAACTAAACTAACATTTCAAGATCAATTTCATCAGGTAGCCTCCAGTGACTGCTTGGCTTTAACCATTTTGGCCCTTTTGTAATTTAGGCTGGCTCCAGAAACGTCTAGCCTGCTGTGGTAAACAGGCTAGAAAGAGCCTGGATAATTGGTAAACTTAACTCATAGTCATTTCTACCACATTGACGTTTGTCAAAATGTTTTTTAGGTCACTTGTCAGGTATTTTGTCTGCAGTTTGTCTTTAACTTGTACTCTGAAATATTTGTGCAAGCTGAGGACATTGGAATTAAGGGGCAAAAAGTTGACTCAAGCTGCAAGAGTCACAGTTAGTCACACACCCTAATATGCAAGCACATCAATGTGATGTTAGACACACACACTCTTAAAGAGCCCACTTACCCACCATAGTGTCACTTTTTTATTTAAGTGTCACTTTTTTATCTAAGCCTCACCTCAGTATTGAGGTGACCTGTACAGCATGCTGTATCACTGGCAGTATTGAGGTGACCTGTACAGCATGCTGTATCACTGGCTACTTCAGAGTACAGTTAGATCCTTTGGCATACTCAGAATTGCAGCATGCAGTGTATGCAGTACATAATCTTGTACTGTGTTACAATGCTGCAGGAAATGAGAGATGATGAACAATCTGTTTAAGGTGTTCTCCATTTTGTGCCCACCTTGAAAATCTGAAAAAACAGATGTGAAAGACTGTGGCTTGTTTCTGGGCAACAGGTTTCTTTGTCTTAGAACAAAATGCAGGGACCAGGTAATGAAATTTGGCTTGTAGGCTTTTCAAAGCTACAGGCATTTTGAGGTACTTACAGCTATATATACTATTATGTTATACGCTCTTCAATCCTTTGAGCCTCCAGTGGCCACAGTGGTATGGCCTCAAGGAGTCACACCAACAGAAAATACTGATGCACACCGGCTGCTCTCCATATCCTCCAGAAACAGCCTTTATGTGGAAAGCTGAAACACAAAGCAGCACAAATCTGTTATGCTTTCTCTCTATGAGCAGGAAAGGTACAAAAAGTAGCACAAACTACTTTTTTGTGCAACACTGCTGCTGCATAGTCTAGGTTTACAGAAGGGTAGCCAACAGTGTGCCCTTGTATTTAAGAAAAGATGCAAGTACATAAAATAAATTAAAAAAAAAGTCTCTGTCACATATTGTATTTCAGTCCCATTTCACTGAATTGGATAGCTGTAAGACTATTTGTATTGAAGACTTGATCACTCCTGATAACTCTGTCAACAGCGTGGCATTGGCACCTATAGAAAGCAAAGAAAAGCCAGGCTTAGTCTCAGGAGCTTCACAGAGTTTTCTAAATTATTTTGAGGGGACATATCAAAAATACCACAGAGGCAAGAGATGTGAAGGATCTGGCATCTCCTCCCATACTAGACATCCTGTTTTGTCCCTTAGATATGTAGGACTGGGTCTTACCAAGGTACATTTGTTGAGACATAATTTTAAAAGTCAGAACAGTGTCCTTTCCACATCACCCTCTATAGCACATCAGCCACTGGTGAACAGATTGTATGCCAGTTTGGAAATGTTTTAGCTGTTCACATGTTTTAAAAATAACAGCAATAATTTGCAGCCAAACTAGTATTTGAAAGCTGTGGATAGAGAAATGCAGGGAGAAAGTCTGGACAGCCCAAATTTAACTTTATCAGAATTTCTCCAATTCCCACCCTTTCAGGTGGACAGAGTAGAAAACATAGGAGACATTTAGGACTCCAGGTCATAAAGAAGGACTATTTCTATCCAGTCTTTCTGAGCAGTCACAGAGTCAAGCATCTATCTCCCTGCCTAGCTAGCACTTCATTTCAGTTCACCTGTATGAAAAGATACCTAATGTGGACCAGTCACTTAAGTGAGGTATTGCCAACCCCTTCTGAAACAGTGCCTCTAGCTGTATATATGTGCTTTATCAAACCTCAAGAAAAAGCAAAATCAAGAGGCTACGGCTGAGGGCCAGGGGTGTGGTTTTATATGCTGTTCCTCAGGGGGCAGAAGTCATGATGCTCTATTTTACCCTGTTCAAAAAAGGTTGTATTTTTAGATTATTTTAAAGCTGATTTTTAAGCACCCATATCTATATTTAAGCATGAAAGCCATGAAAGCAATCTATTAACATTAAAGCTAACGTGAATCCCAGATTCAAAGTTGCAGGTGCTTAGCGTCGCTAATACAATGGTTGACAATTAAGAACCTTCTTGGTTTACAAAGATATTCATAGATAATTGCATAATTTTTAATCTCCATGTAGATATTTGGATTTAACTTTTCTGTATGGTATAATCCTTGTATGTTAGCCTAAATTCCACTAAAAGAATTGTAAGCCATGGCAGGTTCTTAGGGACATTTTCAAAATAGGGAAAGATGCTCTGTTTTTTGACAGTATGACATAATTCACACTCTAATTTTATTCTAGTTTGCGAATCTCTAAAATAATCAACAGTGGGTAAAGTCTGTGAAACCAAGTTTGAAAGCAATATAACTAATTTTGTTTTCTCATATTTCTGCCAATAAAAATTAATGAAACAAATCCCTAGAAAAGGTTCACAATTCTGTAATGTTCAGCAGACAGACAGAAGTGGGGTTTTTTTAACGTGTTTTTAATACAGATTCCCCATCATCAGGGAGCACTCTGTCACACAGAGAAAGATGGCTTTGCCCTCCATGCATTTAATGTATAGCATGCTCCTCAAGCCCTCTCATTTCAGTCTCTACATAAAAGTACATTATCATGAGGGTAAACCACTTACTTAGGCAAATTGCCTAAGCAAGCCAGACAGAAAACTGTCTGGGTCTGCTCTTTTGCTCATTGAAGTCAGAGTTCTTCAATGAGCAGAGGAGAGTGGGAGAGATCAGACAGAACAAAAAGATTGTCTGAGAACTTATTTGATCTTTGCAGTCTTGTCTGGAAGACTATGAGATGCAGATAATCTACAGAGCTTCAGAAATACTGAGCTGAACATTTTAGTGGGTCTTGCTAAAACAAATTCTTGCTGACTATGTAAACTAGTTTAACTTTTCATTTTGTTGCACTTCACTTATTACTTTGATGTGAATGCAGGTAAAAAAACCCTACAAATTATATTTTGTGGCATATATAAAGAAGAGATAAAGAGATGAGAAAGGTGCTTGTATAATAGGTATATATGACATAAGGTACATTACTTGGGGCCATTATAACTGAGAAACACAGTATTAAATACTGTATAGACTTCAGAAGGACATGTACAATGCATTGGCTTCTTTGGTAAACTTGTATACACACTGGAAACTCAGAGTTCTAAAGCACAGGGAGGAAAAGGATGTGTTGTGCAGACATTCAAGGTCAGACTGTTTGTTAAAAAGCAAGGAAATAAATAAAATAAAAAACCCCACCCGATTTATTAGGTTCTTTTGCATAGGATATTGCTCTCAAAAGGAATTGATGCTCTTGAACAGGATGGTCAGTGAGCATCCAGATGTTGATGGGAGTCTCCATTGCAAAGGTCCTGGATTGGGCTGGGAATTCTCATACTTCAACTGAGGACTCATTCCACCTGAGCATGTGGTTCCTTGCATATCCTAATTCCTGCAACTACAAACAAAAACTGTCCTACATGACCATTCCTGCACCTGCAGGTCCAGGTTCTACTGAAGACTTAAAGTCATGTGTGGTTTGATGAGTCTTGCAGTGGGAAATGCCTGGGGCATTGCTGGGCGGCTGGGCTCTCTGCCCAGGATATTAACCAACACGTGTAGAAGCAAGTGGGGCCCACCCACAGGCCTTCACACAGCAGGACTGTATGAAACTCCTGCCTGGAGACTCCTGAAACAATGCGCAGGACTGCTCTTGGTGAAACTGTGCAGCCCATCATCCTACCTGCCCGCAGCTCATAGGCAGAGACAGGCTGGGGAGTTTCAGAAGGGGTGAAATTTCACTAGGAATCTGCATTTAGTTAAATGTATTGAATTAAGTTTTGCTGCCCTAGATTGCAATCATGGAAATTCCAATGGAAAACAAATCTATATTTGTTAACCTTTAGTTCAGGATATAAATGTCAAGGTCAAGGACTTTCTAACTGATTCTTTAACAGCCAACTGTACATTTCAATATAACCTGTGCATTTCCCAGGAACATGTCTCCCACAAGGGCTGTTTCTTAACTGGCAAGTGCACAGTGTGTATACTTAGCTGTTGCAGTGCCTGTCTCCAAAATTAAAATAAGTTCACTGCTGGCAAGCGTGGATTTTCCATTATAGCTTTTTACACAAAGAATAAAAGACAGCCTTTAGTGAGATGCCTTCAATTACAGAATGAAGAGGGGAAAAAAACAAGTTAGAAGGAGGAAACAAAGTGGAGGAGACCAGCCAACCAAACAAACTTAAAAATGAGGAAGCTCCAGAGCCCTCTAAATAATATGAGATTCATTTAAAATCTGTAAGATTTTAAAAATCAACACTGGCTCTTTCTCTACACCTTGGTTGGCTCTCAAATCAATTTGCAAAGCAGGGACCCTGCTATTATCATCATTTCTCAGACCTCTGAACACTAAGAAGTCAATTATTCTGTGATTCACAGTAAAATCAGAAAAAGCGGCAGAACCAAAAAATTGCCAATGAGCAAAAGTTTAGAGTGTGTCCCCCTCTGTGTGAGTAATTACGTACATCCTTAGCCACCATCCCAATCATCACAGGGACAGATTATCAGATTTGGAAACCTGCAAATGCAGGACCCTGGTAGCTGATACGTAGCCACTATTGAAAAATCATGTTTCATCTCCAGCCCTGAGAAAAAACTGCAAGGTTTGCAAGAGCTGCCCACTTTAATACTAGATATTTGGCTTTTATGTTGTATTCATAGCTATGAAAAGGGAAACAAATGTTAACTGCCCTTTGCACTGCTAATCATGTATCAGATTGTTTATGTTTTTCTACCACAAGGACAAACTGTCCTTGAAATGCCAAGTGAACAAGTAATAGAAACTGTGCAGTAATGTATTACATACAAATTAAGTCTGATAATCAGCACATTTGGAGGGTCTTGAATTTGACGAGGATGTTTCAAATCACCTATATTTATAATCTTGCTCACCGTGGCAGTACATTTCTAGTCAATCCCTTGTTTTGGCTTTTACTTTAAAGTCATTCCCAGTCTTTACAGTGAAGGTTACATGAGTAGTGGGCAGGACTTCCATCGCAAAATTATATCCTTTATTGGTAAAGTTAGACTTAGTTCATCATCCTAGTAAACAGGGAAAGAAAGCAAGTTTTGCATGACTCCTTTGAGGAGCCATAACATTTTAATTTACACTTGTGATACAGTCTCTGTTTACCATACTGATCCAAAGTGATCAGGAGGATTCTGAGCAGAGGGTCAGCATTTTCACTGTGGGGGTGACCCCGAAGCCATGAGTGGCAAAGCTCTGGTGAGGAAGAGCAGGGCTGATGCAAGAATGTGTCATTTCAGCCAGCCCCATGGGTAGGCTTGGGTGACGACTGAGTGCCAGTGCCAAAAGAGTAAGGAAGGAAACAAGACACAAGTGAACAACAAAGAATGAACGACAATGGATACAGACAGAACAATTTATTTCTCTGCGGATCCATTTCAAAACCACCTTTGGCTGAAAAGCCTTACCCTGAACTCTTCACTTATTTATGGCACTGATTTAAACAACCTTAACAGAAGGTCAAAAGCACATCAGATTGCTACGGGTCTTTTGTTTCCAGTTTGGTGTCTCATTTCCCTCAAAGATCACTCACGAAAAGCCTACACAGCAACAGAGATGAAAGGCTAGGTGGGGGAGGTAGAAGGAGAAACAGGACGATTGATAAAGAATCAGGATTTTTGTGGCACCACAAGAATTCAAATACTGTTCTACAGAGATCTCCACTACTTTTTAAAGTCAGCAGAAGCAACAACTCTTTTACAAACCACACCCTGTTGCTTTTACCCTGCAATTTTCCCTGTTTTCAGGGGAAATGGCCCCTGAAAAATGGCCTGGCTGGCCATTAATGAGGAAGAGTTGAAGCCTGACACTGACAGCAAACTCTACCGACTGCCCTTCAGCTCACTCTCCCAGGACAGTACTCATGATTTTCCATGTGAGACATCTATTGGCAAGTTTATTTTGAGGGTTCATCAGTTTGCAAGGCAAAATATTATAAAACAATATTTTGAATGGTTTCTGTTATATTTATGAAGAGATAAGAAAGCAGTTGTTCTCTGAATAGTCATGCCAACAAAAGCCATTCCAACTGATCTTGTTTTGAATAAATAGAAGTTATTTTATAATAGTAAAAATTATTTAAGAGGAATAACAAAATAACTTTTACTCAGGAAAAGTTTATTTCCAAGCGGCTTCCAAGCTACCTGCTTTTAAACATCTCTTTTAGGCACTCTGACTTCAGTGGGATTGCTGTGTTTAGGGTAAGGCATGTGCTAAACTGCTACATTAAGTGAGGCCCACAAGTGGAGGTCACTTCACTGTGCATTTGCTAAAGGAGGAGGCCTTTCACAATTAGAGTGATGACATAGACAGTGCCTGTTTCTTGGAAAAAACTTCTTGGCATGAGCAAAAGTCTTCTTATAAAACTATTGCACTTATTTTCAGCAATGTACCCCAAGCATCAAGTTTACTTTCAGATGCTTTACTATACTGCTGTGACACTTCCTTTCAACTAGAATTATTCAAGTCTAATACCCAAAGGCATCTATAGCCACCTACATAAGATTTTCAGCTTTACTGTGAATTCTCCAACAGAAAACACAGACACACACAAGAGTCTGAAAATGCAACTGTTTAAGTCCTCAGATACAGATTTTATATTGCATTTGATCTGGATACTTTTACTTTGAAATCTCATTTAGCTGAATTTTAATTGTCTAAGATGCCCCATTATCTGAACAAGGGTATTAAACCCAAATGTCAATAAACCCATCTGAAAATTGTCTTTATTACCACAGCTTCTCAAATGTCAGTTCAGTGAAACAATTTAAACATGCCATTACAGCAATGAAGGTTCCATGTTGCAGAGTGGTTTATTAGTGTTATAAGTCAATAAAACTTTAAGTGTATGAGTAATCATATAATTATAATAATTAAACTATTTGCATTTTTCATGTTGGTGCTGTAATATAAGTTGAGTGACACTGATCTCTTACTATGTGGTCTCAGACATATTTACACAAAAATCCTTCTTTTAGCCATAGTACATCTTAGTGTTTTTATTCCCAGGCATGAAAGGAGAATTCCAGGTTTTTGTCTTCCTTACCTGATATAGTTTCACCTGAGGCCTTTACATTTTGCCCCATTCCTCATTTTTAGCAAGAGGTTTTACCACAAACATACCCAGAAAAAATGAATTTGCCATAGATCGGAGAAGTGTGGTCACATTGTAGACTGAACATGCCCTTTGTTGATTCCCTTCAGGTCAATCTGTTATTTGTTTGCAGTTCGTAACAGATAAAAGTAATATTGGAAAAGAGATGTCATTTTATTTCAGAATAAGAACCTGGGCCAAGAAGACACTAGGTCTGCAAATACAATTCACCCCACAGATGTGGGATGCTCAGATGTTTTTTGTAGGTACAGCTTGAGTCATCCCCATAAAGTCAAAATTACAAGGTCATAAAACACTTCCCTGTGAAAAGCTGAAAGATTAAAAGCTACAAAACCTACAGGAGACCCTAGGAAGACCGCAGGAGATACCAAAAATTTTTCATTATTATGCACTGAAATAGCAACAGCTGTGAGTTCAGTTCGGACATGTATCTGGAAGTCTGTGTATATATAAGACTAAAACACTACAAATCCTTGAATGTATACGCATTTCAACTCAAAGGCAGTTCATTTAATTTCAACACAGATCTTTTCCTGATTGTGTGGTTAAATGGAAATAAATTGCCTTTGAGAAGGTGGCAATAATATCAGTGTATATTGCTTAACATAGTTTAACAGCTAAATCTGCTGAAGCTCGTGTTTGAACTCCATATTGGAGTGTGCATGGACTGCCAAACAAACTTTGGAAAAAAGATGGAATGTTAGAATTGTAGAATAATTTAGTTTAAATGAGACTTCTGGAGATCATCCTGTCCAACCTTCCTCCTTGAAACAGGTCCAGTTAGACTGGGTTACTCATGGCCATGTCCAGCTGAGTTTTGACTTTGTTGCTTTCAAGGATGGAGACTCCACAGCCTCTCTGCATCCTGTGTTTGGCTAGCTGTATGATGAAAAAGGTTTTCCTTATATCAAATCAGAATATAGAGTTTTCTGCCTTGAGTCTTCTGTCTCTTGCCATCTCACCATGTGTCTTTGAGAAGTCTGGCTCCATTTTAATTTTGTGACCTCCCATTGTCTTTAGAGACCAGTGTTGGGCAGACTAGAGAAGAGTTGCTTCTGAAAGAAGAAAATTGATTCATATTTCCTGTGGTAACACAGTAGGAACTCAGATGGGGGTAATGGAATGGAGGAGTATGTAATTAACACCAATGTGGCAGAGGGCCCAGAAAAGCAAGAAGTTGTCTGAGCTGGGGCAACACAGTCCTCATAATTTAATAGTTGTTCCCTGACAATTTACATGTGTTTTATTGATTCATTGGATAGCATACCTCATGAAACAGGGACAGAAAAAAAGCCATTGCAGCAGCTGTCCCACACACTGGTTGCGAAAGTAATATAAAAGACAGGTTCAGTAGTTCAAAAAGCCCTGCACTGAACTCTTCTCTGCAGCAATATAGGGACTAAAATATAACCAGCAAGGACACTGGCACGAGTCAGCAGCATGAGGATGATGAGCTGTGCTCAGAGCCATGACTTGGAGAACATGCATCAGTGGTTAATGTTTCATTTGGGACCCAAACTGGCTTTTGCAAGCTGCCTCGCACAGAGTTTGCCTTTTTCTTCTCTGCTGAGCAAGAGCTGTGATTTGATAGGGGTGTCCCTCTGCCTACCCTTCTCCTGTGCAGGGTCAGAGCCAGCAACACTACATGAGGGAGGATGTGTTGTCCCAGCATGGTCTTCGTCCCCTGGCATTGCCCAAGCTAATCACTCCATTTCCTGCATTCGGACCCTCTGCTTTTGGTTTGACAGAACATTTCTGCCTAGTGACCAAAAGTTTAATTTAGAAAAGCAATAGTCAGATGTGAAAAGCAAGTAAATGGAGGTGGGCACTTGATTTGGGGGTCTCATTTGCATTTTCTGGGGCAAGACTTTAGACACAAAGGGAACACATCTGCCTGCCTGCATAAGCAGACAGCCAAGATTACGGTGCCTGAGGATTCTGACTGCAGTGCAACCTGTCACACAGATTTTGTTAATTTGGTCATGTTCATTTAAGGAAAAAGGTAGGAAAAAAGAAAGGGTTTCTGCAAAACACAATCCAGAAGCTTACGTAAAATACATCTACTCCAAAGCGAGGTTGTAGTCCTCCCCTGGTCTGCTCTGGTTGGGAATAAGGACATGCGGACAACAGCTGTATTTTCTGTTGTGTGTCCTACCTTTCTCAAGATTGACAGTAATACAAATCACTTCCTGGCACTAAAACACAACTACACCTCCCAGGAAGTTTTTAACAGAGATTACAAGAAAATACCACATTCTTACAAGTGTGAGAGCATCACATCTGCCTAAGTTCTTAGTGGGAGTCAGATATGTAGGTTTACTTCAGATGGGTAGGAGCGGAGCTGCTATGGCTTTAGGTCACCACCACCCTAAAAGCAGTACAGGACTTTTTTAAAAATTTGAGGGCTGACATTTTGCTTGGAAAATGGTGTGTCCAAAACATCAGCTTGCCCCAGTACGCACAGTGGGTAGTTTGATTTAGAATTTGTAAGGAGTAACATCACAGCTTTTCTGAAATGATGGGTGACATTTTCAAGCAGTGAGACAAGGCTGATACAAGGAGCTGATCTGTTGAGACTTCCAGGGGTGTTTGTTTTCTGATTAAATTCATGTGTTTTCTACATGGCAACACGTGGAATGTATCCCTTTGTGCTGAGATTTCCTGCTGCATAGGTAATCCATCAACTTTATTTGACAGACATCTTTTTTTAGAGGAGTGTTTTTTATTTCAGAACAACCATGTAGCTATGTCTTCCTCAAAAACAAATTACTAGTGTTCCCTGTTGGTTTCTTCATGAGATTCCTCAAGAGGGTGCTAGTTTAAAGAACTGGCCTTCAAAGAGAGACATGGGGAACTGGTACTTTCTTTTCATTCACTGATACTTATATGAGGTGACATCTGAGTAATTGAGCTTGAGATCACAAGTTTGGGCAGACAGGCAGAGGCGAGAGGAACAACTGGCCTTATAGCAAAATTTAATTGGGTTACTGTGAAAATAATGCATGGGGTTTTCATCTGAATTTCAAAACTTCACTTTTTTCCATCAGTGTGGATGTTCTATCTCTGCATCTACAGTTAGTTTACATATAAGGTATTTTACCTCTACTTCCCTTAACTTATGTTTATGTGTGTCCATGTGCATACACATACGCATGTACAGATACACATAGAACATGTATATATAAAGCCTACCCTATCTTCTGTGCTGCCTCACTACGTGAGGGAAAATTCCTCTTCGGATGGCATCCATTCTGTGTTGTCTGCCATCTTCCAGCTAGCCTGTTGTGACTTGCAAATTATCTTCAAGCCTTTGAGCAACTGAGAATGAAAGAAGAAGAAAAGTCTTATTGAATCTGTTTTTCACTGTGAACATATCCTCCTGCATACACTTGAAAGACTTAAACCTCCCTAAAGATTTTGTTGAGATGGTCTGCAAGGAGCTGATTGAAATGATTAAATACCATGTTCTCCAAATAGGTGTCCAAGCTGAAATATGTCTTGCTTGAGAAACAAAGAGAAAGAGAAATAATGTTGTGCTATTATTAAAAATTCACCCACAATCTGTCATTGTGCTATCAAAGACAAGCAGAATAAACATGACTCAAGTATATTTAGAGATGAATAGAGAAATTAAGATAATGGAAGCAAATAAATTTACTGCATTTTCTGAAAAGTAAGCAAAGCTATGGGAAAGTTGCTGTGTAATGACACCTACAATATGTTACTAATACATATGTTAAATCTTACAGAAGAAAGTGGCTCTTCCTTATTTGATAGTCGTCACCTACAATTATTTAGAACACTGTAGGGCTCCTGTAAGTCTCAAAGTATTTTTGTCCTTACTTTCAAGAAAAAACTTAGGTTTAGTGAAATGCATAAATGAAAAAACTCACTGGCTAAAATTCTGGTTTTGTTGAACTCCGTAGCAAAACTTCCATTCAATTTCAGACATTTAGTAAATTATTTTATACAGCTACACAGAAGAAGCTTAGATAACTTAAATATCTTTTACATACTATAGTGGTTTACACAGATATGCACAGAAATTTCCATGCACAGTTACTACATCTCAAGGCAAGAATATCTTCAAGTACAAGAAGATGTCCATTTTTAGTATCCCAATAAATGAGATTTCTACTAAACTAGGTAAGATATTAAAATATTGTGTTCTAAAAAATTCAGAATTTAATGTATTTCTTTTCCTTGCAGACTTAATAAAGCTGGCCCACTGGCTATTCTGGGGGGAAGGTATTAGGGGTGCATTTCTGAGTTTTAAGAATTCATGTTTTATGAGGAAAATGTGTATATGTGCATTTGTACTTATGTATGTAAACAGATACATTGTGCCCATACACAAATTTTAACACCAAAAAAATGAACCCTCCATAATGATTTTTAAGTCACTTTCCCTCTACTTTCCCTTTGTCTGCTTTCCTTCCCTTTGAGTCTGCTCTTTGCATGTAAGCTGGTGCACTATACATAGCTCTGAATCTAGTGGTGTGTTTAAAAATGCACCTCTTGTCGAGTTTTGCAGGAAGCGGCTCGACATGGAATGCTTGCTGCTCTATCACTGCCACTTAGGTAGACAAGGGGAAATGTTCCGCTGGCACAGACTTTCCGTGGCACTTCCACAACTTCACAAATGACTTCCTCCATGTCCTTTGGATTTCTCTCAACTTCCTGCCCATCCAGTAGCATTCAGAATGCACCTCTGGGCATTGGTTGGACTTTTTTGTGCTACTTGTTTAGTTTGGTCTTGCTTATGTACAGAAAGGGAAACATGACAATCTTGATTTGTTTTCAGTGGGTTTTTTTGAGTTTTTTTGGCAAAACTGAGCACAGGACCATTTCTGTGGTGTCTCTGAACAGGTGGACATACGTACTGCTGTACCTTGGACTTGTGGTGGTCATCTCTTGCCTGCAGCCAAGCACCTACCTAGTGGCAATGAAAGAGGACCATTCATGTGTGGAGACCTTGTGGGGGGAGAGCATCCCAGAACGCAGGAGACTCATGCTGCAGACCCCTTCACCCCTTCCAGATGTTTGAATCTATCACAGAGTTCTGAACAAAAACAGAGTCACGTCCCAGAGACTCAGTCAAATATAAAAGCAACATTTTCCCATCTGCCTCAAATCTAATTCTCAGCTCTCCTGCCACAAGCACCAAAGAGTTTCAACCCTCACTTTTCTGGAGGACATGCGAATTTCAGCCAGAAGTTAATAAGGTAGGCTTCATTGTATCATTGATGTTTGAATCTTTTCAGAGTGATCTGGTTAAATTTTATGAATCCCTGGTCCCTATTAATATATTATATCTGAATTAATTTCCCCCTTTCCCTGTTTCCTCAGGTATTATTATGTCTTACTGCAGTTACATAAATTCACTGCTCTAATCCCATCCTCTTGGTTATTAGGTAATGTGGTATGCTCAAAGGTGACTGGGTGATTGTAATTTCATTATTTATTTCATTTAATATCCTGAAATAGAGCTTAACATTTGAGCTGTTGTGGAACATGAAACAAACAGAAAAGACCCAAACAAAGTCAGCATGGAGTGATATTTATTCTTACTATGATTAAGCCACTTTTCCACAGACTGTAGGGAGAAGGGCAGAGGTGACCCCCGTCACTGCAGTACAAACTGACATTCACTGGCTGTGAATTATTTCCTTGAACCAGTCCAAAAATGAGTTTGAGCTCACAATTGACACAGAGGCCAAAGAAAGACCCAGATCATACCACCTTTATTTGCTTCATAAACCACTGATTTTTATTCTAGTGCTCCTCCATTAGTGGTTTTGGTTTTTTTTTAACTAAGAAGGAACCTGTTTGACCCACAATGCCACCAAAAAGTAGCTGCTTTAAACCTGTCAGATTAACCAAAACCTTTGCTTTTCAGTTCCAGTGAGACAGGCAAGTGTCCCTTTGAAGAAAAAGAGTGGTCATTCTCCAGTCAGGGAAATATTACTCCTGTCTGAGGTGCTGGAGAAGACTCTGCTGTAAGAGGCTTGCTCTAATCTCGAAGGCGTTAGTGGATGGGAGTCCAAAGGGAACTGGTGGCTGGAGCAGCACAGAGTCTTGACACAGAGTAGGAGGCGCTGGCAATTGTATGGTATCAGGGCCAGACTTGGCACCCATGTTGTTTTTCCTCATGTCTGTTGTTTTGGTTGCTTTGATTTCTGTTTGGTTCATCATTTGAAATCAAATTTTATAGCTGTTCCTGAAAGACATGAGATAGAATAAAGGACACTTTATATTTATAGCCCTTCTGTTCTGTAGGGTATTACCAACTTGTACCGAACCGCAGCACTACTGGTTGGTCTCACAGCAGGAAAAAAAAAATACATAACAGCAGAGACTCGCTGTTCTGCTACTAAAATCTGGAAGTGGGTTTTATGAAGTCAATAACGTTGTTGTGGACTGGTAGGTATAATTACCTTGGCTAGTACTGGTTCTTTGGGATTTGTGGCCTCTTATGAACTAAGAGGCTTTTCCTCAGTTTTACATTTTCAGTAATTCAGTCTCAAAGTTAAATATAGCAGGATTTATCTACCATTTTCGTCAGCTGAAGGTACAGAAAGTGAAAATGACTGATAAAACAGTTAGAAGCATGCCGGTGAATCGCCCTACAAAATGGCAGAATACAGCAGATACTTGATCAGCCATCAGGAATCATTACTGGGTTAATTTGTGTGAAATGAAAGAAGTTGTGAATGCTATCTCTTAAACAGCACTCAGCTAAATGAGTAATTTTTCCACTGGTAGCAATATTAGCAGGTATCTTTAGTGTACTAGAGGAGGAAATGGCAAAAATGATCACAGTCATCTTCATTTTGTTGCTGGAGAAATATGATGAGTGGTGAATGATTCTTAATATCATAACTGTCTGTATGAAAGGAGATGAAAGTGTAACTGGAGAGCATTGTTCATTTTCATTCTTTCTAAGATCCATCATTCTAGCACGCTCTTTTCTCTTGCCTACTTTCAGGTTTGATAGTCGAAACATGGAGAAGAAAATCTTCAAATATTTCTGACATGCAAATAGCTGTTCCTTCAAACATCTTGAAAATCAAAGAAAACATTGTGGGCAATTTCTATAGAACAACTTATGAACTTAAAATGAGTCTAAATATATTTTGTGTTTCCTCTCTTGTATGGTCTAAGAGCAGGTGTGCAATTATCTACATAAGTGCACCATACAAGTGCATAGAGAAAAGTATGTTGTGGGTGGAATGCACAACTTGCCGTGCAATCACCTAGTATTGAAAAACTACCACATTTTCTGAACACACAGGCTTCTTCCATCTGCTACAGCATTCAGCTGAAAAAGCTGCAGCAGGAGCTAAATGGCTCAGTAAAATCTCTGTTCTCAGCACTGGGAGGGACATACACGATACCTCTCCAGAATGACTGCTGTTGCCTGCTGACCTGGCCATTGAGCTGTGTTAATATGGCAGGGGCTAACACAGTAGTTCAACAAAAATGTCAAAGTGCTACCCTATTTGCTGATTTTAACTTACGATCTGGTAACATTGGTCTGGCAGTTACACAACCAGCAGAATGGGCATGGCAGGGAGATGCCTTACAAAAAGGGAATGCTATCGATGCCAGAGCGTGCTCTGTTCAAAACACTGCATGTGGCTGCCTGCCACATTCACAGGAACATTCACAGGAAGATGCTCTGATCTCTCAAATGTGGGCTTGTGCCGGCAGAAGTGTAGCAGGGATGCATTGAGTTTCTCAGGGGTTAGCCCAATACAGTATGAAATTGAAGGCTTTCACTTCTCAGCTTCTTGATGTGGCCACTGAGGATTTGTTCTTTATCCCAGAAGAACATATGCATGGATTTCAGAGGATACCATTCCTTCTTATAAAAAAAAATAAAAAAAGGATAGAGATCATTCATTCCTTCTCAAACATAAAATTTCCATAGCGACACTTGGGGAACAAACGAGCAACTTTGTGGAGCCCATTTTCCCTGTCCTGGACCTGGACCAACACTGACAGAAGTCTGGCTCTTAGCATCTTCCACAAAAGCTGCTTGGATGCCATCCATTTCTTTCTGTCCTTTACAGCTAGACTTGTTTCTCCAATACAGTGCTTCAAAGGAGCAAAATCTTCCTTGTTTCAAACAATACCAGTAAGTAGTGCATAAATTATTCTAACAATTCATATCATGTGGAAGACTACTGCCATGTCCACTCCTTCAGTTACAGTTTCTCAACCTAAGGAAACAAAGTTCTTTCAAGTTTTGTACAGTGGTGATGTTCTTTGGACTTCATTTTCTTGTCTCCTCAAGGTTCTTTCCAGTCCTTCCTATAAATTTCCTAAAGAGTAAAGCCTTAAATAAACTATGTTTATCTAGCTGAGGCTGTCCAGATCATGCTTACAAAAGAATAATTTCTTCCAGTGTCTCACACTGCTAGTGTAACACGTTCTGCTAGTATATTACCAAATGAGAGTTCCCATTGTTTTTTTTCCCCAGCAACATCAGACTGCTGACTTTGGTTGAGTTTGACATCAGCTGTAACTCAAAATCTCTTTTCTGCATTATTGCAGCTTGCCTGTTAGTCTCTTCATTTCTGCACTTCCTGCTCATCAAAATACATTGCACTTGTGTCTGTTGATCTTCATCATTAATTTCAGACCATTATTTCAGTTTATTAAGAATTCTGATCTTTTATTCTCCAAAATGATTCAGTGTTATGCACGAATTCCAAGTGCATTCTTTAGACTAAGTCATCAATGTTCAGAAACAAAGTTCAGAAAGTACTTTCACTACTCCTGGAGTTCTCTACATTGAATTTCAGAGGCTGCTTTACCTTGAGGGTATTTAAATTATCCAGATTTTTCTAGCCTTTCTTATTATGCCCTTAAAAGTATATGCATTAGGCAAACACCAGTGACCACATCAGTTTTCCACCAGTAAACTGAGAACAGAATTAGTCCAAGGACTAATTAAACGGCATGCAACTAACCTGGGTATTTATCATCGCTTTGTATTTATTTTTAATCCAGTGACAGCGTGCAGTTAACCAAACCATTTTTGGCACCTCCTGTTTTCTCCAGCTGTTTAAATATGTTGTTGTGGTTTCAGCTTCTTTAAAAGGTCTTCTGTGCTACAGATTTGTTTTAACTGATTGTTTGTAGAATATTTTTAGTCAGAATTTGCTGTAATAGTTATTAGTGGGTTGCAGTTCATGAGCTAAATCCATCATTATTTAATTAATCATTTCCGATGGTATTTTGTTTGGCCTTCTGGTGCAACAGCTGCATATCTCTAATGTTTTGGGGACAAATCTTCAGGGAAAAAAAAAAAAAAAAGAAAGAAAGAAAAAAAGGAAAAAGGACCCTGGAACTTGCAATGGCTGTTGTGGTTATTTCCTTAATCTTTCAACGCGTGCAGAAGGCAATGTGGCCCAGTACGAAGCTGAGCAGCATACTTTTCCATAACAATGTTTATTTCTGTTTTAAGGAGGTTAGGTTGATTGGGTTTTTTTAAATGGAAGCTGAGACAGAAAGCAACATCTAGCTGAAAAGTTTCCCTGGTGTAGAAGTGTGTCTCCTAGCTCTGCCAGTACGGCAGAAGAGTAGGAGTAGTTTCTGCACCTGGAGAAGAGGTACCAGGTTGCTTGAGCTGTGTATGCCTTTTAGACTGCGGGATAAATGCAACAGTGAGCATCCTGTAAAACATCTCTCTAGGGGGCTGGCATGAGGACTGGAAAATAAAAACGGTGGGAACAAGTTGACTGGAAAGATTTTAGAATCTCCATCCCTGGAAGTATTCAAATTTGACTGGAGGTGACTGAGCAACCTACTGTAGCTGACCCTGCTTCAGCAGATAATTGGACCAGACTATCTTCAGAGGTCCTTCCCTACCTCTGTGTTTCAGTGGCCCAGTGAGGTGGCACTAACCTCAGCCCTGCCCTTCTATTCATGTGGCTGAAGAAGCAGAGGAAGAGTCCAAAACAGTTTCCACAATTGTATTCCGTTTTCTGTCACATTTACTTTCCCAAAACTTTTGCCAGTTGCAGATTAAGTCTACCATGCTGAGTTTCTGGTTTAAAGCTGATTCTTAATTGGAATAATTATTATTCTATGTTTTACTTCAGAATGAACAAAATGACCGTATATTAAAATTGGTTTTATGACATGGTTAAAGGCATAACCTTTACCCTCGTTACAATAAATAAAACAGTGTACACTGTTCAGTATTTCTTGTTTCTGCCCTGTTGTTAGCTTTCCTTTGAGTGGCTGTTTCGATAACTAGTAAGTGCTGAAAAATTGCTTTATCCCTAAGCTGTTTCCTTCCAAGATTAATAAATCTTTCCTTAACTTTTTGTTGTTTTATATTCCTCACAAAATCCAACTTATTTTTCTGTTCTTTATTCTTTTGGACTAGGCCCACATCAAGCCATGCAAGGGAAATAATGAAACAATTGATCAATTAGTTGGATCGATAGCTCTGTTTTGACATTCTGCATTAAGCAATAACTAATCGCCCAATCCTAAATGCTTTTAAAAACATATCTAGGAAATCAATAACACAGTAACTGCATTTTAAACACAAGAATGAACACAGCTATGCAGGATGACATGGGCACCCATAAGCAAGGTATGTGCCACAGCAGCAGCATTTTCTGCTGTTTTCCTTTTTGCTTTTATGTTTTTGTTCACATTCTTTCCCCCATAGTCACTTCCATTCATATGAGGCAAATCAATAGCTCACCCAGAGCTTTAGTAACAGGTGACCATAGGAGCTATGAGATTTGTAGGAGCTACCAAGACATGAACATGTCCTCCTTGCTATACCACATGGTCTTCCTAATTCACAGAGAAATGAAGAGTCACAGAGCTGGGAGG
Organism: Thinocorus orbignyianus; assembly: GCA_013400375.1. Classification (NCBI taxonomy): domain Eukaryota; kingdom Metazoa; phylum Chordata; class Aves; order Ciconiiformes; family Thinocoridae; genus Thinocorus; species Thinocorus orbignyianus. The sequence goes on from VXBW01006931.1 coordinate 45,822, forward strand.
TGTGTCCAGACAAGGTAATGCTTGCTAGTCGAGCTTAGTCTCTCCTCTTTTGTGTTCAGACTTCCTATTTTAACTCATTCTTCCCATTTTTTCACCCCCTAAGTAGTAATATCTCTTGCCCCATTGAAGTAGTGTTTCATTCTGTGTTACGGTGAGGCTCAACACATTTCTCTACTTGTTCTTGAAAATCTTTCCTTTCTAGTATGTTTTTATCTTTAATTGTTGAACTTTTATGCTTTTTTAGAATTCTATTTATTTTGTGACCAGTCGTTGAACAGTAGTAGGTAAAAAAAAAAAAATATTTAATTTTATGTTTTTCAAAAATCCTTCAATGGGCAATTTTAACATTTGGAGCCTAGATTATTTAGGGACCTATTCCAGTAGATGTTCTTCCAAAGTCTAATCCATTCAGGTTTTGTAATAGCTAGCTTTATATCAAAACACTGTGAACATCTTAGGGTGGAAACAGACAGAACATATACACCTAGAAGTGATTTAGTAAGCACTGATGTTCTCTGGTAAATTAAAATTCCTTCTGTGAAGTCCTGGTTTCGTTAAAGTAGATGAGAATTTTGCTATTGATTTGAATGATGCCAGAATTTACTTCTTCTGTCAACCCAGACACAAAATCTGGTGGGATTTTTTTTTTGTAAGACATAGTTTAAAAAGCAGTTTGAGAAACAACTTCTTGACTGTGACATCTAGCACAGTTGAGTCTTTACAGAGGTCTGTGATACCACATTTTTTGTGAGTGAGAGATGCATGACACAAGTTAGCACACATGAGTATCATGCTAGATTTACTTCCTTCCCTTGAGAGGATTTATCCCAGGAGGTAGTTTCCACAGCTCTATGTGTACTGTGCGTGTTTTCTTATTTTTGACAGATACCCTCAATGATTGAGCAATTCAGGGCAATTCCATATAATATGTATCATCTTCGTTTAATGAGCAGATCAAGATGATTTCATGTAGTGTACTGTAATAGAAGGTAAATGATCCTTTTCATTTTAGCTCTTTCAAAATCTCACACATTATACAAAATATGTCAGAGATGGAAATTGCCTATGAAATAGATTTGGACTTGCCTGAGTCATTTAAGAATATTATATGCTGGATTGGTTATTGAGCTGTCTGCTCTGTGCATATGTATTCATACAATGAGTTAATTCAATAACTGAATTGTCAGGAAATGTGCCCAGGAAGAGTGAGAATTGAAACCAGATATATACTCCCTATCAGATACTTCAGACGTAATACAAAAGCTGATCATTTAATGCTTTTATTGTCACTCCCTGCTGAGCTCAACAAGTTTAGTTATGAGTCCAAGCATGTAAAGGAGCAACAAATTTCAGCTGGGCTTAAAGAAAGTCCGATAAGCAGAACAGGGAGTCTAACAGTGCAGTAAGATGACCCTAGACTTAAAAGAGTACTTGAGAATTTAGTCCCTATTCAAGCACTTGGCAAACCAATCCCCTAAGTAAGATATACCTTTTTGCAATTTTAAAAATATTATTTTATAGTTTGTTGTTGTTGTTGTTTTCCTGCTGCTAAAATGAAATATTTATTCTAAGACAGTTGTTTGGCCTACCATATTCCTCCTTGGTCACATCTTCCTGCAGGAAGGAACTGGCTACATAGCCATGTCAGACCTGAGCATCAAATGTGGTTCTGTCTTAAGAGTCTCATCATCTGGGGCCATCTAAGAGCAAGTGATTCTAATAACCTGCTCTGAAGAGGAAAAAGGCAGAGTCTGAGATAAAGAACAAAGTCCAGAGAGGCTATCACAGGCATCACTTTTCCAGGACAGTCAGCTAACAAGAGAAGCGATGGATCAGATGATGAAATGATGAGTATTGCACTGGTTAAATAGATTATTTTGCTGAATCTGAGCTAAGTAATTTGAGAATTTGAGATAATAGGAAGATATTGGAAATGGAAAAATGTGAACTAGGTAAATATGTCAATGGTATTTTTCAAATAGACCACAGCCTCTGAACTTCTACAAAGACTGTATTCAGTCCCACAGGTATATCAGATCTGCAGACAACCAAAATATCTCCCTTGAATTCACAAAAATTCTCAGATGCCATTTTCAAGGACCCTTTGAAAATCATGTTTTACTAAGCCTGGAGGTATATTTTGCATTTCTGTTTGGTCAGTGGCAACATTCAGATCTATGTATAGGTGAATGTAGGAACCTGGGATTTTTGCCGAACATTACAGTATCTCTGAAGTATCTTTTACAAGGTGGTGAGTGTTCTAAAAGTTCTCCTGCTATGAACAGCGTAGTAATGTATATGGGTACTCACCTGTATTGTTAGAGGAAATCTTCCTATTGACTGCAGTGGTCAAGACCAGAGTGACCTCTTCTCACATCTGGATGTTCTTGAGATCCTCTGAGAGGCTGAACTCTGAAACTGTGCAGGGAGAATTTCCCACAGATCTTGCTTGTCCTAGACAACCTTGTTGTGTATGTTGCCTATGTTATTTATTTTCATTTACAAAGAACAGAAGAGTCTTGATATAGAGCTAGAAACGTGGATGCAAGTTTGCAATGGAAGGTGCTTTATGAAACCTGTTCACACTGATCAAATTTCTTCCTACTGTATCTGTTGTCCCCTCATTAACCACTATGCTTCCTATGCAAGGATTTTCACCAGTTTGTAGGAGGCCAGGTCTATGTGGTTTTGGATCTGGAACCCTAGCATTCAGTTACTTGGAATTTGCTTTTGCAGGCTGAGACAGGTACAAAGAGGAACCTGGATCCCAGACAAAGAAGGATGTGCCCTTGTCCAGTGTTAAGTGACACAGGACTAACTTCTCTTCTAATCCTTGGGAAAACTGCACTTTTAGAAGAGTCTGGTGTCTGAATTTGTGAAAATATTTACTTTGTAGGCAACTAGGCTATGTGGGATTCAAGGTCTCTGTGGTTTTGAGCCTTGCTGGACGCATTAATGAGGAGGAGCAAGGCCTGGGCACTTGACTCAGGCTGGGGAATAAATGTTTCATACCACTAACATCACGTTCAATATAAATTAGAAGGTTTGCTGCATACTTTCTCTCTTGTTTGAGGCCCCTGAGGCCTTCCTCTCCTTCTGAAGCCATAGCACTTGCAGGGTCCAACGTTTGCTGTCGACTGCTGGGAGTGCACAGCTTCCTACTGATACAACTGGCAGAATATAATCCTTGTGTATGTTACATTAGTATCAGTTCTTTAGTATTATTATTAATTATTTAGTCTTATCCTATTAAATCTGTTTATATTTCAGCTCTAATCTTTCCCTGTTTTCCCTGAATCCATTTCCCCAGTGGGAGGGGTCATCAGGTGATAGATAATCATCTAACTGACAAAAAAATTGTTATGGGTTTTCTAAAACCATAGCTGTCCGACACCCTGTGCTCCCAGGCAGAGACACAGAGCACAGAGATATGCTTTCTGCTTCTCTGTGCTGCAGATGCAATAGTGCCATAGCAGATACTTCCGCATCTTCATCTATTGGCTTGGAAAACAGGACATGAATTTTGAGACAGACACCAGAAGACACAGTACAAGAGTGCTCTTCCACTCACATCCTTGCCTTCCTCTATAATTAGCTAATGAAAATACTTTACTTTTTCATTTCTAAGGCTAATAATAAAAGGAGAGCCTGCATGTGAGCCAGATAACATATTTAGCTTCTTTGCTAACATATTAAATAAGAAAATTTTACCTTTGATTTTAGGGTAGTTAACATAATCTTCTTTTTCACGTTCCACCTATCTTTATAATTCATGAATTCATTTAATTGTTTCTTTTTGTACCATTCACCATTTATATCACCCATTCCCCTCAGCTCAAGAATACTGCTCTCAAACAGGTTTTATCTTCAGATGATTACTTTTCCATGAGAAGTAGATTAAAATGACCATCAGTTGGGATGGCACAAATACCTTATGATGTATTTGAACTTGAAGCTATCTGCGGTGGGAGATGCTGTACTGTAAAATGCTTTTTCTCTGGGGTACTTCTGTAGTTTTCAAGCTTGTATCTTTCTGCAATGGAAGAATACAAAGTATATCCTACAGAAATGTAATTAATTCTGAACATTGCCAATGAATGCAGAGTGGAGCTAGTATGCTGGGCCCTGCTAATCTCTGTCTAACACTACTGATTCCATTACACAAATCCCTTGAATGAAATCAGGAAACAGGAGAAAATGAGTGATTCCAATAAACTTGGAAGTAATTTTTTTCAGAACATTGTAAGTCTGATTGATAAAGGCCGCTTGATATTTTCTGTGAGGCTAGACATTCCTCAAAATACTATCTCATGCAAACACAATTCATCAGTACAGCATCTCTTCAATGAATGAATTGCTGCTTATGATAAACTTGAGGTCTCCAGTTACAAGACTGGAAGGGATCAATTCATAGATATTTGGGAGGAATGAAGGCACTGTGAATAAAGTCCTTAATGGCTCAGATGTTGGAGAAATTGTTAATAACAGGAAGATATTGCAGAAAGATATAGTAGATGGTGCAGTCAAACAAGTTCATCAAATAAAGTCAAATGAAGAACCTGAAGCTAACGATTAGAAATGTTAAGTTTGTACTTAGTGACCAAAGCCTACATTCTGGGAAACAACAATTCTGTGAAAAACTTAGAATATGTTGTAGATAATCTGGCAGCAAGATGTCTTTTTGTCAGGTAGCTGTTCATCATGCAGGAATTACTGAGTGAAACTTTTGGATGGGTAGAGGAGGTCTGACTGGGGAATGACTACTTTCTTCAGACTCTAAAAGTCCATGATTCCTTTATATTAGGTGCTCTGACATCAAAATCTTCATTGCTTCAAGACAATATATTTACTTAGGAGAATCTGTCCCAGGAGGCACAATGTGAATGTAATTACTTCTTCTAGTAGTGGCCAGCTGGGAGGTAAATTGCAGTAGATCAGAAGTCTTTCCTGAAGAAAAACCCACCCAAGCCTAAAACATAATAAAACAGAGGTGATGAACATAGTTTTACCAAAGAAGGTCAATAAATACAGTTTTAAAAAGACCACGTTCATTGCAGGGATCATTTTATTCTGTAGAGGTGGAACAGGCAAGATTAAGCCTTATTCTCCAAGCTTGAATCACTCAATTTGATTTTAAAAGTCATTTAATCTCTTAATAAGTATTAAACATGTTCAAGTTTAACATGGAGAAGTCATAATATTTCAGCATTCTGCTCTCCCCTGTTTACACTCAATTAAAAGGCTGTAACCAAATATTAAAGAAAAAGCCATCACTTTCCTGAAGACAAATCAAATTGTGTTTTGTGGTAGCGGCACATAATCAAATTGCCATTTATTTCACTGCAGAGCCTATTCTGAATTGATTGGCCAATTAAGCTATCACTTGCTCTTTTTTTGGCAAAAAAAATAACTGCCTTTGAATCATCTGGTTTGCTCCTAAGTTCACAAGGCTATGCAGGGCCCATGGGTAAAATCAGATGCAGGGATGTAGATGGCTTTCAGGTATGAATCTGCACTAATCATCAGTACTTCACGTTCACCCTGCCTTGAGAGGTACCTCAGAACAGTCAAGGCTCGAACAAATTAAGACTGAGGCAGAGCTCTGTAGGGATTTCTGGGACTCCATTTCGGACTAGTAGGTTTGATCTCACTTCTTTGACAAGCAGGTAGTATCTTCTTTCATTAGATACATAGTTCAGCTGAATTTTATCTCTGCTCCTTTCAAAGATGTAGTTTAATAAACAAGAGCCAGCAGCCACATTGAAATTCTATAAGGTCATTCTCCAGAAAACAAACCTAGTTGCTTTAATTATCTATGTAAATGTTTTCTTTTTGTATTAGCAGCGTTTTTGGAAGGCTGCTGATTTCACAAAATGAAAGAATGGCAGGGGTTGGAAGGGACCTTTGAAGATCATCTAGTCCAGCAAAGAAGGGTTAACTAGAGCAGGTTGCACAGGAATGCATCCAGGTGGGGTTTGAGTTATCTCCAGAGAAGGAAAATTCCGCAGCCTCTCTGGACAACCTGTTCCAATGCTCTGATACTCTCCAAGTAAAGAAGCTTTTCCTCATGTTGGGATGAGGCTTGTGCCTGTTGCCCCATTTCCTGTCACTGGGCACCACTGAAAAGAGTCTGACCCCATCCTCTTGGTGCACACCCTTTAGATATTTATAAGCATTGATGAGATTCCCTCTCAGTCTTCTCTTGTTCTCCAGAGTTTCGACAGCCGACCTTTAAAAGCTAAAGAGCTGCTCCCCACTGACATAATAGTGCAGAAGACAAAGCATTACCTAGAAATAGAAAATATTTTTGTCTGTGTATTTTTATTGGAAAGTGCTCTGTCCTTTGCGGGGGAGAGGGGAAATAAAACGCAACAAAACAAAAACCCCACCCCAAAGACAACCACAAGAGACAAGCCATCTGGTAGTAAAAAGTCCCGGGGAGGGCAAAGGACTTTATTTTCACCATCTTCTGTTATAGTGACAACCAGAAACTTTTTGGTTGTTAGAGGAAGATGATGAGTTTTGTCCTTTGGCAAAAGAACTATCTTGCAGCAAGGCTGTAGCAAAACTGGACGCTGTTGCTTGCAGTAACCAGAAGTCAGAGAAATCCTCCTTGCATCATTGAGGATGGCAAATAAGCAACATTAATTTGCACTGAAATACTGCTTTATAGTGCTTATCAGTTACTGGACTGAACTAAGACCTTTGGTTCTGGTTCATCTTCTAGATTTGTAATTAAAGTGGCTGACTAGGAAAACAGATCTGTTGTGCTCCCTAAAACTCAGAAAAGAAACAGGCCCTTACATGTTCTTGGTAATTCAGCCAAAGACATAGTTATGCTGTGGGGATACAGTACTTCACTGAATGTATCTGGAGATACCTTCTGGCAGTAAGAACACCTAATTCAGGCCCCTCAGATTGATGCCTAACACTAGCTAGGAGGAATCTTGACCTTATATCCTGAATCACGCACATTCTGTATCTAGCTTTGTTAAAGAATTGTTTTGTCTCCTGAGATTAACTCATTTGATTCCTATGACAATTTCTAAAGCCATAAAACGTTGTTCTGTGTTTCTTATTAGCTCAGAAAATACCAGAGAAAAGAGAGTTACAGATAGATATGCCATCACAACTAGGGCTAAATTCCAATTTAATTTTAAAGTAATGGTTGCATTTCTTATTTTGCAAAGTCTGTTTCTGTTTAAATCACACTGTTGCTTCTTTTCTTTCACCAAGCTCACTTAAAATAGAAATATTTTGTTGCCATAGCAATGTTTTTCCCTTTGTAATTCTGTTTCAGGTTCACTGGAAACTACACTGCATAGCCAGAATTGAGAGATGGAAAAAGGTTTCAGATCATCTCCTTCATCTTTTGGTTGGTGTCTAAGGCATGTTGAGGGGCGATTTAGACTAGATAGCAGGAAGAAATTCTTTCCTGTGAGGGGGGTGAGGCACTGGAACAGGTTGCCCAGAGAAACTGTAGGTGCCCCATCCCTGGAAGTGTTCAAGACCAGGCTGAGTGGGACTTTGAGCAATGTGGTCTAGTGGGAGGTGTCCCTGCCCATGGCAGGAGCGTTGGAACTCAATGATCTTTAAGGTCCCTTCCAACACTAATCATTTTATTATATGATTCTGTGAAATCACAGGGCCAAAACAGATCAGTCTCTATGTAAAAAACACTTTCTGAAACACGTTGTCAAATGCACCAACAAGGCTATTTCTACCAGGACTGGATGTCTGTTTCCGAATTGTAAATCACAAGCAGAAACGGTCTGGGGATCTTGCAATGTTTACCTCAGTCACTATTTTCCTCCTTTGGCTTCAGAAAAAGTGAAATGTCTCATAATAACCTTATAAACAACTTGGGCTTTAAATATGTCAGGGAACTAAGCTAGAGTAACACTGAACAGAAATTAGTTTTGTGAACAGTGTGGTGCTTGTTTCATTTTAGGATTAGATTAGTGGGTCTGTTTTCATTACTGGGCACTTAAATCTCCCTGTTCTTTCTGTTTCATCAGGCTTTGAGCTACTCTATTTAAAATAACAGCTTACTGTAACTGTTGAATACGATAATTCACGTTCGTTGAAACACTGTTCTTCCTGCCACTGTTGTCTTGATACTTAACACAAAACCTGTAGGGAGGAAAGGAATTGCAGATGCCTGACACACCGGGCTCAGGGCTACTGAGCTCGAGGAGAAGGACATGCTTGACATGACTTAACTCTCCAAACCAAGCCCAAAAGAAGCCAATGGAAAAATTGCAGGAGAATTCAAATAGTGAGCTTTTTCTTTTTCAGTGCTGGATATATTACCACGTTAAAATACGTCGTCTTTTCTCCTTAAAAAAAAAAAAATAAAAAAAAATCTTTGAATAACTAAAATCTGCAAAATAGCTGTGTTCTGGAACACCATCATTATCATCACACCCAAATTACAGTCTCTAACTTCGTAGCAACACAGAAGCAACCGAGGGACTCCTTGCTGGCAAAAGCATCGTATACTATAACTTCGCCCAGGGCTTTGCAGTCAGCAGTTCTAATAACTTCATTTTCCCTGTGAATTTGGCATTGAAGAGGAGACAAGCCCATACATCAGTATGGGTGCTTTCTGGTACCTACAAATCATGGTTAAATGGTTACCTCACAAGGTGCACCTTGACACTCTATTTCTCTCTGTCACCACCAGAATTATCGTGGAAACACATGCATTTCTCCTAGAGAATACGTCTAAAATATCTGCTTTATGTGAGGAAGCTATTAAAAGGTGCTGACTTCAGAGTGTGAGTAAACCAGTCAGTTTTAAGAATCCTGCAAATATAAATTGCTTGAACTGCACCTTCCTTTCCTGCCTTCATAGTGCCTGACTGCAAGTTACAGGTCCTGGCAGAAGCACACTTCCCAAGGGAAACAAAGGCTTTGCAAACCAAATATTCCCATGGATCACTCATAAATATTTAAGTCTTGCCTGAAGAGTGATTTTCAGAGAAATATAAATTGTGCAGATTACTACTGTCCTCTCAGTGAAAACATCAAGTCACAAAAATCAGTGGTATATGCGTGATGTACTCTTACTCTGTGTTAATTGAGATAAATTTATTTTACAATGCAAAATCATTTTCCCTCATGCTGGCACACGGTGAATGATGCTACCAAGGCCAGATTCTGCTCTCAGAAATATACGTGCAATGCTGACAGGAATCATACACTACCAGGTAAGAATATAATTTGACTTACAGGCCAGGGACTTTGGTTGCTTAAAGCTCTTCTGAAATGGGAGAGCAGGAGAGAGAAAATTGCTTTTAATTTATCAGAACAATGAATGGAGGGCAATGACTTTGCAGGTAATCAAACAAAGCAAGAATGTCAGGTGTTCAAAATGGTGTGTATATGAAGAGGTGTGGTAGCATATATAAACTCGTACTCCATTACGTCTAGGGAAACAAAAGTGGAAATGTTGATACAAGATTCCCTAGTGAAATAGGCTCCCATACAAACATTTTGGAAGGATAAGAAGAAATTTTGCTAATGCAGAAGAATTTTCTAGGTCTCCTGTTTTAACCTCCCTGAAGCCCAGGAGAATAAGGGCAGACTGTGCCCCTATGCTGTTTGAAAAAGCACCATAAACCTCAATCCAGAGGAGCGTTAATTTGGTAGGCATTTTTAAAATTCTCTTTCTGAGTAGGCTGACAGCACCCTTTACAAAAGTGACTTGCATCCAGGAACTGCATTTCCAAACACCACTAAGACAGACAGGTGGCAAACTTCTGTTGGCTGGTATGGGTACGTTCAACAAAGCCTGCTGAACCACGCCTGCTTGCAAAGTCAGCTCAAGGTGCGCTCAGCTCACTGGGACACACAGCGGTTCCTGGGAGTGTCTGATCCCTCACTGTGCACATGAAAGAGCCTTCTCCTATGTTGCTTCCAAAGCTATCCAAATGAGAAACCTTCATGTACCTCAGAGGAGCCACAAAAGCCGTGCTTATCTATGCTACCTGTGTTAATGTGTGTGGGATTCCTGGCTTGGTGGCTAACTACCCCTCCCTGCCGGTGAGGTACTTGCTTCAAATATTTGTGGTGCCTCAGTTAAAACAAAAAGGCCTACCACTTCTCTTCTCAGTTTGTTCCTCCAACTCTCTGCTATACTGATTAATATTGTTTGGCTGTCCTGCAGTACTGCCCACGGATACTGTCCAGCTGTTCTAGAGATTTTAATGCCATACAAAGGAGTTCTTTCCATTCCTCCCCACCCATCTATTGAACACCTGATCTAAGACATAAGACACTAAATAGCAGATGGGAGGAGCAGAAAGCCCTGGCAAACCAGCATGGATAAACACAGTAAGCAGTGGCTACCCCACACCAGCTCTTTGTTTAGCTCTTGCCATGTGTTTTACAGGGGTCATAATGGAGATGAGTTTTAGGGAGGGACCTGGCATAGAATGGAATAGTCTCCACAGGGAGTTTGTCTCATGCACGAAACGCCTAAGGGGAAAGGTGCAGGACAGTCAGTAACGATTACTATGCTAATGCTCTGCACCCTGGTTGCTTAGTGTGAGTGGCAAATATATTTTTAAGTTGTTTTTTCAGTCATTAGAGAACTTCAGATGTGAAAGTCTTTACCAAAGAGTGATTGTCTTTGATTTTTTTTCCCCACCTGCAGATAACATGTAAGTAAANCACAGAAGTCAAGATATGTCTCAGTGAAATGCATGCAGGCTTCTTACCTTGAAAACAAATAGTTAAGCAGGCACAGGTATGGGCAGCTCTCAGAAAACAGTTATCTCCAAAAGGTCAGGTTATCTTCAAGCATGTTGCCCCTTTAACCAAACAACTAACTCTTTCAATTCATCATTACTAGAAACTTGCCCCAGGCGGTTTGCTGCACAAGGCATACTCATTTCCCTTCTAGTGGAAGATGACTGAGATTTTAAGTGCTTGCTTATGGGTTGTTCAAAAAAAGCCTGAGGTCTAATGATTTAACATTAAGCAGTAGTTTCAAGTTGAATGCTGGAAACTGGAGAAATCCCTCTTAGGTATTTATGTGGTTTAAAGACTAAGTGAACTGCATATTTCCGTTTAGCAAATCTGTGGTCAACTTGATCACTTTAATATGGCAGCTGAGGTGGCAGGAGGAGGAAGTGAAGAGATTTATTGAAAAACCATCAGCTTAAATATGTATCAGACCACAGAAAGGTTCCAAAGTCCCCAAGGGCAATTTTTGCTTTTTTTGGCCTGTGGGTCTTTTTTTTGGAACATGGTTAGCTTAAATGGTAAATAATAGGTGATAATAACAACCATCTGGTTCCTATAGGATAGAAAGTGACTGACAAAGCAGCTGCCATTCTGCTTTCTCTCACTCCCCTTGTCAGAACTTCAAAGCGCCTGTTTAATGTGGTATATTAACAATGCTATTATGACTATAAATATTAAACCCCAAATCCTCATGAGTATCTCTGCTGAACAGAGATTTGATTCCTGGGTATGTGATTTTCCAGTGGAGCTGCCATCAGAGCCATAGGGAGTGCTCCCCTGTCAGAAGTGCATGACATGATGTGTGGGGCATGTTCTGCTTCTGGCATGCACTTCCCAAAGACTTAGATGGTCACAGCTGGGGCTTTGAGCATTTTCAGTCCCCTCTACACAGTATCCCTGCATGAGACATTGCCAGAAATCTTGGTGCAAGTCAAAAACTCATCCAGTGTTCACTGGAAAGTCTGGAAGGTGGGAAAAATAGTAACAGACCACAACACTTTTATTGTCATTGCATTTGGGGATTGCTTTCCCAATAAAATGCCATCAACTTCTTGGATGAGCAGGATTTGGGCACATAGTTTCCACTTTCCTAGAAATTACATGCTTAAAATTGTGCATTGCTGAAAATACAGGGGTTCCTGGTAATGACAGCTTTACCACTAGCTGAGATTAGATGTTAAAGTAGCAGCCTTACCTTCCCATGTAGCAAATTAATGCAATTTTCCCCATTTTTAGGGTGTTGGTTGGGGTGTTTTTTTCCAGAGCTTTCTTGCTCCTTCAAAAAGATCCTCATTACACTTGTGATCACTGCAGCTTTTCAAGGGTTTTTGGAAGGAAGAAGACCCAGGAGAAGAGTCACAGAGGACATGTGCAATCCCTAAAGCTGTCCATGCTGGCACCAGGAGTGGAAGGTGAGTAAGCAGTTGCAGAGTATTTAAAAATTCCTACTGGAAGGGCAAGGAGCAGGAGCACAGCTTCATTTCTGAAATTACTCTGTAAATTTAATTCACAGGAGGGACTGAAGACCAGAAAGGGCTGCAGCATGGAGGATTAGGATCTCCCCCCAGATTTCCACTGAAAGGAGAGCCAAGAGTCTTCCTTACTTAACAATAATAACTTACTTATATTTACCTCCCCAGAGTGCTGTGAGACTTAATTAGTTAATGTTTGCAAAGTGCTTTGCAGATGCGAAGAACAATATAGGTACTAAGTATTATTAACTGGCAGAAGACTTCCCCAAGAGAAGTCTCTACAGTCTATTAGTGCTGAATTATTCAGTGAGCTCCCTAAAATTATGGGGCAAGGTACAGAGAGCTCTTCCTCAGAAACACCATGAGCCCACTTTTACAGCCTCCCTGTATTTCCCACCCCAAGGCCACAGATCAAAAGGTGCCTGTGTTCCCCTGGCAGTACACCACAAGACAAGCCATGAGGACAAGGTCAATGAGACTGAGGGGACCTGAACAGGGAGTTGTCTGTTCTCCACCAGGCTAAAGACAGGTTTTCATTTTGTGTCATGGATATAGCTTGAATAGTACCCCAACACCTTTCACAAGTTTCTCCTGCTAAGATACATGGAAGACCTGCTTCCAAGCCAGCCTGGAGCCTGATTTTCCCCAGGAACACAGAGTTTGCTACCCTACATTTGCTGGACAACGGCAGTAGCCAAAAGAGAGCAATAAACTGTTGCGTGACTTACAGAATGATCGCTGTGGTTTTTTGCTAATGTGTAAGCTGAATGCTATGCAACACGACTGACAAGCTGGAAATCTTCAGCTGACAAACGAAAATAAACAAACAACAAAAATGTCTCAGATACATTTCTTCAGATGCTATAGAGACTAGAAATTATATGATGTATTGCTGTTTAGTTTTCCATTTAATTTCTACCACCATCAGAATTGCTTGTACAATTCTTGGCTACAAATGCATGGTTTTCAATTTTTTTACTTCTGCATTTTGCTCTTTTTCTTTCCTCTACGTGTGTACTGACTTTCCAGATGGATTGTCCAGTTGGCTATGTACAATATTATCCCACGTGTTTACAGAAGAAGAAAAGTAGATTTTCTGGCATCTGAAAAGCACAGTGATATAAAAATAAGGAATCCAAATAGTTGAGGTTACTTTTTCCATCTTGAAGGCATCATGAACAGGGTGGATGTAGTTCAATACTTGTGTCCCTGTGCAGCTCTCTCCTGAGGTTATATTCAGATGTACCTAAATATTTCTGGTTCCTGCTTGTACCACAGACACTCTGTCTGTCCCAAAAGGGTTTTGGAATGTCTCCTCCTTCTGCCCCATCAGCAGCTGTGGACAGTCATTTGTTTCCCACTCATCATGAGTGGCACCTCAAGGGTACAGCTAGAAGCGAGGTGCCTCTCCAGTGCTGGGGGAAGAGGACAACACACTAGGAAATGGAGCAAGAGTATGTTGTTTTGCCTCAACCGAGGGAGAAACAGATATCCATATACCAGCAGCCTTCATAGAATCACAGAATCATAGAATGGTTAGAGNTTATCCTACTTCTCCCTGTGCATGGAAAACACTAGCACATACCCAACCTGCTGTGGCAAGTCCCCAGCACTCTGCAGGAGGAAAAGTATATGTGGGGTACCTGAGCCTAACACTGCATCATCGAAGAACAATACTCAGCACTGAGTGCCTAGCTCTACTGAGTGCCCACAAGCTATAAGCAAAACAAAGGCAACCCTTAGGAGGCTTTCCCCAAACTGTTTACTAATTCAGTGTTTCTATTATCACATACATAGAGAAAACACACTAGTTTTACACCATAATTCTAGGGATTTCATATTAAAAATCTGCTTGGATTGTTTCAATAATTGACCTATAACTGAAGAAATTATGCAATAACCGTATACTGGAATCAAAATTTGAACGATTTTCAGCCATGTGTGTATTACAAAGTAGATGTGTGATGCTTCAATCTTTTATTTGCCACAGCTGACAAAAAGTGAGCTACCAGTTCCAAAAGCAAAATATTTTTTTCCTGCCAACAAAGACTAGGAGATTGTTGTGCTCTCCTTCTCACGGAATCTGCATTAGCAATGATGGCAAGCATGCTTAATACAGATAGAGAGAACAGGATGTGTGAGGTATCTTATTAGGTGGACTTTCTTCTTCAAATAGCGGTACACATTTCCTTTGAAAACCTATTTATTTTGATAGGTCACCGCAAGCTAAACAGCTGCTGCATTTCCCATCAAACTCAAAGTTGGTTCTTTGTGGTTTTCTCCATTCCATTTCACTATAGATCAACTGACGAAGGCTCTTCTCGTAATCAAAATAAATACAACCAACATGTACACATTTTCCATGATACTCTAAGATCATCTGTTATTAACAAGCCTTGTGGTAACAAACCCTTTTATGATGCATTTGTTCAACCTTCATTCTTCCCAAAGAGTGGGGAATACTTAATTTGTTTTTGTGCCGTACTTTGTGTAACTAAATAATTAATCACATTGATATTCTATCAATACATCTTTCTTTAATGGTTAAACATGTGTTAATAATTCAAATATCTATGGGTGACCTCTTTGCACTCCTGTGATTTTCAAAAACCCCAGTGCTCTTTGAAGGCACTCTATCATTATCATGTATAGTGCAAGTTAAAAGCCTTTTGTTCTTTCTTTTCTTTTTTTCTTTCCTCTTTCTCTGGTATGCACCCTTCCAGGAGGGGTCCTACAGTACAGCAGCAACCTGGGGTTAGTTTTAAGTGGAACAGCAAAGTTCAAGGGTTTTGAACAGCTGATTCAGTTGCAATACTGAAACACAGCGCAAGCATATTGAGCAGGCAAAGGAGTGCTACACTGCATAAAGCTCTTTTATGCTTGTCTGGTAAAGCTTTTCAATTGTGATTAAATTCATCAACAGAATCTGAAAACCTCAAAACTGGATGTTTGCCCAATTCACGGGTTATGCAATTATGAGTTATTAGAGTCCAGCAGTCTAATGATGCTGCCAAGCCTCAAAAGAAGCTGACTGCTCTAACATTCTGCAGGCTAAAAATGCAGTTACACAGTCCCTTCTATGAGACTTTTGCACGCACTGCCTACAGCGACAGCAGCGACGTTTCCAGGCAAACTGGTGACCCTGTTGTGGAACCCAGAAACTACAAAAATGGAAGTCTATCCTGCAAGGTACTAATGGGCAAACCTTTCTCTAATTTCACTGTGGAGCAGGTAATTTACCATCAAATATTCTGTATTTTGCAAACTGAAGAATAACGCAAACTTCCCAAAATATGCATTGGGAGTTTATGGCAGAGACCATAAAATGCAATAGATAATTTTGTATTCGTGCCTACTGCTTTAACATGAAAACACACTTCCTTGTTAAAGCTGACATGCAATGAGAATTGTTTATCACCCAGTGAATTTTCACATGTACTGTTGCAGTGGTTTCTCCTAAAGGGTATGTCAAAAATCTTGTTGACTTAATGTTGTTGATTCACATGGTTTGGAAAGAGATGTAGGTTTCTTAGGGAAATAAGTTTTGAGGACTAATTCTGGGAATTCTGGGAGTGTGCTTTTGGCCAGCAGAGCTCGTGACAGACTACAGAGTGGCATCTGGAACAGGCTTAGTTCTGCTGTGCCTAGGGAATCATAATAAAGAGATAAATGTATACAGAGATGAGTAGAAAGTATATTTTTAAACAACAACTCTCATTATCTCAAAATTGGTCCTGTCAGTCACATCTTAAAAACACAGTAAAAGAGGAGAAATAATCTATAAGGTAGTATAAGAACTTTTTGTTAATTCGTTACATCTTTATCTCTGTCCAGAGAAAGAAGAATACAGCTATTCACACAGGGCTTGTACCAATTTATACCATCTATTGTAGTACATAGCATCTATATGCTGACATACACTGCCATACCTCCTGTTTCTGGAAAGCATCTAGAAATCTAGGTAGTTCTTCTGAATCTGATTCAGGAAAATATGCATGTTGAGGAAAGCTATAAACCAGCATTTTACCCTTGTGCTTCAGTGACCTTGTCTTACAACTAAGTGCTTTCCCCCAGAAAGTCTGGGCCTTGAGCCATCCTTGAAGACCCAGGGCACTGGTCAGGTCAGCCCACAGAGAAAAAGAATTCCCCATACAAGGTCCCTCTGACGAACCTCTGGTGAGTACTAGCATGCTTTACTTGTCGGGGACTTACACTGTGCAAAGCAAGAAAAGCCTTTGAAATAGCACCTCAGTGTCAGGCTGAGAAAATTTGCTTGTCAGAGAGCCAGACTCACCACAACAGAAATTCAGGTTGAGCAAATGCATACAGAGAAAACCCTTGTGCTTTCCTCCCCTTTCGTCAAAGTGGTACACACCTGCTAACTCACGATGATGACCATGCACGCAGCTGTCAGTCAGCTCACCACTTCTCAGCAGAAATCATGCCAGGAATTGTAGGACTTTGTTTTTCTAAAACAACCACAATCTGTGTCAGAGAGAGGGGAAGACCTTTCCCAACAGCACAGTGGGGGCAAGGGTTTATATAACGTACACCATGCCATGTGGCCAGATGACTTATAGAAACCCTCCCAATTTTGAGTACCAAGGGAAAATCATATATCTTTGAGTCTGCACATGCTGGAGGAATATATTCCAAAACAAAGCATAATTCAAAGTTCACAGTTTTGAATGTTTATTTTTCTATCTGTGCTTGCTTTTAATATCTATCTCCATGGCAAAAATCCCCACCTTTTTCTTCTAAGTTCTAACATTGTGGGAAACGTTACAAGGAAACAAAGCCACATACAAAAGCATTGGAGGTTAACATGAAAACAAATGCAGGCCATTTCCGTCCAAAGCTCTGGTCCAAAAGCACAAGCCCTTCCAAAGTGCAGTTGACGTTAAAGAGGATTCATGTCTAAAAGTCAGGGGCCTTTCACTAGGAGTGAGGGAAAGCGCTCACAATCCCTTACCGAACTTCACATGACACTGACTGAGAATAACATCTCTTCAACTGAATTTTTAATTTCTTTTTGGCTTTGTAAAGTCACTTGGAAAAGTTGGCCATAGATTTGGAGTTATATCCCCATGGAGAGGGAAACTGTCCTTTTGTGTTCCATGTTACAGTACACACACCCCTTAAATAGCCTTCAAACGCAGACATCAAAACCAAGTAATTTGTATATTTTAAGATATACAAATACTATGGCCATCACAGCTGCCAGCTGGGTGACCGACAGCTGCCCACCTGTGACTAACTTAAAGCCTGACCTCACAAAGTCACTACAAACTGTGTTCCATAGCTAACAGAGATCTCACCCCTTTACATAGCCACTATATCATGAAAATTAGCATTTTTTCCTTAGTATTTACTCTTTTTAGTTTTTAATACTTTACATATTTAGGAACATGTTTTTATTCCCCTGATCACTAATTCTGTGTAGATGCTGTCATTCTGCCTCACTGATGAACCATGTGAGGCACTGAAACATGAAATAGCCAGCTGGAAACTGCACAAGGCAGTGAAAGAGCCAAAATTTTAACTCTGCATTTCCAGACCCCACACCTTTATTTCTTTAAACACCCTAAGCTCCTTGTGCAG
The DNA here is from genome assembly GCA_013400375.1 of Thinocorus orbignyianus. Classification (NCBI taxonomy): domain Eukaryota; kingdom Metazoa; phylum Chordata; class Aves; order Ciconiiformes; family Thinocoridae; genus Thinocorus; species Thinocorus orbignyianus. The sequence continues at coordinate 63,647 of VXBW01006931.1, forward strand.
TAAAAATCTTGTTGGAAAGACCTGGATGGCTGATAAAAAGACAGAATGAGTCAACTGAGTTAAAATATGAACGATCTGAACCTTAACCTAATGTTTTCACTGGATTTTTTTTATTACTTTCTGTGTGATCTCTGACTTGTCAAGGATCAAAAGTACTATCACATCCTGATGATCACCGAAAACATTCTTTTCTTTCCCAGCCAGATGCCAGAGCTGCTGGCAGCATCCTTTCTCCAAAGATCATGGTGGCTTTCTAACTCAGCTCAATATAAGAGGTTTTGGGTCCTTCCCCTCCTGCTGTAGGGGCAATAACAAAGGCCAGCTGAAGCATTATTGGCGCTTGTTCCCAGACCTGGATGTGCCTGCACTACCTAGCTGGTGAGGATGGCTCTCCTGCATGGTGTGCCTCACTCTCTGATCTGTAGGATCCATGGCAATCCCCTTCTCGCAGCTTGGCACCCTTGTGTAGATGAATGGCACCTTTGATAAATAAGACCATGCTGGCCTGAGAAGCTCCATTCCTCAAAAGGCCAAGAAAACTGTCTCACTCTTTACTGAACAGCCTTCCATATTGGACTCTTTTATAGAAGACATCAATTAGCCCTTGCTTGATCCTCTAACAATATGATAAATATTTGATAGTCATAAACTGCCTAATGCTGGGCAAGTTTCCAGGGAGAAGGCCTGATCAAATTGGCAGCCTTCATACCTCACGTCCTTGCAGTTGCATGGAGTCAGGGCCAGTCCCTGCCTATGTCACTCAGGTCTGTTTGGGAAATGAATTTGGCAGCTTTGGTTCAGCTCATGGCCAATTAGTGGTTGCACTGAAAAAAAATCAAGGCTGGAGTTGGCACCAATCTGAAATTTCTGTGTGATATGTTCATCCCACATGCAAAAGGTCAGCCTCCACTATTGATTTCCAGAACTTCAGCAGACTTTGGATGCTTTTCCATTTTCAATTTTCTCTGCACACAACTGTAGCAGGAGCAGTGGCGTCTGTAGTGTGTGATCCAGAAAGTACGTAATATAGAAAATTGTCCTATCCTGGTAAGTCATAAAGAGTTAAAGTCAGTGGGAAGAAATTTTTCCATGAACTCTGACAGTGCTTTCCACTGAAACATTTTCTAAGTGAGAATGGGATCAAGCCAATATTTTATAGGTTGGGGGACAGTGCTGATATTTTCTGATGTTACTGATGTTCTAATTTTATGATGTTAGAAGAAATGTTCAAAAAAAAATTTGCATTGAATCACCATGTGAAAGTGAAACCTTGCGTTCCAAATTGGTATTTCAGCATTTTAGTATGATAAAATATGGAAAAGCCACTACAAAGCAAGTCTTTTCAGTGCGATTTCCACATTGACTTTTCCAAAACCCATATATTCCAAAACCTCCTAGTCCATGAAAGAGGAAAGAAAACTGTCTAAACAAATGCATTTGGGCATGTTTCTATTAAAATAGCTGTTAAAACAGTACAGTCTCTTGTGGCAGGAAAATCCCTCCTCCAAAGAGCAAGCACATATTAAATTTGCATAACAATGTCCTTAATAACACTCATCAGGGATTTTAGCTCTTGCCCTGCCCATGTTCCAGGAAATTCTGTCTTCCCACTGCAAAGAAAAAACGTAATTTCTTCCATGAAGACTCGCTGTCCTGGTCAACATTCAAACAACCAAAGTGACTTATCAAAGAAAGATCTGCTTATTTTAGAACTGCGTATGATACAACTGGGGCTGTGATGTCTCTTTACAAGTCTGATTTGTGCTTTACTTCCTTGCTTCATCTGAAGAGTATTAAGCTGAAGCACAGTGTATAATTAGTTAAGCAGCTCATGCAAGAAAGTATATTTGCAAGTTGTGTGTGGTCTTGTTTTTAACAACCCAAAGACAGTGGACCTGTTAACATTTGTGTAAGAATTTGCAGGCATTAGATCCTCCTCGCAGAGCTGACTTTTATCCATAGTACAAAATCTACCACACTGCCTTTTCCTCTTGAGCAAGAAAAGGAAATATATTCCACATATTGCCAAGAAGCTCTAAGAATCTCATAACAAGTCCTTGCTCTCCAGAATCACACTCCTCCTTGACAGGATTACTCTAACGCCACTAAATCGACTAGATTTTCAGTTAGCATCACCTATTACAGCGGGAATGGGACAGTGAGAATTTATCACTATTGAGAATGTTGTTCAATTTGAAAAGCTAGATATCTCATAGGAGGTGTCTTTGAGGATATCCCACTTACCTGATCAGCAGAGATGTCTTGGCTTTGTGAATCCCAGCTTACCATTTTTAAAAGGGAGCCATGGCAGCACTGTAACAATTTTCAAAGTAGGTCTATCCCAAACATTGTCCCATTAGATTTGGAAAGGTTTTTGTAAGTTCATCACTGGCCCTGGTGTTAACAAGTGTTAAGAAGTTCTTGTGGCACTGAAATTCTGCTGATTACCTTGAGGCTATAATTGTGCACTACTGCACAACTGAGAAGAATGCAAAAGCCCTGGAACAGACCTAACTGCTTTCTTCAGAAAACAACACCCATTTTGCAGTGATAGCCATGCTTTTTCTTTCTGTTACTTAGCTCTGGCACTTTTACTGTCAACCTGGGGTTTGCCGAGCAACAACTCTCTTGTTTTGGTTTAAGCTCAGGATTCCTGCAGAGCACTATGCAACAAAAAAAACGGTCGTACGTGCTTGGGGGAGAGTGTTCGATTTTCCAGACATTCAAATACAATCTAGTTGTTTAACTTTTCAGACCAAGAAATATTATGTAGTATACTTGCATGATACATGTATTTCATACTAAGGTCTGATCTGTGCTCCTTGCACAGAAATCCTCCTGAAGAATAACTAACAGGCTTTTAAATTCCTACCAGTCGTTTGGCACTTTTTTCATTTATGTTGCATTCTGCTCAAGAGGACTTTGAACAGAAAGTCCACAGTCAAAAGTTAACACGTGACCAAAGAACAGTTTTGACTGTTTATGCTTCCCATCAGAGCCCTGAGGGCTGTGAAGAAGACTTCTCTATTCACCCAGTGTACCTCTGGCTTGCTGATGCTTTTCTGCTGCATTGCTTGCCATATGGTGCTTGCTGAATGTCACAGAATGGCCTTCATGGTCTGTTTTGTGAACAGGTGAGAATGAGAAATCTCTGTCAGGGAGTCCTTGCACAGAATGTTGAGCTCTTGTAATCTCCCTGCTGAAGTGCATAGCCCAGTAATGGTTATGTAAACCATCATGGAGATATACTGATTTCCACCAGCTGATAACCCAAGGCTGTATCCTTTTGATACATTTGGGCATGGCCATAGCCTCAGTCCATGGGGGGTTTTTTGTGCAAATGGAGACACTTCAAAGAGAAAGTCTGAAATATCAATAAAAGAGAAAGACTGGGTAACAGAGATACACTCCGATTTGTACCGTGCAAGGATCTGCCCCAAAGACATTAACAGGAAATTCTTGTGTCATCTGTGAGAAGTTCTTTCAAACAAATGGTTTTGCCGTTAGAGATGGGCCTTTTTCCTTTTTTATTTTTTTTCCTTCCTTTTCAGCAAATTCTCTGGGAAATGGGCATTTTAAGTGGTCAGGTTTCTCTGCAGATAGGATTTGTGGAGCTGAAATAAAAATGACACAATAATTCACAAGTGCTTAAGGACCCTCTTTGAGAAAACACTGGAAGGATGCATTCTCAAATATATTTTCAGGCTCATGTGAAAAAAAAAAACACAAAGGAGCTGTTCCACCTTCACCTGCCAGGACGGTTGTCAGAGCCCTGAAGCAGGTGAAACTCAAAGAAGAGCCCAGGCTTGCACCCCTCACCCTCCTGCACACTTCTACAGCTCTTGCTTCCAGAGTGGTTTCAACCACTCTTGACAACTGGTGCTTTTCCGTTTTGCATGGACATAATCTTTGAGCCAGGGAGGAAGCAAACATACAGAGGAATCGTACAAGGACCCCTGTACACCCTGCAGGCTGGATGCTGGACATCACAGCCCACTTCTGTCTTAGATGTAACATAATTCAAGTAAGTAGTCTTCAATTCCACAACTTGAGCACTTCCATGAGCCGTCAAGAAATGGGGTCATTTCGTTAGCTCGCTGAACCAGTGGACTGGAAGATACCTCCAACAGCCTTCTCCTCCATCTTCCGCCCATATACCCAGGTCATGATCCTGCAGAATCGCCTGTGCCAAAGCCATGTTGGACAGAAACTGCACTCTGACATTCTTTTAACATCTCAGTGATGGATACACCATAACCAGGGCACCTACTCCCAACCTTTAGAAAGCTTTTTCTCTTAATTTTTTCTTGTTATGGAGGTTTTTTCTCTCTTTACTGTAACCTTTTACGTGTCTTAAGGCTACTATCTTTCACTTCATTTTGGAATAACAAATTTCTTTCCATGATTCATAACTATAATATGTTGATGGATATAACACTGTCCTTGGAGACGTGGTTTTAACACCTAGGTCACACATATACTAGGATGTTCTAGCCACATGGCTTTAAGCAATTCTTAAAGAGAAAGTACAGGAGTTTTGTTGTGATTTGTAGAAGTTCTGTTATGAAATCTATGGTACCTTTGCGGAAAAAATCATTTAGAAAAATCTGCATTTGAAATTCAAGTACATAACACCTGTACCTCATTCCATTTCAGCCCCTCCTGAGCAAACTAGCCCATTGTGTCCTGAGATGAAAATGAAATGTGCTACTTCGGGTCAATCAGATTTTATGGTCAAGCTCAATCAAAAATGTTTCCGCTGTTGTTCCAGGAAAATAAATATCATTTAGTCAATCTGGTTGACTGCAGGTTTGGGACATTACTGTTCAGTGGCTCAATCAAAAAATGTACAATTTTATGGTCCTACTCATCATGCTCAGACACATTAGCACCTCTGTAGATTTTTAAAAGTCCAGGAAGAAGCTAACTTCAGCTACAAAAGCTAAAATCACTTTAGTCCTTACTTTACAAATTTCTAAAAATTCTTCAGGAGAAAACTTAACTAAACTTAACTTAGTTTTCCAGAGGAATATTTAAGGTGATAGACTGCATCCTTATTTTAATCTGATTCATGGCATATTACCTTTAAATATAGAAGAAATCCACTTTGACTGAGTCCTGAAAGAGGGATTCAAATATTTTAAACAAAGACTTTCTATACATAAGCAGCATTGAAACACTGTATTTCCCTCTGAATATTTGTCCCTGTTATGCCAAATGCTAAAGACTGTCTCATTACACCATCTTACACTTCGAGCTCGTTTCCTAAATAGTGTTTTGGTTTTCTAATAGAGTAGCTGGCATCAGAGAAAGGTATGTCTGGTATTTTTCCAGTGTTTATTATTTTCTCTTCCTACAGGAGCTTTCTTATTCCTGGTTGCATTTTCCCATTGCAAGTTTTGGTCGGGATCCATGGGATTGTGGTTGGGTTCTGCAGGGATTTTTCTCCTGGTTCTCTCTCTCCATGCATATTTCATGTACCCATTACTTTAGGTGCCATAAACACAAATTAAAACCAGCATCATTTCTGTCAGAAATGAACATATTTCTCCGCTCATTCATTATTTATATTGCTTCCTTAAGTGGTGTTGTTCTTTCTTGTTGTCTCTAATAGAGGATACAAGTTATTTCACAGCCTTTGTTCATTACCGAGGTTGGGCTGATCAGGAGGTCCACAGAACTGTAAAAGCAGTGAGGGTCGTCTCTGCCGATAGATAAGTCTATGAACAATATCTGCTACTGAATGGCCAGCCCCAGTTAGCCACAGAAACCACATTAAACTCACCTTTCACTGTGTGTCATGGAAAGGAAGATTATCATTTGTGCCCATTTGAGCACTGAGTATTTAACCTCTATACCTAGAACAGGCTATGAACTCACACAGTGCATAATCAGATTCCAAGTATGAGTATATAAAGACCTGTCTCATTTCACTGAGTCTGGTCTTGTGAACCTCACTTTCTTCTCAGGAATAAGTCAAGCTGTATTTAAAAAGCCCTTTGATTCCCCTGTCCCACCACTTTTACCAGGAAGCCTCCAGATTCTCTCTTCTCTAACTTTTACAACTAACTTCCAGTGCTCATCTCGTGCTTACCAATGGTTAGTTTTGACTGTTTGGGGTTTTTTACATCAACTTCAGTATCCTACAATTGCATAGTTCTTTTCACCATGGTCCATTACCAGCCAATGAACGTTGAGGGAGCAGCTGCATAGTCTTAACACATTTAATTTTGTTACGCTAAAAATGTGTCTGTGAGGCTGCAGCAGAGACAACTTCACTAATCTTGACCTAATCTGAGGCCATCTAGAATCATGAGACTAAAGAACTTTGCATTTTCTTCAGCAAATGGCAGCAAAGTCTCTGTTTTGCACATTTTCAAGCTGTTCCACACTAAGACATACATTCACAGAATCACAGAATGGCAGGGGTTGGAAGGGATCTTTGGGAGATCATCCAGTCCAGCCCCCTGCCAAAGCAGGGTCAGTCACCTGGAGTAGGTTGGACAATAATGCATTCAGGCAGGTTTTGAGCATCTCCAGAGAAGAGACTCCACCACCTCTCTGGGCAGCCTGATCTGGCGCTGGAAGTTTTTCCTCATATAGAGGAAAGTAAAGAAGTTTTTCCTTACATTGAGAGGGAATTTCCTGTGCTCCAGTTTGTGTCCATTGTCCCTTGTCCTGTCATAGGGCACCCCTTCCCCTTAAAAGAAGAAAGGGAGGTGTCTCTGAGTGTCGTATGAATCCAGACTGAAACTTTGAGAAAAGCATCTAATGCCATGAAATTTGTAATAAGGTTGTGAGATGTGACTACACCATATTCACTCTGCTTTTCTCCAGGTAAGCATACACCAGAGGGATTGGTAGGTCTGTGTTACCACAGCTACAAGGCCATCAGTGAGTTCATCCTAAAGAGGTGCTAGAGGGCTGTCATCTGTTACCAGCAGAGTCAGTGAGGACACTATTTAAATGGAAGATTTCCATTACACAGGGAACATGGCATTTGAAGGAAATTTGACTTCCACTTTTTCTCTCCACAGCTATGGATATCTTGTTGAAGGAGAGGCAACAGCGTGGATCTAGTCAGTCTTTGTAATTTTGGTGATTCCCACAGGG